>VMDR010000007.1:366480-518603 GCA_007922815.1 Macrotus californicus
GCCGCCCCTGCCATAGGACACGGAACTGTTCAGACACGTTCACTCCTTCCGATCCACATGGATGGGTGCAGCCTCCGCTGTGTCAGGGGCTATGCCAGAGACATGGGGAGTGGACAGCACCAGACGGCTCTTCGCCCTCCAGGACTTTCCAGTGGGGGCGGCAGGGGTTACTGTGGTGTTTATAACCCACATTAGACCCCAATCTGGGCCATCAGGCCTCCAGCCTGGCTGCCCTGGCAGGTGGGCATGGACCAGTGTGGCCTGCTGCCCTGCTCTGACAGGCTGGTGGGACCCTCTCCTAGGGGACCTGCATGGAGATGGTGCCCAAGTGCCAGGGCCTGGGGCCTGCTCACACCCTGTGTCCACCCTGCTGCTGGCACCGAACACTGATGTGGGGCGTTTCTGGTCGGAAGTTATGGTGCACGTCTGTGGAAATGACCATCTGTGTCTCTGAGATTTTTCACGAACATGATAACCAAGTCCACTTGCATCTTGAACACTCTTCCTGATAACAAAGTGAGAACCAGAGCAGGGCGTGTGTGGACAATGACAAAGCGGCCGGCGGCCCGATGCGTCTGTCAGGAGCTCTCCCAGCCGCAGAGGCCGCCGTGCTGATAAAGGGAAGAGCTGGAAAATCAATGCGCCTGGAGCTGCAGCGGCTGCTGAACACGCAGCCGACACTGCCGTCCAGCAGGCCGGGCCCCGTGGAAGCCCCGGCCGGCCGGGACAGCCCAGCGAAATTTAATCTCTCCAAATCCTCGCCAGGGCGCTCCATCCTGCAGCCTGACAGCACATGTGTAATTAATTATACAATTTCGATGGGAATATCGACTAAACAAAGCCATAAATCATAGAAAAAGTCAATAGGCATGGACACATTCAATCATGTCCCGGCCAATGATTACTACTCTTAAAATACAATAATTATTTTCAGGAGCCAGCTTGAATTAAATTTCTGTCAGGCAGGAACAAGACCGGTGGTTGATGAAGGATGCGATGGATTTTGGGGCTGCGTCCGGTGCGGGCACATCCATCCTGTGGACGGTAGCTTGTCCCGGTGGCTGTGCTGCCGCGTCTCACCACAGAGAGGACAGGTTCCCTGACGGCTCATCATGCCATTTATCTTGTCCCCCGGAGGGGGACGGAGCGACCCCATTTCCTGTGCGTGACCGACGTGCGGCTGACCCCTTGAGGTGCCGAGCAGCCCGGGGCAGGGAGCGCGCACGCCCGTGGGGGCCTCCGAGGTCCCTGAGCTGCCATTCCTGCAGGCGCGGCCACAGGGTCTGCTCCTGAAGCCATAGCTCCCAGGCCTCGAGGGCTGGGCCCCACTGACCATGCCCCACCGACCACGACAAAAGGGACTGAGTGGGGACCCACCCCACTCCCACTGCACGTTTGCATCTGGGAATTCAGAAGCTCCCCTGAACGTTCAAACTAACTTCCTCCACCTGAGAAAACAATTTCTTGCGACTCCCGAGAGCAGCCACGTCGGCTGGGCCCGCTGGGCGGGGTCTCCGTCTGAGTGCCGAGGAAGCCCGTGACTTGGCACCCATGTGGGGCCTCACCCCGGGCCGCTGAGCCCCCAGCTGCAGGCCCGACTTCTCCCTGGGCTGATGGAGCCTCTTCTCACCGATCTTCTCGTTCCTCCCAGAATGTTCTGGCCCCTCCGCTGCCCCAGTGCCATCCCCCCGAGTTCACTGCTCTGCTAGGGAACCTCTGCTCTCTTCTCCCCCTGGTGGCCTCAGGACTCCTGGCTCTGGGGGGCCATCTCTGGGCTGGGGGGCCCCAAAGCCTGCCCGCCTGGCCTTCTCCAGTGCAGACGGCCACCCCGCTGCCCAGGGCAGGGCGGCACCACGAGTCTCTTGGCACCTCCCCTCACACAGCACAGCTGGCCTGCCCTGTTCCCACGCTGCTCCTCGAGCTCTCGCCTCTGCCCCGAGTGCCCCCGGCCCTGCTGAGGTCCCTGGGACAGCACCCAGGACAGCACCCTGGGCCACGCAGACTGCAGCCCAGCGTGGTCCCTGCCCCAGGGAGCCTCCCATCCGGCAGAACGTGGCCAAGCTGGAAGTATCTGTGCTGAGTGTGGGAGCCTCACCAGAGCCTGAGGCTCCTGGAGCAGGTGAGAGACACACTGGCCAGTGCTGAGGGGCAGAAGGGCGGTGCCGTGGCCTGCGGCCAGGACTGTTGGGAGGGCATGAGGGTTCCAGGCTACACCCTCAACAAGGCCCAGGCTGGGCACCAGGCTGGGGGGCTGAGGGAACTGGGAGGGGAGGGACAGATTCAGAAGCTGCCTGGCCTGAGAGGTGAGGGAACTGTTTGATACTGCTGTGACCTCCAGGAGAGGAGGCAGGGGTCTGGGGGAGGGCACCCATGGGCTGAGGCAGCGCCGGGGTTTCTGAAGGAGGGACACAGGCTTTGCAGAGTCTGCTGGGAGGTCAAAGCCACCGTCGCCCAGCACTTGGAGGTGCTGGCCCTTTTCCGACCACCTGTCACGCGCGGACATGTGGAAGCCTCCCGCACACCAGGGAAACTGAGGCTGAGTGCAGAGCTCTGGAACCCAGTACAGCCTGGTGTGTGAGTACACGGTGGGGTGTGTGGGGGGGCAGAGCTGAGGTGAACACGAGACAGAGAGACGGGGCATTGTCCAGAGCTGGAAACTCAAGACCCAGAGCGCAGAGCTGAGCAAGAAGGGGGGCCCAGGGTGGGCTCGTGAGGAGCACGGTCCCGGTGGGGTGCTGCCTAAGGCACAGCCTGATGTCCAAGCACCTCCCTGCGCTGTGAGGCAGAGATGCCCTCGCAAGGGCTGCCGGTGGTCTTGGTGGTACAGGCCAGACTACAGGGGTGGGTGTCCGGGGGCTGAGAACGGGGACAGAGGCACAGCCCGAGGAGGGTGGGAAGTGCAGTTAGGGTGAGGCAGGTGGCTTCAGAGGGTGACACCAGCACGGCTGGAAGGGCTCAGCGATCCTGGGGGCAGCTAGGATGGGGATGCACCTCCCGCACAGCCAGGTCCCCAAAGCACCGATGCCCCAAGGGGCAGCTGGCACGGACTAGCTTGAAAGGTCCTATGTGTATGTTCTCGGGAACCTGGCAGCTGGCGGCACATCAGCTCAGGAGCAGCCCCAGCGAGGCATCTTCTCCAGGGAGACACTGAAAGGCCATGTGTCCCTTGCTCACTACCCAGTGCACAGCCACTACACAAAGAGAGGCAGACGTCCTGCCACAGGCCCAGGCCCCACCTCAGGACAAGCAGACGGCTCGGCCTGCACTCGGGCCTCGAGGCTGGCCAGGCGGTGCTGGCGGGGATCGGTTCCTTGCAGAGGCGTCTGAGCCCTTCACAGGCACGTGCACGCACACACATGCAAGCATGGCGACAGGCTGCCTTGTCCATGCACACGTGTGGTTTCTCTCTGCTCTGAACAAAATGCAGACCTGTTGGCCCCGAGCCGGGAGGTCTGCACCTGCCTCCCACAGGTGACCGTCCCAAAGGCCCACAGCTGAGTGGGTCACAGCAGAACGGCCCAGCAGAGAAGTAACAGGAGGGTGAGGGTCCAGGAGCGGCCCCAGGCTGTGACAGCACCAGGCAGCATGGTCCTGGTGACCCTGAGGCCACGGGAGGCGCCAGGCCAGGGAAAGGGTCGTGCATCTGACCGCCAAACTCACCGCAGTGCCATTGTCCTCACGGAAAACCTCCTGGTTGAAGTAGTCGAACAGCTTCTTTTCCAGCTGCAGCATCACCTGCCAAGGATGGGGCCCCGTCAGCACAGGAGAGGCAGAGCCCACGGCTCAGGCAGTCCCACGCTCCCCCAGCGGGGGTGGAGGCTGTGTGTCCCCCACCCTGAGTGACAGGCTCTCACCTTCCGGTCGTTGTCCGACTCGCGGAATATCAGCTTCACAACTTCGTTGGTGTCAGCAGCACGGACTGTCTGCATCGTGGCCTTTGTGCAGAGAGTCTGCGGGGGACACGGTGGGGGAGGGGGGTGCTTAGTCCCAGGAGAGGGTCCTTCCTCCCACGTGGCGGCTACATTGCTACAGAACAAGCAGCTCTTCCTGCTTCTGTCCCACCCTCTCCCATTCCATACCTCCATGTCCAGGGCCCCCAGAGCAGGTGGGCCCCCAGGACACTGTGGGACCCTGAGCTGACCGGCAGTGCCCAAAGGCAGGCCTGGGCCCGAGCTGCATGCCACAGCACCTGTGTGCCCCTGCCCCCAGTCCTCAGCACCCTTGGGCTCTGGTCCAGGAAGGGCCAAGTAGGCTTTCCTGAGCATAGCCTGGGTGGAGGAACAGAGGGACGGTGAAGTCACAAGCAGCCACAGCAGCTGGAGGCACACGGCTGTGACATCAGCCCCAGAGAGGCCTGGGAGCTGGACAGGGCCCAGATGGGGACACAGGGGCCGGGGATGCCCTGAGGAAGGGACAGAGCTGGGCAGCTGGGGGGACAGGGAAGGGCTGGCACTGTCTCCTCCCATGCTACCACCTGATTGGCTAAAAATTAAATTAAATCTGGGCTGTTTAGAAAATTCTTCTCACCTGTGTGCGCACAGGCACGCAGACCATGGAGCCCCTCACCCACGTGCAGCTCTGAGGGGCATGAACAGTGGGTGGACGGCAAGGGGCACTCGGGACATATGTAACAGAAGAGACCATGTGCTGTGGACAGAGCAGGGCTCTGAAGGGGTTGACACCCCATGTTCACACGTGGACAGGATGAGGAACAGGTCACGTCCAGCAATGTCAGAGACAGCAGGCTGGGTGCCCGGGGCTGGGCTCGGCCTGGTGTGCAGGCTCCCTCTGGGCTGTGGCTGCATGTAAATTATACCTCAATAAAGCTGTTTTTAAAAAGGGAGAGATAATGCTTATTTTAAAAAGACTACCACAATGAAACAGCTGATGTTCACTTTGTACAAACACTTCCCTCTGGAGGGTCGGGCGAGGTGAGGTCCTGGCTCGGAGCAGCCTTCCCTGGGAGAGCAGAGGCCCGTGGGCCCCCAGAGCACTCGGGGCAGGCCATTGACATTCTGAGTGCAGTCAGCTAAGCGGGTCAAGCCCCCAGAGTGGCTTTTGGACTCATATGTCACAAATCAGTCTGGTGGCCTTCACACAGCGAGGATTAGAACAAGCCTGGCACAACCCAGAGCAGAGCGGCCCCCTGCCTGGCCTTGCTTCCGAGGAGGTGCCGCTCCATCCAGATGCTAATGGGTTTAAGTGGCTTAAGAGCCTCCGTGACAGGGGCAGGGCTGGGGCAGCAGACGGCCATTGTAGCTGCTGCAGGCCGATTCAAGAGACACAGGGGTCTCCTCCCAAAGGCACCTGCTGGAAGCGTTTAAAAAGTTGCCTTATCTGGCCCCTCCAGGCAGGCGTCCCTCTCCCAAAGGACAAACATCTGATCTCCCACACCCTCCCGGATCCTCGGTCACCGGGGTGGAGACCCATCAGGCCACCAGCCAGCAGCTCCCTGCCTGCCGTCCTCGGCGTGCCTACTCATGCGGAGACGCACAGGCGGCCTACCCGGCTCACCACTGACGGAAGGGATTTTCCTCTTTTGAAAGGGGAACAAGTACCCAAAGGCTGTTCTTAAAGGGCCGTCTACAATTTATTTCATTATTAGCAGCTACACATGGGGCGTGGGCCAGGGCTGCCAGCGCCTGTCCCACGGGCACTCAGAGTGCCTTTTTCTCTGGGAATTGAAGGGACGGTGGTCGCCGAGGCTGTCCACCTGTTGTGTGAGTGACAAAGTTCCTGTGCTCCCTCTCAGTCTGGGTGACCAGAGTGAGACATGCTGCGGGGCCCGTGCTGCCGATGGGGCTGTGGCTGGTGCTTTCTGCAGCCATGCACCTCGGCAGCCCGCCGATTCGCACAAAGCCGTCGCGCTGGGGCGCCGTGTGCAGCAGGCCCCACTCCCCCCAGGAGCTCAGTTGGGCCCACCGCCCCCCACTCAGCTGTCACAGACACTCCCACAAAGTCCACCCTCTGCTCTGGGACGGGATGGGAACGTTGGCAGACAGAGCTCAGCTCCAGAGCAGTACCTGTGCACCTGTGTGACCCGCCCCAGGGGACCTAGACTCGGCCTCCGAGATGTACACTCCTCTGCACCCACTCGTCCTTCCGGGCCTTTCCACACAGAGCCTGTCTTGGGGGCTGCAGGAGCTTCAGAGCTTAGGATACAGCGCCTCCTTTAGAAAGTGCGTGTGTCGATCCAGTGCCACGAGGTCTGCTTTGTGTTTGTAAAAATCATCAGAACAACCACATAACCATGGATGCAAAACTTTCTGCCAGGAACAGAAGCTAGGTAAGGCAGCTTCAAACACACAGTGAAAGGCACAGGGCTTGGCCGAGATTCCCCATTTTATTTTTTATTTAAAAGCATTTAAAAAAGCGTTTATGAATTTTAGAGAGAAGTGGAGAGGGAGCAAGGGGGAGAGAGAAACGTGGGTTGGCTGCCTCCTACGTGGACCCTGGCTGGGGACCGAGCCTGCAGGTACCCGCCCTGACTGGGAGTCGAACCGGCGACCTTTCCGTGTGTGGATGGCGCCCAACCCCCTGAGCCTGGGCAGCGCCAGTGTCCTCATCCAGTCACTGAGCTTCTCAGTGGTGCACAGCTGTGACAACGTGGTCCCCACGCCTGCCTCCAGGGTGGCAGTTCAGCCTTCAGCTCCCAGGAGCTGCTGAGCTCTGAGTCCAGTCTTAACTGTGGCTGTAGAGGTTACCCAACCGACAAGCCGCCCACACCAGGGCTGGGGAGGGTGACTGGTGAGGGGCAGCCTTGCAGGGCCTCCAGGCGGAGGGCCGGCCTGGGCCAAGGCCTGACGGGCAGTGTGTGCGCTGGGAAGTGCAGGCGGAGCCGGGAGTGCCACAGTGTGCACGGGGGACGACGGGTTGGGCCATGCAAGACCCGGCTGCCTCAGGCAGCCCCAGTGCCCAGGGTCACGTGTTCCCCTAGGCTCAGGCCCCAACCAGGGGCCTGGGGGCTCCTTCCCTCCTCCTGGAGGGCAGAAAGAGGACAGGAACGCATGTCTGTTCTACCTTTCTCCTCTGCTGGAGAAAGCACAGAGCAGGGTGTGCATGCTGCAGGCATGCTGTGAATTAGACGCCCTATTCAGCTGAGCATGAGCGGCTCATCTTGTCTCTGTCCACAAAGCTCCTCGGGGACAGGGACACGCCTCCAGGCTTCGCGCTCCCCGGAGTCGGGAAGCCACAGCTTAAGGGCCTGCCCGGGGCTCCGGGCTCCCTCAGGCCCCGGCAGGTTCTCGAGGCCACCGAGGGCGCGGCGCTGACAGGAGTTGGGACCCAGGGGGCCAAGTCGGGGGTGAGACGGGTCCCCAGGCACTGGAGCGCGCCCACTGCCCTACCCGTCCTCCTGGCTACGGTGGTGCCACCTCATGCTTGGGGCCTGGCATGCACTGTGGAGGTGACTGAGGCAGGCAGGACGGGCCCACAGCTGCTGAGGGAGCTGCAGCACCGCCAGGAACCCTCAGAAACAGCCTGTGTGGGAACACCCTTTCTGCCAAGTCCCTGGTCACCCCTGGTGGGGAATGAGCTTCGTCCCTGCCGTCCTGGGTGCAGACGAGGCCACCTGTGAGCCACTGAGGGCCCACATCTCAGGGCCACCCTAGAGCCACAGGTGCTGGGGCACTCAGCAGACAGGCCACACGTCTTGCCTCTGGAAGCATCCTGAGGAGGGAGCCTGCAAGGGGACGTCAGGCCCTGGCCCAGTGTGACGAGTGGGCAAAGCCACCTGCCTGAGACCTGAAGGTCCTGGAAGGTGCTGTTCTTCCTGTCGGGGCCCAGAGCCCATTGAGGGAGGGCGGGGACCCCCACAGCCTACCAGTGTGGGCTCCCGCCCTTGGCCCTGGGCCTCAGGCACACCCAGGCCCTATCTGCACCCAGGAGACAGGGGTCCCCAACACGTGGCTTGGACCTTGTGGGGCCTGCACGTGGCCGCGTCTGACCTGGCACAGAGTGTTCAGGGTGCAGAGCTGGGCCATGGCACGGTCCTGGCTGTAGAAGGAGGGGTGAGGGTTAATTCTGACTTTGGCTGGTGATGGGGACTAGGTGTCGGCAGGCTGTTTCGGGCACTGAGAGTGTCCCTCCGCGCTGCAGCCCGGAACCCCGATGCCCGCTGAGCCCCTGACCCCTGCTTCCCGAGCCCTACCCAGGACAGGCCACTGCTGGGGCGGTGTTCTCGCGCCTTCTTTAGGGGCTAGACCTCCTCCAGGAGATCAAGCTTGTCTCCTTTTCAGACTGAGACCCGAAGGAAGTAACCCTGTGACCCTGGTTCTGCCTGGACATGCCCACACTAACCGCACGTCGTGGGCCGGCCCACAAGATGCGGCAGCACTCGGACCCCGCGTCCCGGCCCGAGGAGGTGGCTTTTCCTAGAGGGCGCCAAGCCCAGCGCTCCCGGGCGTCTGCAGGCTGGCCCTGTCGGGCGGGTGGGTGGGCTCGAAGACACATTTCCCCACCCTTCACGCCCATCCCTCCCACACGACCCTGCTCGAGCTTTCATCCCTCTGACTGTGAGGCGCCGGAGAACATGCGGGCCCTCTGATAGCATGAAATTGGACACAAAGGCGAGGGGACAAAGGCGGGCGAGCGGCCCGGCCGGCCTGGTGCTAATTTCAGTCACAAACAGATGTCCGCAGGACCTGACTCGGGAAAAACTGAAAGGAGAAGCGTGTAAAAGAAACAGGTCTTGAAAACAAAGTCTTGCCCAGACCGCTGTGGCCCAGTGGGTTGGGTGCTGGTTGTCCCACAAACTGCAAGGTCGCCGGTTCGATCCCGGGTCCACTGGGAAGGGAGTCCTACAGACTGTAGGGACACGCCCGGCGATGGCACGTCAGTCACTTACCACTGGGCCCTGTTCTCGTCACCCTACCAGTTTCGGTTAAGTTCCAGCCGTGAACACGTCTATGAATAGAAAGGGTGCCACAGAACGCTGCCGCTGACACCCCAGAGGGGCTTCTGCAGAGGCTGATGCGGAAGGACTTTGGTCTGCGCGTGGGTCCTCCCTGAACCAGGTACGTGGGAAGTCACCACCTTTAAGTGTGAGGTTTTCAAAAAGCCCTAGAAGACAGAGCTCACTCTAGGGGAGAACCATGGTCTTGGATGCTTGAGCACTGCTCCCAGGAGCGTCGGCGTGCAGCTGTGTCCTACTGCGTTGTCTGCGCAGTCGGGTCAGGGGATATGCTGTGGCTCGAGGCCCACACGTGTTGGTCCCAGCCAGGCTGCCGACCTCCTGCCGGACCCAGGACTAAAAGCTTTGTCTCGGACAGGCCGGAACCTGCCGACAGCAGCCTGCAGAGGGTCTCGGTGTGCGTGCTGGCACTGCGGAGTGGGCTCAGCATAGAAGCGGACAGATACCCTTGTCCCCCAGGTTCCTGTCAGTCCTAGGAACACTAAGATGAGCATTAGTGGTCCTGGTGACTAATTCTTTGGGACTGACGTCCCCAGATGTTATTTTAGGTCCTGAACAGGAGGCTGGTGAGCAATCACCACACCGCTCAGCCAGAGGCCCTGAGACGGAAGTCAGGAAGCAGCGGCCCTGGTCACCACTGAGCTGCGGGTCTGAGGGAAGTGCTGAGAACCTGGCGAGTTCTCTGACTGCCCCTTTTGGGGTGGACGCAGGCTGCGCCCCGAAGAGCCAGTGCTCATCAGACAGATGGGCACCTGCGGCGAGCCTGGTGGCCTAGGGCGAGGAGGCCCCTCCAGGATACCTCTGCCCATGAGCAGAGGATGGCGTGACCCCACGACCTGTCCGTGCACAGGACCCCAGGTGAACTCTGGCCTAGGCGCAGCCCTCTCCCCAGCACACACAGGCAGACGCTCGGGCACACGCACACGCACCACAGCTTCCGAGAAGCAGGAGACCTGGTCCCGTGGGGCTCATCCTGCCCCGCCCCCCCCAGGACAGGACCTTGCAGGACAGGCCCAGGGCATTCTCTGCTGAGCTCCAGGGTGCTGACATCACTGGGAGGCAGGCGGTCCTGGAACAGCGCTGTCCTGAGGGCCCTGCCGGCAGCGGCGGCGCATCCTCGCTCTGGCTTTGAATTGCCCGCTGTCCGTCCAGAACAGCAACGCACCATGAAGGCCCTTCCCCCGCAGACGGCGACACCCGCAGCGGCGCCAGCGCGGAGACAGCGCGGAGCCAGCGAGCTCTCGCCCCAGGGAGCAGCGCGGCTCCTCAAGACGGGGCCCAGCAGGTGCTGGGAGGGCGGGTGCTCTGCCCACAGAGAGGCGCCAGCCGGGACCTGATGCACCCTGGCGGGGCCTCTTGAGAATGTCCCCAGACTTCAGACACACCTGGGCTGAGAGCTGGTGGGGAGGGTGCATGCAAGGAGGCACAGACGGTGGCCTGGGGAGCTGCCACCAGGCCTGGCAGGGACCTGGCCCGAGCCCTACCATCCAGGCGGAATTGCGCAGACCCTGGCAAAACACCCAGAACAGGGCACTAAAGACCTCTGAGCACAGAACTGCTTACGACGCAGAAAACCTAGTTCCTAGAACAGCGGGGCACACGCGCTTTGTCTGTTTTCTTCCTTTTCTGTAATTATGGGGATAATTATTCTGACATCAATCTACTGGCTGGGAGCGTTGGCGCATGTTTCTAAAGCAAACTTTCTGGAAGAAAATCCTCTAAGAAAAACCCAGGAGAGTCATCACAGTTAAGGATAGAATCATGCCTCATTTTTGCTTAATTGTCACAGGCCCTGTATCAAAACAGATCAAAGACAGGTCTCTTTAGAACAGTGATTAAAAAAACAAATGATATAAATTAATAATTCTATTGTTTTAAACCAACAACCTTTTAAAAAAACCAGGCCAACCAACTGCCAAGGACAGCATGGCTGACACAGACGTCCCAGGTCCCTCCCGCAGCCCCGTGAGCACCCCATGACTGCTGCTCCTGAGCCAGCTCCTCCCGGGACCCGCTTCTCACTGGGCCCACCAGGCACCTGGCCACATGTGTACCTGTCAGTGACTGGAAACTGGTTTCTGAAAACGGCCGCCAGCCCCCAAAAACACATCTGTCACCGTCACTGTCGGGCGGTGATGGACAGCAGGTGGGCGCTCGGCTGGGCTGTGCGGGGATGGGAGTGCCTGGCACTGCTGTCACTCTCTGTCACTGTGGCCAGCTGAGCGCCCCAGCTGCCAGTTGCCACGGCGCAGGCATGAAACACACCCTCTGAGCGATTCTGCCAGCAGGGTTGATGGAGGCCACGTTATTAATTAGTCCCCTGACGCACGGCCCCTCAGGTGGCACATGATGTGCGTGTTTAGTCTGTGTATGTTTTAATTATGGCTTAGGTGGTGCTGAATGGGGTCGTAGCACCTCCTCGCAGCTCTGTTCTGCAGGCACATTTGCATTAATTTGCATCTGAGATGCGGAAGCTGTGGCCCCATCCTGGGGACAGTCCTCCCTGGGCACAGAGTGCCTCCTTCCCTGGTGGGTGCAGTCAAGGCTGGGGCGACCCCATCACCCGCCCTCACCACAAATTACAGGTGTCCTCCCTGGGCCACTGGAGCTCTCAGGCTGGACTGGCCCCCTCCTGGGGCCCCTGCTGCTCCAGCCGCAGGAGGACAATCACTGCCTTTCACTCACTGCTGTCCGCATCCAGCTCGCTGGCCTCTCTTGCTCTGGGGAGGGATGGATTGAATCACCCTCCATCTGTGCCAGCCAGCCCAGCCCAGCGCCTGGACAAGGGCAGCTGACCTTGCTGCTCCTGGTGGGGCCAGCAAGGAAACCAAGCCGAGCTGTGGTTTCTAGTTGAGCCAAAATGTCACCTTGACGTTCTTCCTCAGAGGGAGGCCTTCTCCCCATGCCCAACGCCAGCACTGGCCAGGACGCAGGTAGGAGCCTGTCACGCTGCCCTGGGTCATCCAAACACAAGCTGAGAGCACAGACTTCTTCAAGAATGCATGGGTAGGGCACCTGTGGCCTTCTCCAGTCCCCAGGATCGGCGCTGTGGGCACTAACATGGGTGTCCAAGGAGGGTGTCCCAAGAGGGGTCACCACTGCGGGCCCTCTGCCTGCCCGTCCAGCAGTAGAAGAGGGGACAGTGCCAGTGCCTGCCCAGGGCTGCTCCTTCCCCGTCTGCGTGGCCGTGTGAGACCCTGCAGGAGTGCACAGCGTGCAGGTGCCCGGTGCTGCGTGGAGCATGAACCCTGGCTCCCCACCTGCCCTGCATCTGGGCCCGAGGTGCTGCCTCTCTGACATGCTCCTGCCCCTATCACATGCTCAGCAGACACTTCACTTGGAAGGAGATGGAAAGTGAAGTGTCCAGGGCGGAGCTCAGCGCGCAGTCCTGGGGTGGGGGCTGGCCACCTGCTGGGCTCTGAGTCTGCAGTCCCTGAGGCCGTTCCCCACCAGTTGCTGCACTTCCTGGGAGAAAGGACACTGGGTACACATGTTGGGGGGACGAGCCAGGCAACCGACGGAAGCACGGTGATTTTGTTAGTGGGCCCACAGGGGCGCCCTGACCCTGAAAGCACGTGGCCTCCCATTGTCACACCCATGTGCCCCTCCAGTGAGAAGAAGAAAACTCTGTTCAGACAAGTGGCCCCAACGGCACCAGCCCCCGCTGACTACGCACCTCACAATCCCCCACTGGCACCCAGCTCCACAGCCTGCACAGGAGCCCCCATAGGGTGGGCTATGCGCCCCTGTGATGGTTTGCCCTTGGTCTGGGGCACTGCCCTCTCCTGCAACCTCGGTTCTATCAAGAAGGAAAGGCCACTGGGAGACTCCTCTGGCTTCCCTGACACACGGCCTACAGGGTGGCACCAATGGGTCCTCCTCGGTCACCCGGGGCCCCTCTTTGCTCTTCTTAGAGGAGACCCTGCCACTGAGTGGAGGGCCATCCCCAGTAGAGCAGCTGCTCTGGTTCCACGGACCCACCATGGCCCAGACACACAGCGCCCCCCCCCCCCCCCGCCGGCAGAGGTGGCCTTGCTTGAGGTGCCGACCTCAGTGGCAGCTCTGGGGTCTGCTGGTGTCAGACCTGGGGTGGAATTCAACACGACAGGAGCTGCCCCTGACTTCCTACAGGGGCACCGTGCCTGGGACTTTGGTGGGGTCCCTGATACCTGACTGATTAGTTCTTTCAAAATGAGGAAAGGAAGCTCAGCAGCCCTGAAGGAAGGGTTCTGTGGTCCCCAGTGGAACTCACTGGTCTACTGAGGACACTCCCTGTGGGCTGGAGCCCCTGCCCTGCACCCAGCCACGGCCCCTGGATGTTGGGGGGCCATGTGCTCTGGTGGTTGGTGAACCCTCACATATACATGTGTGGGAGAGTGACTTGGTGAGGTGCCGCCAGCTTAATCCAATCACAAAGAGGGTTTCAATACAGCATATTCTTCATCTCTGTCCAGCAAGAGGAGACAAGGGGCGATCAGAGCTTGCCCAGCCTGTCTTCAAGGACTCATTTTCTACTGAAGGCAGAAGATTAATGAGTGTCGGTATTCGTAAGGAGGCTGCTAATGGGAATATAACAACTTGGAGGGACGACCACATTTCCATGTTGCTGTTACCACCACGGTTGCCACACACAGACCCCGCATCTGTGCCAGGCATGGCGCTGAGCCCTTGGGAAGCTTGCCTGGCGCATAGCTGCCGGCCTCCCTGCCTCCTGATGTGCACTCCATGTGGGGACTCCCCTTGGCTGCTGCTGGAGAGCTGGCATCAGAGCTGCACCCCAATAGCCACGAGAGCCCCCATCCCACTGTCCCTACACCCCTGCAGTGGACGCCATCATAGAGAAACCGGCCACTGGCCTTGCTTCCTGGACAAGGACGTGACAGTCCCAGGTCACATGGCTGGGATGCAGCAGGGCTGCGCCGAGCCCAGCCTTCCAACCTCACTGCCATGCGCTGGCTGCCAGGCCAATGGTTTCCACCTGTACTGTTCCTCAGTGAGGACACCTCCCCCCCAAGGGGCCACAGGGATCCCACCCGGCCCTGTGCATGCACAGTGGACACATGTGGCCTCCGAGTCCCCAGAGCTGGAGTGACGGTCTATTAAAGGAAGCAGCCTAACTACTGTGCCAACGTGTGAGGAGGAAGAACAGAGGTACAGCTGCTGAGGGCTGGCCCTTGGAGCTGCCTCCCTGTTGCTTTCAGCGGCTGACAACTTGAACAGTCAGAGGAGCAGCTGAGTGCCTGCACCTGCAGAACCTGAGGGGCCCCGTGCACCTGGCCCCAAGGATGGCCCCCTTGCTGACAGGAAGACGTTTCTTTATTGGGACTTTCGCCGTAAACATGACCAGTGGGAATGACGACACCAGACATGCCCCGAAAGGACAACACGTCTCTGCCGCCTTCCTACACCACAAAACATGCGTGGGCTCCAGACGGGGCCGGGGTGCCTACCTCCACCACGGACTTGGAATCCAGTCGGAAGTTGAAGTCGCCGAAGACGAAGTAGGATACTTTCTCGAATCGCTGGTCGATGATCCTGGGAGGAGAAAGGAGGTGGGTTATGTGGTGCGTTCGTGCCAACCGGCCACTGCTGCTGGGCATCAGCACCGTGGCTCCACCACGCATTTTCTACCACCTCCCATGGCAGCTGACACACGCCTCCACTCTTAGCACAGCGACCATGGCCACAGGTGTCCATCCACAGTGCAGGGCTCTCTCCAGCACGAGTGTGTGCTGCCAACACGTCCTCGTCAGGACCAGGGTGGCGCAGAAGCCACAGTTGGTGGAAACCACAGCCTGCACCACGAATAAAGGCTCGCACTGGGCGCCCAGGCTTCGGGGAGCAGAGGGAAGCTGGTGAGGTGGTACATACAAGGGCCTGTAAGGGCAGAACCAGCTCAAAGTGGTCCTGTCCTATTTGCAGCAAGACCTGGCGCCAGTTCACCCCACTCACTGTGGGTGACACTTTGAGTCCTAACTGCCCCCACATAGCCACAGGCCATGACACAGGTGGACCCATGACCAGGGTCCTTCAGAAGGAAGGTGTCCTGTCCAGGAAGACCCAGTGCTGAACCGCCCGAGACCTGTCCCGAGCACAGGGGCTGGACTCCCACATCAAAGCTCTTTCCTTCCTGGAAGCTGGTGCCATCGTGCTGGCACCTATGCTGTGCGCAGTGAGCCCCCATGGGGTTACAGTGGGGGACTGGCTGGTGGCCCAGAGGGAGCATGTGGGAGAGATGGCCCCCAGCAACCCCAGTCACTTTCACCTGCCTGTGGACAGCCCCTCCCAAGTGGGGAGGGGTGCCTGGACTTGCTCAGAAAGTGTTTATGAGTTATCTGCATTTGGACGTTTCCAAGTCATAAGGTAACGGTAACTTCATCTTTCTAAGCCTGGATTGGAAACATTTTTCTCTGTACGTTAAACCCATCACAGCGTGTTCTGTCACGGGCTCTCCAAGGAAAGTTGCCTCTGTCCTCAGATGTGGAAGCAGCGGACCTGCTCACACCACTCGCCCTGCCCCCACCACCAGTGACTGCTGCTCTGAGGGCGAGCACAGCGCTCGCTGCTCCTGGTCGCAAAGCAGAACGAGACCCTCTGCTAACAAGTCAATCAGCAGAACAGAGGGTCAGCGGTGCAGCAGGAGAGGCGAGCCTGGTGGCTGTGCTTCCAAGGGCATGACTCTGCTGTAGCTTCACTGATGCGCTTGCTGGGGCAGAGCTGCGATGGGCTGCCCAAGGTGGATTTGAAAGCTAAATAGACCTGGCAGGCAAAAGCCAGGGAGAATGTCTTCACCAGAGTCACTCGGACACTTCTACTCATTTCCAGAGCAACATAGCCCGTCCCAGCCCACCTGTGAGGCCGGCTGGTGTGGCCACATGGCGCCCGGAAGCGACAGGCTGCAAGTCACCGGCTCGGCCTTTTTTAACTTGGTTCATCCACGTGAAAAACAAGAGGTAAGTGACAGGCGGGACGGGTCTGGCTCCCAGGCGCTCTCAGGCGGCCCTGCGGCTGACCGCTCAGCCACACGTGACCGAGGGAGAACTTGCCACGTTCTATGTAACATGTCTGATCTGAGGGGAAAACGCCGTTTTGTCTTAATTTGTGTGACTGCAGGAGGCTGACTGTCCTCTCTAACACGTGGTTAGACCCTGCATTCTCTCTGCTCTTACTCGCTCAGGGCCTGCTTTCGGTTCCTTGCCCTTTTCATTTTGAATTCCTTGACTTGCCCTGTAAGTTGTGAGGCTAACCCTCTGACTCCTGCTGGCCGTGCACTCTGTTTATGCAGGAGCTTTAGTTTCTCTGAAGTGAGACAGACCGACTCTCCGTGAGGCCTTCCCAGCCGGAGCTGCGAGCAGCTCCCCTCCTGTGGTCTTCGCGGCCGCGAGCTGTGCTGGCTCGCCCGTCTGGAGTCCCGGGGGGGAAGCAGAGGTCCTAGTGCGACTGCACAGCGGTCAGCGGAGCTGCACCAGCCAGTAAACATTCAGTGTTCCTCCCCCTGAGTTCGCAAAGCACAAAGTCCCCCAGATGACCTGGGTCTTTTGGAGACTCCCAATTCTTTTCTGTGCATCTTTTACCTATCCTGGACACTTCTAATTAACCTGACTTTATAGGGAAACCGTTCTGGTCACGATTCCTTTAAAAATCGCCTCGGCTGCTCTCCTACTTCAGCTGCATATTAACTGCTCAACTGTCCATCCAAATCCCATGAGAAGCCTTGTCTGCCTTTGTGACAAGGAGTTTGAAATGACATGCAGTGCTCCCTTTAACTTGCAGAGACAGAACGTACTCCACGGATCGCTGCTAACGGTGCCGGGGACCAGCACTCTCTCCGGCTCGTTTCAAAGTTGAACCTCTCTGTGGAGGAGGCTATCCTGCTCAGCAGTGCAGACGCCCTGTCTCCCGCAGCCCCGGGGGCTGGCACCACGTCCAGACCAGCCACAGACCCTGCCTCCCCTCCTGCCTGCCCTGCACTCAGAGGTGAGGCCTGTGCTCTGTCCATAGGGACCAGCTATCACAGCCATCCTGAAAAAATAAACTTTTCTTCTGGTCTTAAACATCTTTAGAAGAAAAACACCTTTCAGAGAACCTGTGTAGGCTCCTACAAAGGTCAAGAGGCATGTCCTCCCACGAGGAGAGGGCATGGGCTTGCTGGCCCCCCACCTCGAGGACGTCACGGGTCCGGGTCCTGGGCGCAGAAACCACGATTGGGAGTGAGGAGACAGTGATGGCTCTGGCCCTTCAAGGGAGCCCTGTCCCTGTAGGCTTGGGGACCGCCCTCCGCAGTCCCGACTCCCACGACATTGGGCGTCGGCCGTCTAGACCATGAGAGGTTGGGGACACGCTCATCGGGCTTCAATCACATTGTTCTTCTCCAAGAAACCAAAATGGGTACCATCCCAGCTCGTTATGCTGACTGATTTCCGACTGTTGGCTGAACCCAAGAGAAGCCTGCTATCCCCTCGCCCCGGCATCTGTCCACAGCGGAGTCCCAGGAGTGTGGTGTCCCCAGGATACACAAGGGTCCCCAGCAGGAGGCTCTGAGGAATTCATGGTACTTGAGCGGGACAGCTGAGAACCCCTCATGGCCCAGGAGAGGGATGAGCTCGAGGCCCTGGTGGCCACATGGAGGCTGCAGGGGCAGAGGTGCGGAATGAGGGAGTCACAGCCTGGCCTGGAGCGAGGTCCAAAGGACAACACAGCCCCAGGGGCACTGATGGGACACCAGGGTGGCCTCCTGCCCATGACGTGCTGCTCCAGGGCGGACGCTGGAGCTGCATGCGGCTCGTGAAATGGCGAAACTGCCGCCTCCTCGGAGGCTGGCCCTGCTGACAGGAGCGAGTCAGACACCGCGAGGAGCTGGAAGCAGCCAACACCCTGCCTGTGAATTAGGAAGCCAGCTCCCACTTGGCTAATTGGGCGGTAGAGCCCATTTTGGGGTAATTTCCTTTTGTAAAAGCTAACAAATTTCAAGTTTAATATCTGACTCAATAAACTTTAAAAACCTGTATTTGGAGAGAGAACATGCTACCTTCCCACGGCCGGGGCTCCCCTGCCCACAGGGTCGTGTGGTGGTGGGTGGAGGGGCTCGTCGGCGTGTCTAGAACCGTGTCACTCTGTCACCAAAGACCTAAACTTGGTCATCGTTCCAGGGCTCCGCTCTCCTTGGGGTAATGGCCTGAGCCCATCAATAACAAGCGGGTCTGAGAGGTGGCGCGGGGGCGGCGGGGGAGGGCCGCCACAGGCCAGGCAATCGCCTGAGTGCTGGGCCCGAGTCTCACTTTTAATTTCAACAGAGTGCCATTTGGACCCGGAGAAAAAAAGCGTTGTTTTAAAATTAATTACCTTGTCAGGAGCTATTATGATTAAAAAGTAGGCCCACATCAATATCATGTGCCTAATTCAAAAAGGGAATTACAAGAACAGCCATAAAAATCAATTTTTTGGGCCTTGAAAACGGAGTGTCTTTCTGTTTTGACAGGTGATTTCATCATGAGACAAACCACAGGGACACTGCCTGTGTCACCGAGGCCCGCCCAGCGAGCAGGGGCCGGGGGCTCGCCGACGCCCTGCGCTGCAGAGCGAAGACCTCCAGTAACGGGGACAACACCCCCCAGGGAGCTGCAGCTCAGCTGCTGTGACAGCAGCACTTCCGACCCATCGCTCCCAGGGCAGACTTGCCACCGCGGGGCCTCTCACCAGGAAGCGGCTGTGGTGTGGTGGCCGTGCGGCCGTGGGACAACCCCTCCGGTGAGGCGGACCTGCTGGGGCTATTCCTTTTCTTTCTTTCCACTCTTGTGCTCTAACTACGGGACGTCATGGTGTTTCCATATAATGAGGAATTAAAGAATGCCAGATTTGTTTCTCAGATCTGGTAGAGACCATGTTCTCTGACAATTTTTATCAGCAAAAAAAAAAAAATCAACAATATAAATTAGTAAAACGGGGCAGAATATTTCAGAGTTCCTTAAAAGCTTCTGCTAACCCTGAATGTCTCATTGAACCTGCTGTAAATGAACTGAGGGCTCCGCCTCGCCATCCTGGGAAGCATGGGCTGCTGCCATGCTGCTGACGCTGCGTGAGACTGGGCCCAGTGGGGCTGCGGTGCCCCGTGGACGGTCCTGTGCTGACGCCAGCCGGCACGAGGGTGTCTGTGTAAGACGGTCCTTCCTGAGGCAGGAACGAGGACAGCGGGTCATGTGCAGAGGCAAAAAGGACAGACCTACCGACAACCCCAGTTGGCATCAGCGTCAGCACAAGGTGCTCGAACATCCCTGGGCTGGTTCCACTGGGCGCCACATGCGGTTCCAACCACCAATGCCCTGGGGGGTCTCCGTGGCCAGCCCACTGACCGGCCAGCAGAGCGCTCTCGGGGCTGACCCTCTGAGGCCCCAGCACACAATTCCTGTTGCCAGAGGGGCTGAGCAGCACCCACCGTGTCCGCAGTGGGCTCCCCAGGCACAGGTGACATCCGGACTCTCAGAAGTCACAGCGCTGCGGGCAGAGCCCAGAGAGCTGGGCCAGGTGGGGTGCTCCCTGATGAGGCCTTGGTCGAAAAAACCCACTCTTTCCCACAGGTGTCCCACGGAACTGCTCACATTCCCAAAAGGTCGTCTCCTGTCCTGGTTGCTCAAGGCCTGGGGCCCCCCAGCTCTGTGCCGGGGACACCTGTCAGCAGGTGGTGAACGGTAGCTGGGTCACAGGGTGGGATCCTGATCTGACAGAGCAGTAGCCTCAGAACAAGAGATATCAGAGACTCCCCGTGGGCCTGCGTGGACACGGCGCGAAGGCGGCCCTCGGCAGGCCCTCTGGGGCCTCACACCCACAGCCCGCAGAGCCGTGAGAAAGGACTGCATGCTGTTCCAGCCACCGGCTCCATGCTCCCGGTGTGGCCACCGAGCGGATGGTCAGGCTGCTCCCGGCTTTTCGCTGCGATGGTCTCTAGCCCATGCGGCCGCTCCTTGAGGTGGGGGAGCCATGGCCCGGCGCGCTCCAGGCCCCCGGCATCATGTCCATACTCCTCCGTCACTAAGTCACTGCCGGCCCACTCACAACATGCCCCTGTGACAACCGTCCCCACGAGAACCATCTTGGGCAGAGCAGGAGCAGAAGACCACCTGGTGTACCTGGCTGGGGGCTCGCTGGGCTTCGTCAGCAGCCTCGCTTTCATCCGTTCTTTAACCGTTTGAGTCCCAAGCAGTGCGATTGAGCTGCTGACAATACCCGCTGGGACTCAAACGGTTAAATAGCGTTACAGCGTTAAATACACTTTTCCGCTCTGAGAACCACGCCTCACACCCCACTCGGCCACCACCCCAGCCCGGCAGCCAGCCCAGAAGTGAGGCCTGACTCCGGGCCAAGTGAGCCCCCCGACCCTTCAGCCCCAGCAAACATAGGAGCTGACACCCCACCGCACAGATTCTGGGGAAACACCGACCACCTTGTTCCCAGCCTGGTGGAGTTGCGTGTGCTGGGCTGCGGGAGGACACGGGTGGCCAGTCAGAGTGCTGGGCAGCAGGCAGAGCTGGCAGCCAGAAGCACCGATCCCGACACCGTCTGGAACGGCAGCAGCACCCTCGGATGGCCCAAAGCAGGGCCTGCAGGGGGTGGGCTGCAGGGGGGGATGCCCATGGAGCAGGTGCTCAGTGCGATGCCGGACAGCACAGGTCAGTGCTGACAACAAAACACGCAGATGCAGCATGGGCGTCACGCAGGCCAGCCGGCTGGAAGCACGGTCTGGTGTGCGTGGAAATGGCAGGCGCTGCGTCCAGATGGTGAGGGAGGGCAGGACAAGGGTCCAGGGTGGGGATCACAGGACGCCATGGCGTCCATGACTCATTTCTCAGCAAAGGGCCCACGAGACAGACATAGAGAGACACGGACTGGACAGAGCTGAGTGGAGGGGGTGTGGCTGCCATAGAGCCTCCTATGCTTTCCTGGACACGTGGACTAGCGCTCAGTATATGAAAGACACAGCACGGACACTGTCACCCTCTGATGTGTAAGGAGCGGTGAGCTCCTTTGCTGGAGCTGCAACTGGACTTCACAGGTCCTCACAGCGTGCGACCCTGCCCGACACCCTGAGAACATGGGGGTGAGGGGTGGGGATGGGTGCGGGCCTGTCGGCCTGGACCCCATGCCCTTCTGAGCTGGGTTCCAAACAGACGTGACGATGGACGCCTGAGCTTCTGGGCTGAAGCCCCTGAGGGGACGATCCGGGAAGTCGGGTGGTGGAGAGAGTGCCCAGCGCCCGGTCTGCGGAGCCGGCCTCTGCCTGGGACCGGCCGCCTTTCTTCTGCTCACGGCCAGCGAGTTCTGGGAACGGGCTGAAGAGACACATTCAGGTCGAGCAGGCTGACAGCTGACTGATGACCGGCCCTGGATGACAAAGGGGGCCGTGGGCGGCCTGTGGGCGGCCAGCATCACATCGCTGCTCCCTGGGAAACTAATTGCCCTGGATTGTCCCCCGCACCATTATTTTTCTGGCCATCATCTCCTCTGAATGCCCAAAATGAGCATGAAGCAACTCTTTTGACGGGACATAAAAGTTAAATGTCCCAATGTTGATCAAATTAACTTCTGCGCTGTGACAATGGACTGCATTTGTGAGAAGATAATGGGGGGACAAAGGGGCGCTTTGTGCTGAGATTTCACAGTTGTGATGTAAAAACGTTTCTGTTGAACTAGGCCAGGCCCCTCTCCGAGGGGAGACAGAAGAGCCCTGTCGCTTGTGGAAAAAAGTCTCACTTCACAGCCTGCGGCTCCAGGAGGTGTCGGGAAGTCACAGCCTCAGGAAGGGTGCGGAGAGCCAAGGCCCTTGCTGCTGGTTCACTGCCCTGGATGCTCCCGTGAGCTGGGGTGTGTGTCCGGAGCATACCCGTAGGTCCCTGCCGTGGGAGCAGAGGGGCCCACAGGGACCCCACCACCCCGGAGCCCGCTCACCTGAGCCACAGCCTGATGCTGAGGGGGTTTGTTTTCTTTTTAAAAGTTTCATAACCAGATTAAAAGTAAAAAATTAAGTGGCACAAAAAACATAAAGACTATTTGTAATAAAACCCCCACAGGGGCCCTAGGCTGCTCTTATAACACTGAAAACCCGTCTCCCTGTGTCTCTGGCAGGAAGCCATCCCCGGTCCCCATGGCCCAGGCTGGGGAGAGGGGCGCTCCGGGCCTGCCTGTGCACGAGGCTACGGGCCCAGGGCTCGGGGTTCGCACACCTGGTGCTGCTGTGCAATTAAACACCTCCAGAGAGTCTACAGACTTCAGAGAAAGTTTGTCTCTCCATTTTTTAAACAAGCTTTTTGTTTCAGAGCAATGTTGGATTTACAGAAAAGTTACAAATGTAGCCTTGGGCGCCTCTCAGCATCAGCACTGGGTTCCACCAGCTGCCCTGGGGGGCACCTCAGGCTGGCGGGCCACCTCCCCTGGGTCTGACGGGTCTGATGCCACCAGCTGGCGGAAACGTGGACCCACAGATCTTCCTGGGGAGATGGAGCAGGCAAGGCAGGCTGGTCCCTGTGTCCACCGCCTGCAGACAATGCACCCCAAGGTTCCCAGAGTGCCTGGGGCGCTGTTGGTGGCAGCGTCCATTCAAAGGGCTGGCCGGGCATTGTCCTCCACTCGGCAGAATAGAATGCAGCCTGCTGGTGGCTGCCAAAAGGTTAGCGGCCCCGATGAAAGGGCGGCCCGGTATTCACACTCCCACAGAGCCGCTCTTTGTGCTGCACGCAGCCGGATCTGCGGCTGGCCGAGCCCCCACAGAGGCAGTGCGTGGGAATGCAGGGCCACGGGAAAGGGCCGGAACCTGAAGGCTGCAGTCACTGAGGCTGCAGAGGAATGGCAGTTTGGGGTACCGACACACTCTAATGGCACACCCATTGACGGCCGGGCCACAGTCTCTAGACCAGCCTGCTCAGGGCTCGCACTCGGCCCCGGCTCCATGGGAGGTCCTGGGGAGAGTTGTGCAGCCTTCCGGAAGACTGCACACAGCCGTGCCCTAACCAGGTCCTTGTCCTGGCCACGGGCCGGCCGGCCCAGAGATAGGCAGCTCTGCCCACAGCGCTCCAGCCTGGCAGCTCCCGGGGAGGCCAGCCATGGCTGATGCAAGGGACACCCGCCCCAGGAAGGGCTACCTCCCTGAGCCTGATGTCAGCACACACCTGCCTGCTCCGCCGCCTCCTGACGGAGACACCAGGCTCCACAGCAGCGCTGTCAGGTCACACTGCCCACAGAGTGAGCCTGCTCAGGGCGGCACCTGCGTTTTCAAGTTCCTGAGACCTTGGCACAGACACGGTGACACTGGAGACTGCCTGCTGGAGGCCCCAGAGCCCACTGGGTGCCCTGCACAGGGACATGGGAGCGCCATCACGGGTGGTCATGGGTCAGCACGCTGGGACGAAGCAACGGGATGGCTTCCTGTGGCCGGGGCCCCAGCTGTCCAGGCAGGTGGAGAGCTCTACCCCTCCATGGCCTCGGGTCAGCACTGAGCCCAGCCCATACCTGGGAGGCTGCGTTAGGGGCTGAGGGCTGGGCCCTGTGTGGGCAGTACACCCAGACCCTTTGCCCCCCACTCCTGCCACCTCTGGGTGGTCCTGGCAGGTGGCAGCAGGGGCCTGGGTGCTAGGACAGGGTGTAGGCTCTCATCCAGGGCTCCCCGGATGAAGCAGCACCACAGCCACACACCCAGCTAATGACAGCATGGGAGGCAGACCCCATCTTCTGACCCCGGGGAGGGAGCCTCCTGCTGAGAGGGATCCAGAAGGAAGGAGCCTGCAGGGAGGGGTCTGTGCACCACAGGGGAGGCTAGGGCCAGGCAGGAGGGGTACCAGACACAGTGCCAGAAAGGGGCTGGCTGGTGACATGGGCCGAAGAGCAGGACAGCCACAGGCCTCAGCACACGGATGTGGGCTGGCATCCCTGTGCAGAGGTGGGGGGTGGATTGGGTCCTGGGGAAGTCTGAGATCACCAGGCAGAAATGGGGAGACTGTTGTGCTGTGGGGGTGGCTGTCCCAAGTCCCAAAGGGATGGCTGACTATCACCTAGGTAACAAGATGCTAGTGGAGAGGGCTTGGCAGCAGCGAGAAGCCCTGGGATTTGGTGTCTAGAATGAACTCTAGCAAGAAGCCCGTCTTCAAATCCAGAGGGACCCTTGTCCGCAGACCAAACCCACTGATCCATCGAGTTCGAGGCGCCGCTTTTCTTTCCAGGGGCAGCCTATCAGCTCTGACCCTGTGAAAGGTCATGGACCACCACAGACAGTCAGAGGACCCCACGGGGTTCAGGGTAAGAGGGCCCCGAAAAGTCAGCCGCGAGAGAGCAGTGAGGAGAGGCTGCTGGGAACCTGGGCAGAAGGCAGGAGCGGCCCCCTGTTTTGAAGACCCCTGAGGCTGCTCCCCAGCCCTCGCCAAAGGTGCATGACCCCGGGCCCAGGACCCAGGACCCGAGCAGCAGAGCCTGGCAGCTGGACCGTGAGGGGCAGAGCTGGGAGAAAGGCGGCGCTTGGCAGGCTGGGCCTCACTGGTCTGACTGTGCACAGCTCGGCCGCTCCAGCAGCAGCGCACGGGCCAGAGCAACGGGAAGGCACTGCTCACTAGCCGTGAGCCACCAACGTCAGACTGCAAGATGCCCCAGCTGACGTCTACTCCCACCACAGCTCTGACCCTGTTTTCTCATCTCTCCCACAAACGGAGGAGAAGGCGTGAGGCCACCCACCCGAAGTCCATCTGGGAGGGACTGCTCAAGCCTTGGGCTGGTCGGGACTTGCATGTGGCATCGACGGGTCAACATTAGGTTCTCACACGTTTGGCAAACAGCAGAGCAGAAGGGAGAGTGTGGCTGAAAAGATCCAGCCTTACCCCCGGGAGGCGCACCTACCTGTCGAGTACGTAGCCCAGGGCCTTGTGCCGGATCCCCGCATACACGGAGGGGCTCGTCTCCCACGCAACCAGGTTAGAAGCGTCATGGAAAAGGTGGATGTTCACCAAGTCAAAGGCACTGCAGGGACAGAGAAGAGAGTCTGTGACAAAGGGCCAGAGCTTCGGGTCCCTGGGTGCGGCCCATCTGATGCTGTCCCTGCCCAAGTTCCTGGGGAGTGTGGGGACAGGCTTGGCTGGGGCCCCAGGGGTGGCTGGGGGTCAGAGCCATCAGCGCCCCATGCTCCTGTCCTCCTCAACTGCTCCAGCTGACCCAGAGCAGGGCACCCTGCCCAGAGGGCAGGACAGACCTGAAGTGCTCTCCTTAAACAACTGTGAGAGTGCAGGTGATGGACACTTTTCTCCAGCTGCCAGTGAGCCCGGAGGAGTCAGAGGGGGAGGAGGGCGTGACGGGGGTTAGAGGGGAGGGGCCTCAGCTCCCTCGCCAGCAGGTGATGTGGCCCCAGCTGTTGCAGTGCTCACTGCTGGGGTCCTGTGACTGGGAGTCACTAAGAGATTAGTTTCACTTCCAACGAGAAGCACCCCCAGCCCTAGCCCAGGGGAAGCCTTGTGGCCTCCGCTGCTGCAGGGCTGTGGTGAGGCGAGGGTGCAGGCGCCCCCCAGCCCTGCCGTGTCCATCCCACGGTCACCTGCAGAGTCGAGGCCATCAGACCCCAAACCTAGCAAGACTGGACTGACCACGGAGATGTAGGAGGGCCCCTCCCAGGCTCCTGGCACCCACCTGTCCATCCCTGCCCCACCCGTGGCCCGTGTGACTTGCAGCAAAGGGTGAAGTGCTGGGCTGCCCACTCCGGATGAGGTCACAAGGATGGTGGCCCTGTCTGAGGTTCCCTTCCTCTCTGGGCCCCCTGCTCCAGGGACGCCTGACCTGCGCAGCCCCAGGGAGGGGCCCACATGCAAACAGCTGGGGGCTGAAGGCCCGCTGCTCCCTCTGACCTCTGCCAGCTGGGGTCACTGGCTGACTCTGACAGCCTGATGGGCACTCCAGGTTTAGGTGGGGGGCACTGGCAGCAGAGCCATCTGCCAACCCTGGCTGTGCCTTGCCCCATGTCCCCCCACACCAGTGGGGTGTGCACCCTCAGCCTGCTTGGCCTGCACAAGCCCGTCAGCAGCTTTTATGGGGACATGCGCCCTCCAAGCGCTTGGTGTAGACCACAGCCCTCAGGCCCGGCGCCTCGGACAGCGCGTGTTAGGGTGGGTGGTGCTGGCTTTCGCACGGAGGCAGGAACGCAGACCAGGGCTCTGAGGGTTCCTATCACGCCACTGAGAGCTGCTGCCTGCAGGAAGGCCCTGCCGGGCTCATTGGGTGAGGGCCTACTGCCGCCGTGCCCCAAGCCCCAAGGACACAGCTGGGCTGCCTTCCCAAAGAGGCAGGTAGCCGCAGTGGGGCCACAGAGTGCAGGGCTGCCAGGAGCCTGGGCTGTGGTTGGGGGCTGCACTCGAATGCCAGGCCCATGGGAGGCAGTAGGGCCTTCAGGGACTCAGGGACAGGGAGGCAAGAGTCTGTGTCCCACGGAGTCACCGCAGCACAAAGGACCGAAGGGCAGGCCCTCGCATGGCACAGCGGCGGGCGGGGCAGCGACACACAGGACTCATGCCCAGCACAGCAGGGGGGCACCCAGAACCTCAAGCAGCGGGGGCGAGTGGTCAGCAGAGACACCTACCAGTCCGCAACACACCATCTCGTCCGGACGAAGCCCTTTCGAGACCACTTGCACTGAAAGACAAACAGGCCGCACAGGTGAGCGGGGAGGGAGGAGCCTCTGCCTCCCACGCAAGAGTGGAGGCTTCTCCTCAGAGGACACGCACGCGGTCTTCCAGCGCAGAGGGGCTGAGACGCCACCGCCTGAGGGGTCACACCCCCACCCACAGTGCAGCGCACACATGCACGGCCACCCGCATCGCTGTAGCCCCTTCCCCAGATGGGAGGGAGACTACAAGGAAGCCACAGCCGGTTGGCCCAGGCTCCAAGGAGGGCACCCTGGCTGAGCCACGGGGACGCCTGAGCCGCATTGCTCAGAGACGTCCCGGGCAGCTGATGCGTGGCCAGCACGAAGGCCCCGAGAGAGCTGTCCATGCACAGCACCACGGGAGTGTGGGCCAGGACCTGCCGCAGGACAGCTGGCCCACACAACTGCAGTGCTGACTGCTGCTTCCTCGTCCCCACATCCCAGGGGCCTTTGCTGGAGGAGCTGCGACCACGGCCACCGGCTCCCCACATTCCTCCCTTGTTGCTTCCTGATCTTAGAGGACTGGAGTGGGGACGAGGGTGTATGGGGTGGGGCCCTCACTGCCTTCCACAGCCACAGGTCAGAGACCCACTGGGCGGGAGCCACTGGCCCCCCGGGGCCACTGAGCGCTGGAAATGTTGCCACTCTACTTTGATTAGTACTAATTTAAATAGCAACACCGAACAGGGTCCTTCACAGCCTAAGTAGTTGGAGGAGCGGGGCTCCTGCCCAGCACCCTTTGCAAAGCCCCAGGAGACACAGGGAGGCCTTGCCGAGGCCCGGCCCACAAACTGTGTGTCGGCAAACGTGTGTAAGCTGGATACGATGTCCTGTTCCCTCCGGTCCCCGCAGGAGCCCGGGGTCAGTTGCACGGTCCCCTGGCCAGATGATGCAGTATCCATGAGGCCTGTGAGCCCTGCCCCAACCCATGTGTCTGATGGGGCCACACCCAGGGGTGGAAAGGTGGCGGCCTCAATGCTCATGAGCATATTCAATCCTCCCATCAGCCACAGGAGGGCGCCACCAGTGCCCATTTCACCAACCAGAAAACTGAGGCATGGAGGTTAAGAACTGTGCAAGGGGGTGGGAGGAGCCAGATTCGGGGACTCAGGTGGCTGGTGCTCTCAGACTGGACATGGATGGAGACAGACCCACCCTCACCTGGTGAGGTTCACATCATCTCATGTCACAGGAGGAGGCAGGGTCATCTGTCCAGAACAGCACAGCACAGCACAGCACAGCCCCCTTGCTCGGTAGGGAGAAGGGTCTTGACACACACCTGCCGTGGGCTGGCCCCTCCTGAACAGCCAGCACCTCCTCCCCACCCTGCGCACTTCCCTGTCCCAGTGTGGGAGGCAGGCCCCAGGCAGCAGATGATGCCCCTCCCTGGGGACCCTGTGAGGCTCTTCCCAAATGCAGGCTCCCAAACCCCCAGGAAAGGCCCTGCACCTGGGGGCCCCAGCGGGCTGCTCCCCTCCTTCCTGCCCCTGCCTCCACATCCCCTCTCCCTCCTCCTCAGAGTCTGCACCTGACTGTGGAATGTGGGGACACCTCAAGGACATAACCTCTAAGCTCCATCACTTCTGGGAAGGAGACCTGGTCCTGAAGCCCCCGCTCACCAGCATGACCCCTTCCTTTAGCACATCAGCCCCCGGAGGGCTCTGGAGGGTTCGGTTATTCCTCAGCCTCAGAAACAAAGACTTCCAGGACTCCTGTGGCTCCTTCCTGCTCCTCCTGCCCTCTCTCCTTCGCCACCTGACCAGCTCCCCTTGCTCTCCCCCAGCTCAGGAACAGGGTGCCCTCGGCCCACAGCCCACAGAGGGGCCTGCAGGTGCTCAGGTGCAACACTTGCTGCCCGGGCCTGCACACACATGAGCGGGGTGGGGGCTCCCTTCCAGTGTCCATGCTGAGCTTTCTGGCCATTGGCCACTTTCTGAAATTCCACGGAGGGCTCCGGGCAGTGGTGGACGTGGGCAGCAGTGGCTGGGGTGGCCACCCGGCTCTCAGAGAGGCTGTCAGTGCGCAGTGAAAGCCACGTCACGCCCGGGCAGGGAGTGGGGGCGGCCGTGTCGCCCACCTCGCAATAGTAAGGCTCTGCTGGGCCCCCTATTAATAGGATTCCTTTAGGCAGCAGATGGATGGGAACACCAGCGGTTTCATCTACTAAAAGACGGCATAAATCACCTCGAGAAAGGGAGGCTGCGGGAAGGTTATCACCACAGCCTTCCCCGTGAAGGGCCCGCTCTGGAGCATTAGTGAGATTAATTCATCTTTCCGAAGAGCGCAGTGCTGTGATCTACGGCAACAACCAATTTCTCACCACGGCAGAGGGCCTCCGCCTCCGCCCGATCGACTGCACAGACCTGCTCTTTAACAACAGCCCCGCGGTGTCTGGAGTGCTGCTTAGAGGCAGGTCCGCAAGCCGCGCGAGCCGGAGCCGCCATAAATCAGTGGGGAGTTCTGTTAGTTTTAGATGCAGGGCTGTAATTATTTGGAATTGCCTCCACCATGGTAATTACATTGAGATTACCCTTAAGTGATGGCAATAAAAGAAAGGGAAATCCGTCTTAAACTAATTCCCTCCCTCAAAATGTGTTCAAATAAAGCTGAACGCCTGGCCTGAAGGTGCAGAAGAGGGAGAGCAGGTGGCCAGCTGCGGCCACAGGGTGTGCCTCCTGACACTGGCCCCCTAACTCGGGGCACAGGTGCCTGACCAGGACAGGCCACCTTCCACGGGAGACGCCCGGAGCCTAGGAAGGCTGTGCCCCTAGCAACACCACGTCCCTGGTGGAACCTGGGAGGTGCCGGCGCTCTTAGTGAGCACCCCCTTCAACCCCTCCTGGGCACGAAGCTGCCTGGAGAAGCACCTGCCACACGGGAACAAGTGCCCAGGACTCACTCCAGGCGCCCACACCCGGGATGGAGGGAGGGCTGGGGAGAGAGGAGGACTAGTCTGGAAGGACAGTCGGAGCCAAGCCCAACACCTCTCGGTCTGGAGGCGGGGCCCCTGTGCGCCGCTCCCTACTTTCCACAGCATTTGCAACAGCTTACCTCTTTGAAGTGGCAATGAAAGGAGAAAGTCGCAAAGACACCAAACTGCTTGGGGGTAGGGTGGCCTCAGGGCCTCCAGATGCAGGCCCCGTGTCCAGCACTGCCCGCTGCCGCCATGGGACCACTCTGCCCAACCCTTCTACCAGGAACTGGGCATGGCTAGCCTCCCAGCCACCCCGGTCAGCCCTGCCTTCCCTCCCAGGTGCCTGTGGCCATCGCTGCTGCCTCTGGGGAACCTCAGCTGCCCCCCGTGGGGGGAGGTGGTGGTGATGAATGCCCCCCTTGGCTAGGGTTGGACCCCAGGATGAGAACGAAGAGCTAGGACGACCCAGGTCCCCAGCCCAGCCTCGGGTGGCCAGTGGTGCATGACCAAGAAGGAGGGGCCCTGGGGGCTTCTTAGCCAGTGGGTGTCGGGTCATTGCCTGAGAAGGGTCAGGACTCTGGACGTTGTCAAGGGCATCGCGGGATGATGTGAGCCTCTTCCTTGGCCACCTCAGGGCTGTGCCCCCACCGCCCCAGTAGCACTGATCAAACTTGTTCTCCTCCTGCTGGGACGAGGCGAGACTCCCTGTGCTGCTGCAGCCCTGTCCCCAGCCCCTCCAGCTCCCACTGTTCATCTGGGCCTCCGGTCACCCTCAGGAGAGGGCCCTAGCTGGGGGACTCCAGTGTAGACTTCAAATAAGAAAGGGTGGGTCTAGATCGGGACAGGGGCCGAGAGCTCAGCCATGACTGGACGCTGACACTAACTTTGTGTCCCTCGATGTCTCCCAGGGAAGTGTGGTCGTATCGTCTAGACTGGATGTCACCATGGCCAACGTTCAGGGAGGATCGCCAGGAGACACAGAGTTGGCTCTCATCATGGAAGGCCGAGCACTGAAGCCCCCGGAGCTTTCTAGGCACATCTTCCTCCAGCCTCACAGCGAGCAAGGGACAACGGGGGGCCGAGGGCAGCGGGTGCGGGAGGCCGACCCTCTGACACAGTGTCCTTGGCTCAGGACAGTGGACGAGGAAGCCATGTCCTGGTGTGACAAGAGGGCCCATCCTTCACAGGGGCAGCCACGACCTGTCCCTCCAGGCTCAAGTCATAAAGCAAGTTAATAAAGCTGTGGCCTTGCTGAAAGTCCGCTCCCAGTACAGGCGGGGCGTCTGCTGAGCGATCGGCGGGCAGTCCTCATGCAGAAGGGGCTGGGGAGCCATCCTTCTGGAGGCTGAGCGGTCCCCCTCTGTCACAGGGGGGCGGAGACGCAGGTCTTCCATCTCAGCCCCAAGGGCTTCCATCACAGAATCACACCCAACTGCAGTTGAACAGATGGTAAAGGACAGGGTGACGAACTCTGGACCCACACGCGACTAACGGGATGAGGTGACACCGAAAGTGCTGGTTCTGAGGTTGCCAACACCCACAGGACCAAAACCGGGTGTGCTATAGTGGCTGCATGGAAGTGACAAGTCTGCACCAAGTGCACCGGGCCCGGGGACATCTCCTGACTGATCTGTGCGCAGCCGCCGCCTGGGGCCTGTGGATGGCGCCAGGCTCCAGGCTCTTGGCTGCGCCTTTCGCTGGCCACATCCAGCACTCTGGGGATAGCAACATGCCCGTGTGACCCTGTGCTGGGCAGGTCACTGGCCAGACTGACCCACTCACACGCCAGGCCCCAAGTGAACTGATCATTATTTGCCGACATCTTTGGAGATGGTCCCTTTGCCAGGAAGCAGCAATCGGGAAGTGTGCCAGTTGCTCTAGCCCTCTCCGCGCTCAGCTGAGACAACCCAGCGGAGCCCACGCGAAAGAGAGCGCTGGAGTGTGAGGCGGCAGGTGGGAGCCGTCCCACAGACGTGAGCACCGAGTGCCCTGAAGTTCCCTTCCAACATCACCACCCTGAAAAGGAAATGCTCTGGGAGATGGTGGCCAGTGGGGCCCCCGTGACGCACCTCGGGGAAGTAGTCCTGTGGAAACTTCTCCTTCTCCAGCATGGGTGTGCTCTCCAGCGTGTCCGAGTAGATCTCTTTGCCAGTGACTTTTTTATACTTCTTAGCTGGAAGAGAACAGAAGGACGGTGTGAACAGCCAGGCACTGTGCCCCATCCAACCAGCCCCACACTGCAGGGTCCTGTGTCCCACCCGTGTCCCACCCCTGTGAGGAGTAAGGTAGCCCCTGGGGGACCTGACGAGGGGCACTGACCCAGCAGGCCGGCTGCTCCCTGGGATGCTCGTGGCTCGTAAATCGCAGTCCACCCCCTGGAACCTGACACTCCACTTCATTATCCGCTAACAGCTCCCAGCCTGCAGATTTACAGGGGCTAATTGGCATCCTCCGTTAAAACCGTGAATATGTTTAACAGGGCCGTGGAATTACCGTTCGCTCATACCTTAATACAAATTTATTTAATAACATCGATTTCCTCCCCGCATCCAGCTGACATCACTCATGTCCAAGGACGAGGGGTTTTTATGTGAGATGGGGAGGGGGAGCACTGCGGGCTGAGCTCCTGGCCGCTTGCCCAGCACCTCCTCACCTCCTTGGACAAGGTGCCCTGCTGGGCCACCCCTGCCCTCCACGCCCTGGGCTGACCCCCTGCAGAGAGGGCTGGGCCTGGCCTGGTCTGCGGTGGTTTCTTTTCAGGGGCAGTCTCTCCTGGCCATGGTGGGGTCTGGGGAAGAAATGTATGAATCTGTTCTGCACGCTCTTGGGCCTGGGGCAGCACAGGGCTGCCGGAGTCCCCACAGGATGCAGTGTTGGGGTCCCGGCTGCACAGGAGCTGCTGAGACTGCTGCAGGGAGACCCTCTGGCTGCCAGTCCATGTCACATGCTCCCCCTGCTCCTGGGCTGGGAATGTCTGGCGCTAGGGGGCGTCCCTGGGCTCTGAGGATATTCTTGGAGACCCATGAAGGACGAGTGGAGCTGTCCCAGTTCCTGAGCGTCATGCTCCATGCCCTGAGAGCGGCTTACACCTGCCATTCCTGCTGCGCCGCCTGCCCACGGGCCCGCCGACGGGGCGGTCAGCAGGAAGGAGACAGGATGCAGAGTCTTGGGCTGCGCTGGTGGAGAGAGAGCTCCAGGCAAAAGTGCAGCTAAGGGAGGGGACTTGCAGGGGTGTGGCGGGGCTGGGTGTCACCTGGACAAGACAGACGCTCAGTGGCTCAGAGAACACAGGCAGTGCAAGCAGGACAGAGGCAGCTGCTCCCCAAGCACAGGGTGGTGCTGCGTTCTGATCCGTTTCCCACACCATGGGTGTGACCTCGGTGTGTCTGGTTTTGGGGCTGGTCCCCAGAATCCCCAGCTCATCTGTGTCCCCTCTGAACGCCTATCAGGGGAGACAGACCAGTTAGCCAGGAGGCTGGTGCGGGGGCAGGTGGACACAGCCAACAAGTGACCCGTCCATGACAGCATTTGCACAGGCAATGGCAGAGAAGTGCGTTTAATCACAGGAGCGCTTCTAGGAACTGCCATCCATCTCGGCACACGGACAGCACTTACCAAATACCAGCCCCGCACAGCGGCATCATGCTGCGGAGGTCGAAGGGAGACCTGCCCAGGCGACTGGACATGGGGTGGGGGCAGACACTCTGGGGAATGCTGTCACCCTCCTGGCAATGTGCGGTTCTCACACACTCCATACCCCTGTTGTGCCTCCCCCAGTCCCTTTCCATGGCTTTGTCCCCTGGGAGCACAGAGGACAGGGACAGGGACCTGGGCATGTGACATGGAGATGGGACATAGGAGTGGATCCACACATGGGACAGGGATGGATGTGAACAAGGGCACGGGACACAAACACAGGATGTGGTCTGGACCCCTGGGGTATGGGGCTGGAGACAGCCTCACCCACGGCACAGGGGACACAGAGTTCACGTGTGTGGCCATGTGGAAAGGCCTGAGTGTGGTGGGGCTGATGGAGGGGCTGTGATGGGAAGGAAGGAGGCGGTGACTCCCAGTGCAGGGACGGTGGCTGCCGGGAGACAGGCACAGCAGCAAGAATGGGAAAGGGGAACCCGGCCTGGGCAGGGCTGAGCCATGGCCTGTCTGGAGAGCTGAGAGTTGCCCAGGTCGATGAGGCAAATGTGCAGGTGAGGGGTGTCCCTGCTCCTCCCAGATGGTCACCTGCACAGTGTCCTGGTTGAGAGGGTGGCTGCAGGCTCTGGGACCTCTCAGACCTCCTAGCGGCACTGCTACCCTGGCACCACGAACACATGCGGGCTCCCCACTCACCCCCGGGGGGCCCATCTATACCCTGCTCACTCCTCGAGGGCCCTGCAGCTCACAGCCGGGGCACGGGGTGCCTGCCGCTGAGGGTGAGGGAACATTCCTTCCGAGAGCCTGTTCAGGCACAGGGCTCCTTCTGGCAGAGGCCGAGTGGTCACAGTGGCCGCCAGCTCATGCTCCACAGGACGCACAGCTGCGCAATGGAGGGCCGGGCAAATGCCCACGGGCCAGACCCCCAGGCCCCAGTGTGCAGGCGTGTGCAGGTGCGGACAGACAACTGAGCGCGGTTTCCAGAGCAGAGCGTGCCGTGGTCTGCAGTGTTTGACGTCGATGTGGCCGGGGGGTGGGGGACTGCTGCTCGGAAACTGGTGCTTGAGCTAGAAGCCGTCAGCTTTGAGGAAAGGGAAAGACTGGGAGGTGTGAGGTGGGAAAGGAGGCCTTCGTTCTGTTTAGAGAGCTCTGGGATCACTGCAGACCGAGCAGAAGCAGAGATCCCCCATCCCTGCCCCCCACCGCTTCCGTCGGTAACGTCTTGCATCCTCGGGGGACACACCACCCCTCTCTCAGGTCCACACTTGACAAGGGGGGCACTGGCTCTGCTGTATGTTTTATGTGGGTCTCACACGTGCACGATGCCATGTGCCCACCACTGCTAGAGCACATGGGGGCTTTACTGCCGAAGGAAGCCCCTGTGCCCCCGTCACCCTCCCACCCTCAGCCCTGCAGCTGCCGTCCTTTCACTGCTGCTCATGTGATCTTTCCGGAAATGTCGTCATGTTGGTGACTCGCCGGACATAGCCTTTTCCGGTTGGTTTCCTTCACTCGGCGATACAGCTGACCCTTGAACGCTGTGGGGATTGGGGATGCCAACCCCCATGCAGTCCCTAAGTTGTCCTTGGTATCCACGGGGGATTGGCTCTAGCTACCCTAACCCCCTGACTCCCTGGATACCGAGATGCTGGGGTGCTGAGTCCCTTGTGTAAAACGGTGCAGATCAATGCCTGCAGTCGGCCCTCTGCACCCACGAACTCCCAAGTGGACGCAAAATAGTCCAGGTTTCTCCTGAAGAAACTCACACAAGTGGGGCCGTGCAGTTCAAACCTGTGTTGGTCAAGGGCCAAGTGCATACACTGAGTTTCCTCCATGTCTTTGTGTGGCTCCACAGCTCACCTCATTTCATTGCCAAGCAGCACCACACCGAATGGAGGGGCTGCTGGCTATGCACCCATTTGCTCTGGAGGAGATAGTCCAGTAGCTCCTGGGTTTTGGTAATAATGAATAAAAATGCTACAAATGTTTCTGCACAGGTTTTTGTGTGGACATAAGTTGTCAACTCATTCGGATAATACCAAGGGATTTGATTGCTGGGCCCCATGGTACGCGTGAGTTCCCACCGTACCACATGCTCGCCCATATTCGGTGTGGTCAGCATCCAGGGTTCAGCCATTCTAGCAGGTGTGTCTGGCCTCATACTGCTTCAATTTGCATTTCCCGGACGACATGTGACGTTCAGCATTCGTCACGTGTTCCTTTGTCATCTGTGTAGCTTCTTAGGCGAGATGTCTGTTTAAATTTTTGGCTCATTATTAGTTAGGTTGTTTTCTTAGGGAGGTTTAAGAGCGCTTTGTTTATTTTGAATAACAGTCTGTCGTCAGCTGTGTCTTCTGCAGACAGTGTCTCCCAGGCCGTGGCTTGTCTCTGCATTTTCTTCAGTGTCTGTTGCAGAGCGGAAGTGCCCTGTTCTGGTGGGCTCGCTGACCGATGTTCTCTTTCACGCATTGTGCTTTTGCTGTTGTTTCTAAAAACTCGTCGGCAAACCCAGGCCACCTGCATTTTCTCCTGTTACCCTGTAGGAATTTTAGTTTTGTTTTACATTTAGGTCTAGGGTTCATTTTGAGTTAACTGGTGCAAGGCGTAAGGTCTGAGTCTAGACCCATGTTTCTGCACATGGCTGTCCTGTTGTCCCGGGACCATTCGTGTCTTTGCTCCACTGTGCTGTCTCTGCTCCCTTGTCAAAGGCCACAGGGGCTGTATCTCTGGGCATCTACTTCTGGGCTCTCTGCTCTGTTCCACTGGCCTGTCTGTCTCTCCCTCCAAGAACACTTCGCTGGTTGATGACTGTGGCCTCACAGTCAGTCTGGAGGTCGGGCAGTGTCTTCTCCTTTAATACTGTGCTGGCTGCTTGTTGCCTCCATACCAGATTTAGGATAGGTTTGTTGATATCCACTGAATTACTTGCTGGGATTGCACGGAACCCACAGGTCAAGTCGGGAAGGACCGACCTCTTCACCACGTTGAGGCTTCTGTCCGTGAACATGGAACATGTCTCCGCTTAGTCAGATCTTTGAGCTCACTCGTCAGAGTGTTGCGGTTTTCCGCATGTGGCTCCTGCACACATTTTGTTAGATTTACTCCTGAGTCCTTCTGCCCCGTGTGCTGATGTGGATGGCACTGCGTTTTTAGTCTCCCGTCTGGCTTGCTCATTGAGGGTGCACAGGAACGCGCTGACCACTGCGTTTGACCTTGCGCCTGCGACCTTGCTCATAGCACGAGTTGTGTCGTTGTTGGTTCCATGGGATCTTCGCAGAGAACCCATCTCAGATTAAGACAACGTTTTTGCTCCCTCCCTCAATTATAAGCCTTTTGTTTTATCTCCTTGTCTTACCACATTAGCCAGGACTCTAGTACAATGCCCAAGACATCTGGGAAGAGGGGTCCTCCCTGCCTTGTTACTCACCTTAGGGGGAAAGCATCTAGTTCCTCACTATTAAGTCTTATGTTAGCTATAGGTTTCTGGAGCTTTCTTTATCGAGGTGAGGAAGTTCTCTATTCTTCGTTTGCTGAGAGTTTTTATTATACATGGGTGTTGACTTTTGTCAAATGCTTTTCTGCATCTATTAACATGGTCATGTGACTTTTATTTGTGAATCTGTTGATGTGATAGATTACATTAATTTGTTTTTGAATGTCAAACCAGCCTTGCATACTAGGAACAAATCTCAATTGGTCATACACTACAATTCCTCTTATACACGGTTGAATTCTAGTTGCTAATTTATCTTTAGAATATCTACATTTTATCTTCATGACATATTCGCCTGTAGTTTTCCCTTTTTTGTAATGACATCGTCTGGTTTTGGTATTAGAGTAATGTGTCCTCATAAAATTAGTTTGGAAGTATTTCCTCTGCTTTTATTATCTGGAAGAGATTATAGAGAATGGGTATAATTTCTTCCTTAAATGTCTGGTTGAATTCACCAGTGAAATCATCTGAGCCTAATGTTTTCTTTTTTAGAGGATTATTACTTATTGATTCCATTTCTTTAATACATAAAAGCCTATTCAGATGATCTAGTTCTCTTTGTGTGAGTTTCGGTAGATTGTTTCTTTAAAGGAATCGGTCCATCCGAGCCATGGAATTTATGAGCACAGACATGTTCATATGATGCTTTTGCTGCCCTTTCACGTCCACAGGGTCCGTAGTGATGGCTCCTTCTCATTTCTAATGTTAGCTGTTTGTCTTCTTGCTTCCCTTGGTCAGCCTGGCTAGAGGTTATCAATTCCACTGACCTTTCCAAAGAACCAACTTCTGGTTTTGTTAATTCTCTTTATTGAGCTCCTGTTTTCAATTTCATTGATTTATGCTCCAATTTTTATCATTTCTTTTCTTACGCCTACTTTGGATTTAATTTGCTCTCGTTTCCTAAGGCAGAAGCTTGGATTTCTGACTGTGCATCTACTTTTCTCTAATAGATGCGTTTGCTGCTACAAATATACTGCTTTCACTGCCCCCTAAAATTTGTGGCAAGCTGTGTTTTCATTTTCATTTAGTTCAAAATTTTCAAATTTTTCTTGAGACTCCTCCTCTGACCCATGTGTTATTTAGAAGTGAGTTATTTAATATCCCAAGTATCTGAGGGTTTTCTGCTTATCTTCCTATCACTGATTTCCAGCGCAATTCCATTGTAGCCTGAAAGTATACTTTGTATGGTTTCCGACCTTTCAATTTCGGTGAGGTGTGTTTGTCTTGGTGACTATTCCCATGTGACTCGAGAAGGACGCATTCTGTGCTGTTGAATGGCTTTCCCTAGAAATGTTGATTAGACCAGGTGGCCGATGGTGCAGCTGGGCATGCAAGTCCCCAGCTGTAACAGTGCCTCCATCTACTTCTCATGGCAGTTCTACCCGTTTCTGTCTCATGTGCGCTGATGCCCCATTGTTAGGTGCACACACGTGAAGGGTCGTCGTGTGTTCTCGGAGAACCGACCCCTTCACCACTGTGGAAGCCCCTCTTTGTCCCAGGAAGCTCTCCTCGCTCCAAGCCTGCTCTGTCTGAGGCTCACAGAGCCAGCCCTGCCTCCCTTCCATCGGTGTGGCCGGGCGCCTCTCTCTCCTCACCCTTTGTCTTTCTGTGTGTGCACATCCGTGTGGGTGTCCAGCAGGCAGTACACAGCTGGATCTTGGGGCCTTTTTAACCACTGTCTGTCTTTTAATCGGTGAATTTAGACCATTTACATTTAAAGTAATTGTTGCTGTAGTTGGAGTCATGCCTTCCACATTTATAACTTTTCTATTTATTGCCTTTGTTCTTTGTTTCTTGTCTTCCATTCTTTTTCTGCCTTCTCTGGCTAAATTGAGTACCTTACAAGATTCCACTTTCTCTCTTCTTTCAAGATATCAGTTATACCTCATCAAAAACATTTTAGTGGTTGCCAAAGAGTTTGCAATACACATTTACAACTAATCAAAGTCCATTTTCAAACAACACTAAACGTCTCCACAAACTGCGTGTTCTTTGCAAACAAGACACCCCAATCCCTCTCTCCAGAGCATCCGTGTCGTTCATTTCACTCACTCGTCAGCTGCCGTCCCTCAGCACACCCTCACTACCAACGCTCTGAACACAAGTCACCTGTCAGGTCAGTGAGCAGTGAAGAATGAAGCGCTGTGTCCTGTCTGCATTTGTCCCTGCTCTAACCTCTCCCACCCATGCCCCCCGCTCCTCCCCAGCAGCCCCGTTTCCCACATCTTGCAGGGCAGGACGACTGGAAACAGACGCTCTCGACTCTGGTTTGTCCTTATTTCTCCCTCACCTCTGAAGGGCAATTTTGCTTGTTTTATTTAGAATTCTGGGTTGGTTTCCCCCCAATAATTTAGATATTTCACACCACTCTCCTTGCTTGCATAGCTTCGGAAGAGAAGTCGGGCATAATCCTTACCTTTGTTCCTTCAAGCCAGGTGTTCCAGCCCACCCCTCCCCCTTGGGCTGCTGTGGTTTGGACGGGATGTGCTTAGGTACAGATTTCCAGGTATGCATCCTATTTGAGGCTTTCTGAGCTTTCAGGATCTGTGGCTTCGTGCCCATTATTGCTTTTGGAAAATTCTTGGCCATTCAAGTATTTCTTTTGTCCCTTCCTGTCTTTTACTCTTCCTGTCGGTGTTCCCGTTATGCACACACCACACCTTTTGTAGCTGTCCCACGGATCTCAGATATTTGTTCTTTTCTTTTCCTGTTTGTCTTTTCAGTTTGGACAGTTCTTAATGACACATCTTCTAGGTCACTGGTTCCTTCCTCAGCAAAGTCCAGAACGGTAGGCCCGTCTAGGGCACTCTCCGTCTCTGTCCCAGTGTTTCTGACACCAGCTTTCCAGCTTTCCTCTTGTGTCACTATCTGTCCTGGCATGTCCACTTTTCCATTAAACCCCTCAGCAAATTAATCAGTTATTTTTCATCCCCATTCTGAAAGCTCCCAATCTATGTGATGTCCGAGTCTGTGCACACTTCTTCTCTTTGGGGTGTATTTTTACATTGTGGAATGCCTTGTAGTTTTTCGTTGAAAGTAGCATGTACATAGTTGGGTAGGAGAAACTGAGGTAGACAGGCTTTTCACGTAAGGTTTTATGTTGATCTGGCAAGGAGCCGGACCATGCTTCCTGCATGTTCAGAGGCTCAAGCACCCTCGAGGGCTCTGCTCCCGTCTCCTCTGCCATCACGGGGCTCCTGTGACACTCCAGACTGTACAGGGCCCGAGCATGCAGAACCTGCCACCCTAAGCCCTGGCTGGGAGCTGCGGTTTGGGTGGGGGAACTGCTCTACATCCCATAAGTGGGGCTCAGTCTCACAGTCAGTGTGGGTCTCCGTGTGTGCTTCTCAATGCTCCCCATCCCTCACATTTCAAAGCAGTGGCTTCCCCTCCCCTGCCAGAAGCTCGGGGGAGTTTTTCTCTGATCTCTGCCCTGAGAATGTGATGGGGCTCCTGGAGAAACCCACAGAAGTGTGTGGGCCCCAGGCTGCGTCCCCAGGCCTCTCCTGAACTCGGCTCCAGCCTGTGTCAGCATCTCCCATGTGGCCTGGGCAGCTGCAGTGTCGGTCTCTGCCTGGTGAGCGCTGCGCACGGGCCTGCGCCTGTCTCTGTGACGCAGTGTGCCCTGTGACCTCGCCTTGCTGGGGGCTCTGAAAAGAGCTGTCTAGCTTTTCCTTGCTGTGAGGGCAGGGGTGACGGCTTCCAAGCTCTTCACATGTTGAACCTGACACTGGACGTCACTTTTATCTCTTTTCATCTGTACCTTTCGGGGGCCCTGAAATTTCTACTTATATACTGATTTGTTAAAATTTGGGCTACTTTTTTTATGCAGGGTTACTCAAATTTGTCACAAATTCTGTATTGCTTTTGCTATAACTCAATTCAAGGCAGAATAGTGAGCCCTGAAATGCACAGGCTGCAGAGTAGGGGCAGGCAGCGTCCCCTGCCTGAGATGTTTTTCTGCACCTGCACCCGCACCCCACCCCACACCTGGAGCCCCACACTGGCGCCCGGCACCTGCACCCCGCCGTGCTGGGACACTGAGAGTTTTCCGAGTGACACACATGCCTCACGCGCCTCAGTTCTCCGGCACGCTCACCGCCTGTCACTATCACAGGTCCTATCACTGACATGTGGTGGCCCTGGGCGAGCTGTGCCGGAGTCACATGTCCCTCCAACATGCAGTTTCACACACACTGCGGAACAGCAGACCCTGACCGACTGACCTGATTTAGTGGCAAAGTTGTAGGTGGACGGTTACGTAAGGAACAGACAAGTTCAGCAGATTGGTCTGTGTTCAAGGCCGCTGTGCAGGCGGAGCGGCAGCGTCACCCCCTCCGCCGCCGGCCCCAGCGACATCCTGGCCATTCCCCTGTGTGGGAACGTGCGCACCTGTGTCCCTATCAAGGGTCTATTACATGGTCTATCAAGACCATGGTAAGAGCGGCTGTGGCCTGTGTCTTGTCACGTCTGTTCGTGGGGAAGCCAGATGCCTGCGTTTAAAAGCGTGTGAAGAATCCCCGGGCGGCAGGGCCAGGGACAAGTGCCCGCCGGCGGGAACCCTGCTCCCGGCCTGGATGGAACCGGCTGAGTCCGCAGTCCGTCAAGGGAGGTCTGCCCCCGAGTGAGCAAAGAGGATGGGCCTGAGCTGACACAACCAGTGGCTCCTGCAGCTGTCACAGCTTTAGTGGCATTTCAAGCGAGTGTGATGTGGCCCGACAGCCCCAGTGTGGCTCTGGAGAGTCTGCATGAACCTGAAGGTGCGATACCGAGGGGGAGATAAAAGCACCAACATGCCCGAGGGAACGGGGGGACACTGCAGTGTGTCAGCTCTGGGGTAAGTGGCCTCATGTGCCCCCAGACACCGTGACAAGGACCGTGATGTCAGAGGCAGCTCCGGGCGAATCTTCCCAGCACAGACAGTGGGCTCACCCGGCACACACGGGGCAGTGTCTGCCCTTGGCCACAAACATGGGCTCTTGCTCTCGGTTTTAGAATGTGCCGCCCGCTCGCTCTGTTTGCATTCTCTATGCCCGATGGGGACACAGACATTGAGCCCTTTCCTTCTCCTCATAATTCTGTTACAGGACAGCCCGAGTTGCCTGCCTGGGCCTCGCCCTGGCAGCAGCGGGGCGGCAGGGGCGGCGATGGCCTGAGGTGGCTGGACTGTGGGGGAGGCAGGCCAGCTGTCTCGATTTCTGTGTAGCTGGAAAGCCAGGTTTTCATGCAGGGACCCTGGTTAGTAACTGCCAGTAAGTGGCTCAAACCAAGACCACGACCACGCCAGCCCCTCACAGGGACTCAGGGCAGAGGGGACCAGAAGAAGCCAGACCAACGGGCAGGGGGCAGATGTCGTGAGGCAGGAACCCCCAGAAGGATTCTGGGCAGTTGATGACTGGAGTCTTACCTTTGAAGTCAAACTGGTAGATGTTTTTTAAGGATTCGTGAAGAAAGTAAAAGCTTCCTAAAGCCTGCGGAGCAAAAAGAAAGACCAGGTGAGAGAGCACCACGTGGGTGTTTCCCCGCGGTCCTGAGCCAGGAGCAAAGCACTCTGTCAACGGGAGCAAGAGGTGGGCGCGCTGTCACTCAGCCACGGGCACGGAGACCTGAGACGCTCTCCATGGATGACCTCCCGCCTCTGAAGGCCTGGAAGTGCCGCCCGCGGCCTGCTGCCAGTGGGAAGTCCTCCCACAGAGGGGCTGTCTAGGGCAGCTCCCTTCTGCTGTGAGGACCGGAGGCCCAGCGGGCAAGGGCTTAGCCTGGTGTGAGTGCTCGGACACAGCTCTGTCACGGCCACATACTGTCCCTGCCCCGCCCGAGGCTCCATATGCTGTCCTCCCTCTTCACCGCCTCGTGAACACGAGGCAGGGTGACCACCAGGGCTTGAGTCCTGCTCTCTCCATTCAGGAAAAGGCAAAGCTACAGGGGCTGCGCTGGGGGCGGGGCTGGCCATCAAGGGAGGGTGGCATGAAATGTCTGTCACTAAGAGTTACTGGTTGTTTATCTGACATTCAAACTTGACTTGGTGTTTTTTAATGTGTGTAGGTGTGTGTATGTGTCTGTATATAAATGTGCATGTGTGGGGGTGTATGTATAAGTGCGTGTAGGGGTGCATGGACATGTGTGCATGTGTATGTATATAGGTGTGTGTACATAGGTATGTGTACAGGTGTTTGTGTGTGCACACATGTGTATACATGGGCACGTGTTAAGGTGTGCACATGTGTGTGTAATGGCCCTGGACCGGGTCCTGCTGGGGCCCGACTTCAGCCCTGCCATCTGCGCTGCACAGCAGGGAAGCTGGGGTGGTGCAGCTGAGCATCAACACGCCTTCCATCCCGACCAGGCCCCACACACTTTACATGTGCACACACATCGCACATGTGTGCACACATGTGAGTGTGCCTAATAAAGGTGGGAGAGTGCTAAAGCCACAGATAAGCCCGCTAGACCTCCCTGCCCTGCTCCGGACCACCTGAACACAAACTGCTGAGGCCAGCCAACATGTGGCCTTCTAGGGGGACAGGAGGAGCCCCAGGGAGACGCAGTGTCGCCTGTTGGTGAGTGCATTCCATAGCCCACAGGCACCTCTGCCTCTCGCAGGGGATGCAGGAGCACCTGACCCTGGGCCCAGACCCCGTCCATCCTCAGGCCTTTGCCAGGCCTGGCCCGAGGCCACACGCCAAGGTGGGAGCTGCCTTGGGGGTCATTTGTTTTGACACAGAACTATTGTTACAGGTCTTTCTTTCCTCCCAGCATTACTGAGAGAGCCGACATAGGACAGTGGATAAGTTTAAGGTAGACGACTAATAAGTGTAATTAAGTTGGCGTTTGTATGTACTGCGAAGTAGTCAAGTGAACATCCATCTCCACACAGCCGCAACTTTGTTTCCTTGTAATGAGAACTTTTAAATGCAGCGCAGCATTCTTAGCAATAGCCAGCACGCTGCATCTCATCCCGGGACCCATCTCACGACACCATCGGGCCCTAAATAACCGGGGCACAGGCGGGAGGAGAGCTGGCATCTTGGGACACATGGGCAGCCTGGGCACGGCCTCTCTCTGACGCTGTGCGGCTGTGGCCCTGCCACGTAAGACGGTAAGACGGACAGCGGGGTGCGGGCAGCCTGGGAGCCAGGAACGGCGGACGGGCTGCACCGGCAACACTCAGAGCCGCGCCCACCGTCATCTTTCACAGGAAAGCTCAGTTCATTCCGGGCAGAATGCACTCGGCAGCAGTGTAGGTAAACAGATGTCGCTGCGAGCCCTGAAACTGTGGCCTCGCTGAACGTGACATAGCTAATCTAAAATTATGAAGTTTACAACAAATAAGTGGAAAACACATTGCCAATGCAGGCACAGAAACTGTGATTCATAGAGTCAGAAAATCCATAATTAGCTCTAATGAGTATCTAAAGTCAAAGTTCAGCTAACTCTCCTAGTGTCCAACCTGCTCTATCAATGCGGTTCAGGGCCCTCATCTGTCATGGCTGCGAGGACGTCTGCACAGAGAGGCGCCTGGGCCAGCTGTCCAGGCCCTCTGGCCGCAGCCCGTCAATGGTGTGTTTGACGCATCTGAGAATATTGACTCCTGGCCTGTTTTGCTAAAAACAATTAAAGCACTTTCTACATATTCATAAACCTCACTGTCAAGAGTGCTTATGAATTCTCCGTTTGCGCAAGGCAGTCCCGTCACTGCAGCACGTCTGCCGGAAATGCAGGCACTGGTGGGAGCTCTCCACCTCCTGCAGCGGGAGGTCAGCGGTCCCCCCAGAGCTGAGCCTTCTGAGGGGGCTGGGTGGAGACCAGAAGCAGAGGGAGTGGCCACACAGGAGGTACCAGCTCCACATGAACACAGAATGTGGTAGGGGACTGTCTCTGAGACGGCTGTGACCGACCTGAGGTCCCCACCTTCTTGGGCGTCGGCAGGAAATAGGGCCCACAGCAGATGGAGTCCGCCCCTCAGGTGGCTGAGCAGGTGAACCAGGTGCCTGGAGTGCGGGGCCTTGGTCAAGCCCACTCCTGCGCTGAGTGGCCGCACCCCAGTTTGCTCTCTGAGTGGAGCCTGATAGCAGCAGGCACTCTGCAAACAGCCGACGCGGAAGAGCACAGAGCAGAGCTCTCCTGCGTACTGGGCAGAAAGCGACGCGCGGTGGCAAAACGCCGGCTGTTGGGGTTCCCACCTCCCTAAGGAGGCCGCCACACAGAAGCGTGGGCCAGGAAGGAACACAGCTCCTCGTTAGAAACGCCTCCATCACTCTTTATTTGCGAACAGATCAAATGCCCAGTGATTGATCATTTCCGCAATTGGGTCGGCAGCCAAAGTACACACCATTAACCGGCCGGCCTGCAGCCTCCGGCTCGCTTGTTCATGAGGCAGAGAATTCCTAACACTCAGATCAAGTTGAGTTCGCATTGAGGGCACACGGGAACACATTTTTCTTCTCCGGATACCATGAAAGCAGAAAACATACGAGCGCTTCTCACGGATGAGCCCCAGGTGGAAATGGCTGCTTTCACCTGTGCCACCAACATCCTTGGGAAAGTGTCCCGGCTGCGCATTTCCAGGAGCACCATGGTGCCGGCCAGGCCTGAGACCCCTCGGCCTGCACAGGACTGCAGGAGGGGGCTTTCCTCCTGAAGTCACTGGAGCAGACCACCTCTGTCCCTCCCAAGGGACCTGGGCCAGGGTTCCCTGTGCAGCCAGCTGCTGCCCCTGCTCCTGGGGCGGGAGAGGGTGGGAAGTCCTACTGCCAGGACGGTGGGCTGTGTGTGCCACGGGCAGCACAGAACTCGGTGACTTTCAGCTGCTCCGAGATGGTGCACACAGGATGTTGTCTCCATGTTAAAGGGTTTTCAACTTGTTATTAAAAATAAGTGGATCGATGAACAAGAAAAAAGCTTTGCAAGGCATTGTTGGTAACTACCCTTCGAGTCTGCGACAAACTACAAATGCTGGTTGGTCTAACTTAGAATCAGGGCTGGGAAGGCCTTCTGAGTCGGACAGTGCGAGGCTCTGAGGACACGGGCGCCCAGTGAGGGACGAGGCCTTGCCCACGAACACATGGCTGTGTAGGGGATGGGAGAATCAGCTGGGAGAAGTGCCACTGTGTGCAGCTGTGTCTGCATGTGCGCTCGGGACTGGCTCTCTGAGAACAACGGTGAGCCCATCAGAGGCTGACGCGGCGCTGCACCCAGGGTCCTGCCTGTGCGAGCACACTGGCCGTCTCCCCTGTGACACGGGAGAAGTGCTAACACACTCAGGCTCACTTGAGCTAAGAGCACTGAGGACCCAAGCACAGGGAGATACAGGGCATCTCACAAACCTGCAGCCCACACTCTCCCAGCTCGTTTATGCCAGGGAAGTGCTCGTGTAAACACTCACGCGCGTGCACTCACAGAGCTCACTCTCAGGGAAGCAAGGGCCCTCTGGAGACGTGCACAATAATGCAGCACAGCACTTCCAGAAACACTAGCAACTGAAAACAACCCAAGCCCTCCAGACCGTGAAGACTGGTGAATAAAATGTGAAACAGCCCCACGATGGAATACCGTACGCGCGGACGATAAGCAAACTGCACCCCAACCACAGACAGGCTCCACAAACAACACCGAGGAAAGGCAGCGGCCCTCAAACGCCACCTGGCATGGCGCCAAGACAAAGAGAGGTCAAAAGGAGCTGAAACAAAACAGACGCGATGCTTCGACTGTGCCACAAGGAACAGGGTGACAAGCGCAGGGAGGAGGGCTCTCTGGGGCCCAGGGTGCTGACCGGGCAGTGGGCCGGCGCGGGCGCGCACGGGCAGAGGTGAGGCCTGGCTGCTGAGGCCCAGAGGCTGCACGGGGGCTTCGGGGGGCCACGTGAAGCGCACTGCACCCACAGCCACTGCCCTCTCCCCCAAGAGGGGCCGCCATCCTCTACAGTGATGGTCAAGGCCAAAGGCCACATCGGGCAGAAGGCAGAGCCCACGACTTTACCAATGCCCTGAATCTACTCCTCTGCAGGCGTCACCAGGAAGCTGTGACCACCTGCCCCACCACCAGCCGCCCGGAGTGGTGCCTGACATGCCACCTCCTTGCCACAGCCTGTCACTTGGAGCTTTGCCAACTGGGTGGGCATGAAATTGCACATCAGTGCTGTTTAAACTTGAGTTTTCATTACATTAGTTGAGCATCTGTTTTTAAGAGTATTGGCAATGTAGGCCCCCTGGCTGGTGTGGCTCAGTTGGTTGGAGCATCATCCTCTAGACCAAAAGGTCCCAGGTGGATTCCTGGTCAGGGCACGTAGCCCGGTTGCAGGTTTGATACCCTATCATGGTGTGTACGAGAAGGCAGCCAATGAATGTTTCTGTCTCTCTCCATTCACCTCTCTAGAAGCAATGGGGAAAAGTGTCTTCAGGTGAAGATTCAAGAAAAAGAGTTTGGCAATTTAAGTTTCTCTTGTAAATTTCTTGTTCATATCTTTTTCCTATTTTCTATTGATTTTTTCCTCATTTCCTTCGTTTTTAAATTTTTCAATATAATCTGAATTATTTCTCTATTACTTGCACTACAAAGAATCTCTCCCACTTTTTGGCTAATCTCACCAATCTTTATGGCACCTTTCATTAAATAATAAAAATTTTTAGTTTTTTTTAAAGATTCTATTTACTTACTTTTAGAGAGAGGGAGAAAGAGAAGGAGAGAAACATCAATGTGTGGTTGCCTCTCACACGCCCCCTACTGGGGACCTGGCCCGGAGCCCAGGCATGTGCCCCGACTGGGAGTCGAACCGGTGACCCTTTGGTTCACAGGCCACACTCAATCCACTGAGCCACACCAGCCAGAGCAAAAAGTTTTTAGTTTTAAAGTAGTCAAATTAATTAATGTATTTCTTTATGGGTTATGTCATTTGTCTTATTTGAAACCAGATCCCTAACCAGACCCCACAATGAGACTCTCGGTATCCCTGGCAAAAGTCGCGGGGTTGCAGGGTTCCACAATGACGGGCTTACTTGTTGTTTCGTTCCACGCGGGGCTCCACAGGCCCGGTCTCCTTGTCGCTGACGTCACCCCTTCACGTACCACACTTCCATCCAGCTGGGGCTCTGTTCTTTGAGCTCTCAATTTGGTTCCACTGTTCCGTTTCCAGCAACACTCTTTCCTATTTCACTCTACAGGATGTCCTGATCTTCAGCAGCACGAGTGCCCTGTGCTCTCTCTCTTCATAACTGCTTTTGCTATTTTGGGCCTCTGTGTTTCCAAACAGAACTCACACCCAAAACATCCTACTGGGCTGGGGGCAAGCTGACATCTTGATGATATTCAGTCTTCCTTCCCATGAACATGTCTTCAACCACATACTGAGGTCTTATTAATGCCTTGTAACGTCTCATGGTTTTCTCCGTAAAGGTCTTGAAGATCTGTCAGATTTACTTTTAGGTGCCTTTTAGTCTGTTGCTGCTAGAAAATAGTCTTCAAACCGCCATTGCTTTAGGGCCATTTGTTCCTCGCCTGTAAAAACGCTGACTTTTAGATGTCGATCCTACATTCAGCAACCTTGCTCAGCTTACACTTGGCTCTAACAATGCTAGGTTCTCTTCGGTATTTGTAAGGGCTCTTGTTTCGGTTGTTCCTTCCTGTCCACAGTCCTTGCACCATTTCTTTCCTTTTTGCCCATCTTATTGCACAGCCAGACGGCCTGGCTCTGTGCTGAGCCGCACACACTGGCCTGTGCCGAGAAGAGACTGCCCGAGGTGGGCATGGGGAATGCCTGAACTTGGCACATGCTGATGAACTGAAAGTAGGCGAGTGAGGAAAGGAGGGTCAACGGTACCCCCTCCCCCCCGGGGCTTGGAGAGAGGAGCTGGGCCAGGGTGGGGGAACTGCCGTTTCCTGAGGCAGAGGGAACTAATGGAGATATGAGATTCAGGGGGAAGTGAGGAAGCTGGGGTAGACCCACTGCCTGAGGTGCCTGCTGGACACCCACATGGGGACGCCATGCGGCTACTTGGATCCATGAGTCTGAAGGTCGGCGTCATGCCTGAGTGAGAAAGGCCATTTTTGACTTGTCGTTGAAGGCTGGTATTGAAGCTGTGTGAATGTGCAGAGATGCTTCCTTCTCGTGCCTGAGCCTGGGGCCTTGCAGAGGGAGAGATCGGGTGGTGAATCCACCAGAGCACCAACAAAGAGGGCCGAGCTGGCCAGGATGAGGGGCAGGTGGTCACAGGCCTTCCTGCTTCGAGTGGGTAAGTGCAGTGGAGTGCTTTGGAGATATGATGGTATGAGGCCAGCCTGGCGTGGCTGGCCAGGACCTCCCTGACCACGGGGCGTGTCGCACGCACTCCTGGGTGCTGCTCGCCAGCACCGTGTGCAGGAGCTCTGCCTTGTTTCCGAACTGTCTCCCTCCTCACCACCTCAGTGAGGTGGTTCTCTGCCAAGTCTCCAGTGATGTTCTGGTTGCAAATCCAAAGGACACTTTTCATGACACTTGGCTTCTCAGCAGCACGGGGACCCTGCCCTTCCCCCACTTCATCTCCCGGTTTCTGGATGCCATGTTGCCTCTCTAGAATCTTCTCCTCCGTGGGACGACATGCTGGGTCTGTGCGGGGCCCCCGAGGAAGCTTCCTCCACACCCATTTGTGAGGGGTCCCTCCCTCCTGTCCTCCAGGTGATGGCTCCACACACAGAGCGCCGGCCCCTGAAGGCCACCTCACAGCTCCAGGGGCGGCGGTCCCCACGTGGACATCTCTCTCACAAGGAATCCTGTCCCCTGCCCCCAACTCTGGACATCCTTGCCTCTTTCACCCTCCTGTTCCCCTTGCAAACTGTCACTCTCCCTGGACACTTCCCAGTGCATCCCCACCACATCCCTCCCCAGACATCTGTGTGGAGTCCCAAGCACCACCTGTCTCTGATCTTCCACTTCTCTGCATCCCCACTGCCCAGCCAGTGGACTCCTTCGTGGTCCCCTGCTTCCTCCACCGCTACTGCCCCTCAGCTTCTTGTCCATCAGATATCAAGGTGACATTTTTAAAAACAGAAATCTGACCCTGTCATTCTGCTCTCCAGTGACCTCCTGCCAGGCCTGCTCCCCAGCCCAACCCAGCCCACACAGCTCCAGACACATTGGCCCTGACCCTGGAGAAGGCCAAGGTCTACCATTATTAGAGTATTCCCCTGCTTTGCCTTCCCCACTTGTACCTTCTCCTCCGATGACCCCTCTGCCACTGTAGGTCTCCATGGAAATGTTGCCTCCTCCCAGCAGCCCTCCCAGACTGCTCTGTGCAGAGCCTCGTCAGCCCCACACAGCCCCATCCTTGGCAGTGCTACCCACTCTGGCCGCAAGCTGCCCTCCCTCCTGTCACCTGGCTTCTCTACTGGGAGGGAGGGAAGCCCCTTGAAGAAGGTCTGGTCACCCCAAGCCCTCGGCACAGCACTTGGGACATGGCAGTTTATTGGGTCTTGGTTCAATGACAGAGATGTGGAGACACGAAGCACCCACAGGAAAGACTAGCTAAGTGGCTCAGGAGGTGACGTGCAGGACTGGTCACTCAGGGTTCAAAGGACAACCTAATGCATCACCTCCTTCCAAGAAGCTGAACATGACTGCAAAAAATAACCCACTTTTTACCACGAGAAGGAACAACTACTTCACAAGAGTAAGTAAGCCCTGAGACTCCTGGTTTTAATAAGATTTAATAGATTGAGTAATAAATCAAAGCTAAGTTACAATAACATTCATTAGATTATAAACAATAACAAATGAAACAAAGCTTTTGTTTAGATCAATGCAGCGCTTCATTGATCTTCGCCATGTAATGAACTCATAGACAGTCATGCCGATTGGACGGGGTTCACCCAGCCTCACCCCCTGGGAAGTGGAGGGAGAGAGTGCGTGGAGCATGTCACCGTCACGAGGGCGCCCCACCTCTCCGAGCGGCTTTGTGACCACTGAAAATGAGTGCTGACTTCTTACCAAAGTACTGACTTTCCAGTGTTGGTGTCTGGGCCAAACAGGAAATGCTGGCACAGCGGGGGTCCCCCTGTCTGACCCTCGAAGCCAGGCCCTGCCCCCGGCTGGCTGCCTGCTGGAGAGATGCACGTGTAATTTCATTCCGTGCCCCATCCAACGGCTGACATCTGAAGTTAATTAAATTGGCTGTCCACTGTGTTCATCTACTTACAAAGTTAATGATATTCTGCTCCTGCATTAAAGAGCATTTCATAAGTGCACAGCATGGGAACTGGCATGTGTGCACCGGGTGCTGAACCCTGTCACGGCCCTGCTTGCAGTGTCCCCAACTAGGCAGCCCAGCAGAGGGCTGGGCAGAACACAGCCATTGTGACAGGGAGGGCACCACTCTGAGCAACATCCACTTAATGTCACACGGCCCACAATCAATCTAGCAGATGAATGTGCCTGTTAACATTTCACACCACCGCAGTGAAGGCCAGCGGTGGGGGAGCAAGGTGGCCAGAAATGGGCCCCACAGAGGGGCTACTGGGAAGGGGCACCTGTGGGTGCGGATGGCCACCCGATGGGCAACACCAGACCTGCAAACTGCAGGGGACACTCACATTGCCCCTTATCTAGGGGTGAGGTCACCAACTGGCTCAGGCACAGCCCCGCTGAGAACTCAGTCAGTTGTTCACAAATGATTCTAGGTACCCACTTCGGACCATGCTGGCAGGTTTCCAGAAGCATTTTGGGTAAATGGCCCAACAGTGACATGGTGTGACGCATGGGACAGTGATACGAAAGGTCAGCTTTGAACATGGGCAATATTCACAGGATGCCTTGTCCAACAGATGTGAACATGGGAGGTGCCCCAGGGACACCAGGGTTCCCTCCAGGCCAGAGGAAAGTGGGTGCTGCCATTGCATGGGACATGAGGCGGTGGAAGGAAGTGTCCAGCTTTGGACTCACTGAGGTTGAAATGACTGTAAAGCTGTGCAGGGAGGTGTTGAAGGCAGATGGACATCTGGGTTTGGGTCCCAGGGCAGAATCTGGGTGCAGATGTAAATGGGGTGCATGGGTGCTGAGCTCTCTGAGAGCTGACCGGAGCCAGAGAAAGGGCACCACCTAGGACTGGGCCCAGGACCACTGGTGTGGAGGGGCTGGGGGCTGGCAGGTGAAGAGCTAACAGAGATGCCAGGGCAGTCAGTGGGGACAGACACAGAGTGGTCAGCAGGGACACGGGGAGGTCAGTGGGGACACGGGGAGGTCAGTGGGCTCACAGGGAGGTCTGTAGGGACACAAGGAGGTCAGTGAAGACAAAGGGTAGTCAGTGGGATCCTGGGGCACATTAAGGGCATGGGGACAGGTGACCTTGGAGTCCACAACACTGAGGTCAGTGGCGATGGGAACAGCCATGTCCAAACCCCTGCCCTTTGGAGACCTGCCCACGTGCGAGGACAGAGGTACCAGAGAGACAGCGGCAGGTGCCGTCTGCAAAGAGTAAGAAGCAGGGGCAGGCAGTGCCAGGCCCCTGGCCAGTCTGCCTCTCCTCCTGGGCCGAATGGGCTGACGGGGAGGCAGTGCCCAGGCACGGCCACCCAACGGGAACAGTGTGGACACGGAGCCAGTCACCTCGGTCGGGACCACCGGCCCCTTCTCCGCATGCCTGCTCCCTGGCTAGTGTTCAGCATTCCATCCCGGACCTTCTTTTCTTGGGGAGACAGGGAGGTCCTGCTGACTTTTGCCTGACTCAGCAGACCCACGAGCTGATGCTTGGCAACAGGGGAAGAGGAACCCCTGTCCCACCTGGGGAGGGGGCGAGTGTGCTGGACGCACCCCATGTGCCCAGCGCCTGCCCAGGCGACCAGAAGAAGTGACGCAGGCCCAGACTTTCTCTGTAAGCACTAGATCACTTTCAGTCTGCATCAGCCAGGGGTTTGCCTCTCAGAGTGAGATGCGTCTGTAGTTTGGGTGCTTTAGTAATGAGCAGAGAAATATGTCAGCCTTAAAATAACGAGTTTGAATTATGAAATGCATTAAGTCATATTTTCCATGTCTAAATGATTACAAAAGTAAATCAATAAACTTTTATGCCAATTAAATTATGTGGAGAGTTTGTATCATAATTAAAACAGCTCTGACTTTCATCTTTTGTCTTCCAAAAATCATTAGCTTTTCAATTACGATTTCATTCTTACAAACGCCCCTGAGAAGCATGCCGTGCATTATGGACAGAGAGGTAATCAAAGTAAGATGCGCTTTAAGAGACGGCAGCGCTGAGCACACGCTGTCTACAAAATGCCTCCTGCCATTAGGAAAGCGCAGGGCACAGAAGACGCTACCAAAAAGACTTAATTGATTTTTAAATTCCAATTATGTTGGGAGGCTGCCATCAACTTCAGTTTCAAACAGTGGAGCTCAGTCCCTCCCACAGGTGTGCCCACACCACAGAGCTCTTCCCCGACGGGCCCGGTCCCACAGTCCTTACTGCATCTGCTCTGGGGCACAAAGCCTTGCACATAGTCCCACTGACCCTACTGGAAAATGTGTCACCTCTTCCAAAATAACCTGACTTGCCCCTACTTTCTTCTCAGGCTCCAATCACAGAGTGCCAGGGGGTGCCCCGCCATCTCCCTCCCCACCGTACTCTGTTTCTTGTGCCTCGTTTCCTCTGTGCTCCTGGCCCGGTGGCAACGCTTAACTGACGTCAACCCTGCAGTGTCCAGCCAGGTGATCTGGGAAGATGCACACTCCCAGAGCCCGGCTCCCCATTTGTAAGGGCCTGTTATCTAATTCTTTCTGCAGGAAGGTCTACCAGAGGCGACACACACAGAGCACAATGTCTGCTGAAGAAGCTGCCCAGAGCGCGGCTCTCTCCCCAGGCCCAGTCAGGGGCTGTCGAGTCCCAGCCTCCAAAACCCTGTCCTCCGGCTTTAAAACCCAGTGAGTGCCCCTTGATCAGCCTCTAAGGGGGAGGGTGGGGGCACCTTGTGTCAGTGGGGACACAGGCAGGTCAGTGAGGTCACAGGACAGTCAGCAGGGACATGAGGAGGTTAGTGGGGACATAGAAGCTCCACACCCTCCCTGTCCATCACCCCGCACCCCTGCTTTTCTAAGAGTGACCAGTGCACAGAGCCAAGCTCAAATCCTGCATCTGTCCCCTGGTCTGAGGGCCTTAGCTAAATTACTGACATCTCTGTGCCTCAGTTTCTCCATCTGCAACTTGGGAAGACACGGTGCCAGCTCTGTAGGGCTGTTCTGCGCCCTCGGTGGGGGGGTGGGAGGGAAGTGGAAAGCACGCAGGACGGTGCTGTGACAGTTCAGTGTTGACGAGCTTCAGTTGGTGATGCCCTGCATTCTCTCCTGCCACCCTAGTGCCCTCCCCACATGAGAAGGACAGACACCAGAACCACAAGGCACAGTAGAAGGAGACTCCATGTCCACTCACCTCTGACCTCCCCATCCTGGGGGGGATGCTGCTGCCCTGAGAGCTGGGCCCGGCCACTAGTGCCCACACGGCCCTGCAACCCCAGCCAAAAGGGGGCAGGTACAGGAGGAAGCTCCATGGTGCCAGAGCTCCGGCACCTTGGTCCCCACCTTGCTTCTGGGGCCAAATCATGGAGAGCCCTTCCGGGAACAGGCACCTCCTTCCCATGGCCTTGACATAAATCAGAGCCACTGACAAGGCCACGGAGAAGTGACACCTGTCAGCCACTCACTTTGATGTTGCTGCCCTGACCACATGGAAAAAAGCAGACAGACCAGTGTTTCTGCAGGACCAAGGAGCAGGGGAGGCAGGGGGGCGAGAGGTGCTTCGTAAGAAGAGGGGAACGCCGGCACGTGTTTGCTGGTGGGGCCAGGGACCAAGGCGTGCTGCCTGCTGCTGTCGCAGAGTATGCGGGTGGGAGCGGCCAGCCAGGATGCAGTAGGAGGGGCTGAGTCTTAGGCTGATGCTGGAGGGAAGGGGATGGGGCTGGATGCAGCAAGGGGACATGGGGCACCGAGGCCAGGTCGGAAGGGCTTCAGGAGGGGAGAAGGCACCTGGGGAAGAGGTGTGCAGTGAGACAGAGGCCTGAGGTCCTGAGGACCAGTGTGGCCAGGGCTTTGGGAAGGAGAGGGGCTTAGAAAGACTGGAAGGAGACAGGCAGAACCACTTGGGGAGACTGGAGTGATGGCAGGGCGTCTCCCACAGGGACGGAGGAAACGAGTGCTGGGGCTGGGCAGGTGGCAGGGCACACCCAGATGCGGGGGCAGGCCCTCCCGCTCGAGGGCCTGTCGCGTTCCTGTGGCACTTGGTGCGAGGCAGCCCTAGGCCAGTCTGCACCAGGCAGTATGCCACGTTGGGGGCCACAGCTGGTGAGGGACAGGGCAGGGAGGAGAGAGTGGGGGTCCACGTGAAACACTGAGGTGCCGACGTGCAAAAAACCGCGTGACTACAGCTGAGAGCACGCAGATCTCCCCACACTCGAGTATCTCCGGAGCCTGGAGGGGCGGGCCCACTCCCTGGTCGGGGAGCCCTCCTGAGGCCAGGCCCTCGGCCGCTCCCATGTGCAGTGTGGTGCCAAGTGTGACTGGGTGAATGGCACTCCCGGGTCTGCGAGCACAGGAGGGGGGCTGGCCAGTGACCCTCTCACAGGAGAGGCCGGGCCAGGCCCAGCGGGAGTGCTCCCAGGTGTCCTCCTGGGATCATGATTTCCGGGTCCTAAAACGAGTCACCGAAGCTCTACTCCCTGCAGTTCGCGGCCAGTCTCAGGTCCCCAGCGGCAGAGCCTCAGGGGCCGGAGCTCGGCAGCGGCTGGCACCTCTGTACCTGCCCCAGCGGTGTCTCTGCCTGCCTGGACCCCGGGCCCCCAGCCCTATGACAGGACTGTCCCAGCACACAGCAGGCGCCCAGTGAACCGAGCCGTGGTGGTGCAGCAGAGTGCAGCGGCTCTTCCAGGAGGAGGTCACAGACACGGCGAGCCCAGAAGAGCTGCTGTTGGGGACGAGGGTGACCGAGCTGCTCCGGGAGCAAGTGACACGCACGCGCAGCTCTGAGTGACGTGGAGGAGAAAGGACAAGCCCTCTACCTCATGCTCCTGGGCGAGCCTGCGCCTCGGCTGGGGAGCAGCCGCTCGCTTGCCCACCTCCCTGACCACGCTGCAGTCACATCTCCAGCCTGCTGTTCAGAGTGAAGCCGTCCCGGACCGGGGTCGAGAATGTCATCATCCCCGGGGAGCCGTGAAACCAGCCGCCCACGTTGTTACTCTGCAACCTCTGAAGAGGGAAGCGGCCGAGAGACCCGAGGCGTCTGACGGGCTGGAAGCAGTCCATACACAGCGCCCCTGCGGACACAGGGCGCAGCTTCGCGGGAGGGCCACAAGGAAGCTCAACAATGAACTACAGAGTGGCAGAGGGCCATTGTTTTCAGGGCAAAATGTGCGACTCTCGTGTCATTTTGTTGGAAACAGGGGTCAGCGACACTTCAACTTGGGACCTGCTGCTGGAATTTTTCCAAAGCAAAGTTGTGAGGTGTAGTTGCAGGAGCGAGGCCCCGCCCCTCACGGGCCCGCGGCGCCTTGCGCCCGGCGGCCACCTGCTCTCAGTGCACGACTGCAGGGGCCTGTGGATAGGAGGATGTTAGGAAAACTGAATAATTTTGTTTCATGTTACCTAGAAATAAAAAATAACAAATACTTATAAAAGTTACACCTGAAAAATCTCCACTCGAACTTACATTCAATGTACTTAGCAAAAGGTCGAGGAGCGGAATTTGCTGGATAAATAGATGTTGGTGAGGCGGCCGGGTCACGGGAGAATCGGTGCATGGCAGCGAATGAGGAACCTGCAAATGCCGCCCAACCCCATTATTTCCCCCTTTCCAGGAGCCTGAGATTCATGTCCCCGCATGCCGCCAGTTCATTACTGAGAAAGATCATCCCTCTCCCGGCTCGCGCTGGGCAGCCACGGCCCCTGGAGGACCCTTTAATGTTTAATTCCCCATCATCCGCTCCGCTGAACAGCTTAATCTCTGCTTGTATGATCAATACTATATCAGTGTAAATTAAAATGACAATTTTAAAGTAATTAAGCCTGTTAATGCTCGATTCAAATGTCATTATTTGCACAAGGGATTGAGGAGAAATTGCGTCGTGTCCGGGTGACAGGAAGACGTCTGAGCCCTCACGTGCCTGCGCGGTGCCGCCGGGGCTTCGGCAAAGCGGATTAACTTCTGCCTCCCTGCCCGGGGCCCTATCCAATTTCTGAAGAGGATAACGCAATTTGATAAATTTAATTCTAGCTACAAACTCAATTATTGTGATAATAGATGAAAACTGGGAGGGGACTCTAAACAGGCCCACATTTAAAAAAATACACTTAGCTCTGAATGAGATACAACAGTTATGGTTTGATTTGATTTGTCCTCTCTCTTTTGAAAACCCTTTAAATAATTACGACAGTTGGAAGAACAGCCAACATTGATTAAATAGCTTAGCTCTGACCCAAGGGGGCTGCCAAGAGGCTGGCTCCGGGCACAGTGGAGACATCTGCTGTCCTAAGCCGGCCCAGCCATGTTCACTAGACAAGATGACCCCGTCATCACATCCCGGCCTCATCAGTAGATACACAGAACCCAGCCGGCCGTGGACAGCACCTCAGCCGCGCCCAGGGCTGGCCGCCAGCCCCCCGGGCCCGGAAAGCCGATCCAGGCTTGTTATTTTTCCCTCCTGAGTGTCGGGCTGGGGTGTGGGCAATAAGAGACAATTATCCCCCCATGACTGCAGGGCAGCAAGCACACAGCGCAGGTCAGACTGTTCTCTGCACAGGTGTTTCTCTACCTGAGTCAACCACAACTGGGGAGTTGGGGGGCGCTGGAGAGGCCGCACAGCACCCGTGGGACTGTCTAAGGAGCAGCTGCCATCCCTGGGAATCATCCATCAGATGAGCAATAAAAATTGACAGCCCACCATTAATTTCAAGATGAAGAGCGAAGTGTAACAACTTGCCTTTGAAAGATGTGGGGGATTTCTCCGAGTCACGGACACTTGCACTCGGAAGGCAGCTGGGGCAGGGAGCTGCCGTGAAGCGCAGGGCCTCTGGCAGATGCACCTTTTACTGGTTATTTGGGGGGATCTGCCAGGGCTTTCGGTATGCTGTTGTTGTCTGAACCTCAAGTTTTCAGGAGCGGACGGAGGCCCGTGGCTGGTGGTCTGTGCCACGTTACTTGCAGGATAGAAGGGCCTCATCTGTTACCTGCTTATCAAGTGTGACAACTCCCTGTCCTCGGGGCCCATACATGGCAGCCTGTCTCCTCTGGGCCGCTCTCTTTTTGGCGTTGTAGACATAAATACCCTGAGCATAAATCATTTCCCACATTTCCCAGATGAGCAACTAGACAGGAAGGAGTTTTTAATGAGGCATTAAAAGTTCATCACAATGCAGAGGAAAACAGTGAGTAAGAGTCAGGCACATGAGGGCCTGACTAGGGACGGGCGTGCCCGGGCACCCTCCCCTTTAAGTAGGAATCACCTGCAGGTGAGGTAGACCCCGAATCTCAACGCCACCTTTGTCATAATTAAAAACCAGGTCTTCTCCTGAAAGGTGACAGATACAAAATTGAGGGGAAATGTGGAAGCGGTGATTTCTGGAAGGGTATGTCTAAGTGTCACCTCAAGCTGTAAGGTGTTTGGGAGGATGTGTTTCAGGTGACAGCTGACGGGTCCATAATGTCAGTCTTTTCTGAAAATGCATCACGTACGCGTAAATGCAGTCTCCAAACCCTGTTGCCATTCCCTCCCATCTGAGCAGCAACAGTTGGCCCGGCCGGGGTACTGGCCCTGAGCTACCACCCACTGTGGCCACTGCCAGCCTCCTGCAGCCCGACAACAGAGGGAGCCAGGAGCAGGGCCGGAAGCCCTGCACGGCCAGCGCCATTTCGGTCCTGTGAGCCGGGGCCTCCACGTCATGCCAGCATGACCACTTAGCACAGTGGAGCGGGGAGTGGCCCAGTTGGACGGGGGAACGTTTCATGAACATATACCCAAAAGGGCATTGCCCACACAAGCCCGATGACCACCCTCCCACTGCATCAGGACCCACAGCCTCAGGTGCCATGGAGAAGAGACAGAGCCTCTGACCCGGGGGACAGGCATGGCGGGTTTCAGCAGCACTGCGCACAACCGTTTGCACATGTGGGCAGCAGGGACTAACTGACAGGATGGCCGGAGACGGGCCCACAAAACTAACCACCGGCCACCGGCTCAAGGGGCCTGGTGGGCAGGACACGGTTCTGTGCAAGCCACTGGGCGCAGCTGGACAGGCCACACGGTACCCTCCTCTCCTGGGAAGGGCCCCTACTCTCCTCACAGGAGCATCTTAGAGGAAGAGTGGCTCCACCCCAACCCTGACCCATGACAAGAAACGCAAGGGTTGGCCACACAGACAGCTTGTGAGGACATCATGGGCCTGAGAATAAATAACCAACGACCCCCGTGGAGGCCTTTCGAGGAGACCGCAGACTTCAGGGACAACACGCAGGCCTGAGTGGCCATGGCTCGGCCCCTGCTGTGCCCTCGAGACACTCCTGTGACCACCTCCTGAAGACCGGCTCCTGTGGCTGGGCCTGGGGTCACGGCCGCCCAGCCATGCGCCAGACTCTCAGAGTCCGAAGTCAGTGCTGGCTGGGCTTCTGAGAAAGTCTCTGCTGCAAAAGGCTCCTCGCTCTCCCTCAGGAGCATCGGGCGGGTCTTTGGGGAGGCAAGTGGAGCAGGGACACATGAGGATCCTGAACGGAAGCTGTGGCAGAAGCAGACCCTGGTGGGCGGGCAGCTCAGAGCCGAACTCCGGGAGTGAAATGTCACTCGAGGCCAAATGAATAGAACAACAAGCTGAGCTGCGAGTCAACCGTGACTACTTTTTTATGTTCGCTGCTTCAGTGATTTTCTGTCACAAAATGCTAACAAGCAGGAGAGTCCTTAAGAGCTTCACGATTTTTCAGTCTGTTCACCAACACATCCTGCAGTGCACTTGTTTCCCGGCCGCGGTGACATGCACTCCATCACGCCTGTCTGCCTGACAGATCAGCCGGCCACTGAGCTCTTCCACCTTGCTGTCGCCAGTGCCTGTCTCGGACTTTCTGGGGAGCAGACACTGCGACCAGGAAGGGCCCTATAGGCCGCAGAAGAGCGCCCAGTCCCCCACCCCCACCCCTCACCAGGGCAGGGACCCTGGCTCACGGTTGGCTGCCTCCCACCTGGGCCCTGCAGCGAAGGCCCGTGGGAGCAGAAGGGAAGCAAGGACCAGCCAACCACACCATCACCGAGGGACCACACTATCACCGAGGGACCACACCCTCAGAGGAGCTGACGCAGGCAGCAGTGCAAGCAGACGGGCGCAGGGACGGCAGGTGGGGACTCAGCAGGGCGCACGTGGCTGCCTCCCGTCACTCAGGGCGCACCGCCCCTCCATTCGCCTAGCCCAAGCAGGAGCCCAGACTCTGGAGGCGAGGGGTGTTCTGCTCGCCAGCACTCTGGCTGTGTGTGACGCCAGGCCCACCTGCCTCTGCCCCTAAGCGGGCACCTGGGTGCGGCTCCTCAGCACCAGCCAGGCAAGGCTTCTGGCCGAGAGGGTGAACTGGCACACCAGCCGGACCACATGCCCAGACACAGGACACAGGAGCAGACTGCATGCCAGACACAGGACACAGGCAGGACATCAGGCACCCCTCTGGGCCCGGGAGCTCGCAGGTAAGAGAGGTCACAGACAGAACAAGACGACGACAACGTGTGAGGTGTGGACGGAGCAAAGGAGGCAGGGCCCCCAGATTTCTGGGGGCACCTGAAATCTGCCCTTGCAGACTCTTCAGCACAGACAGTGACGGGTGGAAAGCACCGTGACTCCTCGCGACAGGAAAGGCCCCACTGTGGGCACGGACTCATGTGCAGATCGACCGGCCGACTCTAAACCAGAGACAGCGCCTGCCTGCCCAGTGCAGGCGGGATGTGGGCCAGTGTCACCAAAACCACTTCTGCTGGGCTGCAACAACGCTACACTCAAAAACCCAGAAAGCCTCACTGAATCTGAAGGACGTCTCTTCCCTCTTCCATTGACAATGCCTGTGGAGCGTGTGTGTGGAATCAAAGGTCACTCTTGCTCTGCTATTGCTTCTTGTGCGACGTCTGGCTCCCTCAGTCGTCAGGTGCACACAGCGGTCTGTAGAGCTCTCACACGGCGTCAGGCTGTAGCGGACACACTTCCCGCTTCCGTGAAGTCACTTAGCTTGGACTGCTTCCCTGGGTGCTGGCGAGTTTCTTCAGTGTTATTGACGCCCAGTTGACACGAAACTGCCCGGACAAAAAGCACGCAGCTAGGTAGGCCTGGTGGCTACCATGCCATCATCGCCACACCCGCACGCAAGCACCACTGGCCCCCCAGAGCTGCCCCCTGTCCTGCGGTCCCGATAGAATGCCCGCCGCCAGCCCCCCAGCCCAGGAACCACCCATCTGCTGTCGTAACCGATCAGCTCCTGCTTTCCAGAGTGACGTGAACGATGTCACACAGAATGGACTCTCTCCGGGTCTGCCCTCTCCTGCCCCGACAAGCACCTTCTGGAGGCGCAGGGCCGCTGCAGGGCCAGCACCTCTTACTGCTGAACGGCTCTGTAGCTGGCCCAGCACTCGCTCACCTGCTGCAGGACTTTGGGCTGTCTGTGGGTGGGGTGTTCTCAGTAAAGGTGCTGTGGGCGTTTGTGCCCCAGCTCCTGGGTGGACAGGGGCTTGCCTTTCTCTTCGGTCGATACCCAGGAGAGGAACAGCTGGCTCCCTCAATCAGTGTGCTCTCCGTTTTTAAAAAACCGCCAGTGTTTCCCGAGCGGCGTGATCTGACCCTTCCTCTACAGGGACGCCCGAGAGGCGCAGTCCCCACACTCTCCCCAGTGGGTGGCACAGCCAGCCGCTTTCCTCTCGCTCGGCAGTGGGAAGACTGCGGTCTTCCAGCAGTGTGCTCTGCATGCGCCCTCCCCGGGGCTGGTCATGTGGCGTGTCTTCACGTGCTCATGTGCCATTTCCACCTTATTCGGTGCAGTGTCTGTTCAGATATTCAGGAAGGTGCCTTTGTCTAGTTCGTGCTGGCTGTCGGCATCTGGGACAAAGTCCTTTGTCAGGTGTGTGTGCAAATGCTTTCTCCTGGGCTATGGACTGACTGTTTTTGTATCTTGGAAGAACAAACGTTTTTCTCTTTGGTGAAGTGTGATGGATACATTTTTTCTTTCGTAGGAACAAAGTCAAAGTGACAAGAGTCTCTCCCCATGTCCCTGGAGAAGCTGTGGAGTTTCCGCTCTTCTGCGGGTGCGGAGATCTGCTTCAAGTTCCCTTCTCAGGGGTCTTGGCCTCAGGGCTGAGGTTCTTCCTGCTCGGGGTCACCTAACTATTATTGCCTGCCACCTGTCAGAGTCTCCTCCCGAGCTGCCCGCCGCCTCTGCCAGAACCACGGCTAGCCTGTGTCCAGGCTCCTTGCTCTGGCCCCTTGTCTATCTGTCTGGTCTCACATCAGTGCTGCACGATCCCAGTCACTGCAGGCCTGCAATGACCCTTCGCTGGAGGGGTGAGTCCTCCATCTGTGCTCGTCTTCAGTGTCATCTGCGTTAACCTATGTCCTTCACATTGCCATGCGAACTTTAGAACCAGCCTGTCAACTGCTACAGAAACAGTCTGCTCGGGTTTTGGTTGACATTGCACTGAATCTTTATAGCAGTTTAGGGGGCAAAACGATAGCCCTGGCCTTTCCAGTTGTGAATTCTTCTGAGGAAACTCTTTATGTGGTTGTATGTCCTTAAAGTCAGGCCTCGTGACCTGAGGTGCTCTCTGAGCACCTCCTTGTCCTGGTAGAGCAGTGGCATCAGCCTGGGATGGGCAGAGGGCAGGGTGCCAGCCTGTCTCTCAGTGTAAGCACACACACCACCAGGGTTCCCGCAGCCAAAAGGACACACCCATCACTCTCTCCATACCTGACCTGCCCATGCCCATGCCCACGGGGGCCTGAGAGCATTCTGCAGCAGCTCCTCCACCTGCCCTCTCCACGTCTTTGGTGAGGAAGTGCACGGCAGCATTCTAGAACTTCTCCTGTGGTCAGTTGGTCAGCAAGGCTTCCGTGTGCATTGGGACTGGGAGGCATCCTTCCCAGACGTGTGTTCTCATCTGAAACATTGCTGCTCGAGGTGGAAAGGAGCCCAAAGCAAAGAGGTGGGTCCAATGCTCCGGAAATGGGTGGTCCAGCTGAAAATACGACCGCAGGACTGGACAATCGGTACTCAGATACGGGCTCTCTGCTGGAGAGTGGTCATGTCTCCAGGAAGATGGGGTCCTCTCCCCTCCCGCCCGAACCCTGGAGCAGGGTGCCGCTCCCGACAGGACCGTCATGCCGGTGTGTCTGCCACTCCAGGTCCTCTTCCTCTCACCTTGGGGAGAAGCAGCTCCCTCCTGCATGAGCCCAGTCCCTCCCAGGCAGACCAGCTGAACCCCAGGGGCCCTGGCCTCTGTCAAGGGACCAGTGGCAGCCCACCGAGGCCCCAGCCAGAGGTCCTCCTTCCCTCCGGCCAGGACCCCAGGCTCTCATGGGGGCACTGAAGCAGCCTCACTATCTTATGTCCAAGTCAGAGGGATCACAGAGAAGCCTCCACCTGCGCTGACCTCTGCCTTCACCCACTGGGGGGACCATGAACCGCAGGCACCAAAGGTCCATGACAGGCCTTTGGGGAAGTGCTATGCTGGGGGCTGGTGTGTGGCACACCGCACGCCTCTCTTCGCCACTGCTTACAGCACCCACAGCGGGAGGGACACACGGGCAGCATCCTGGCTCACGAGCAGGCACCAGCAAGCATGCGGTGGCCCTCCAACGTGGACAGCACACAGCACAGCCGGGCAGTGAGTACGGATACCCCCACAGAGTCCTAGGCACAGGCCCCCACACCTCCTTCCCGCCTAGGGCCGGCCCAGGGAGGCTGTGCACCAGGGACAGGAAGCGGCCACATGGAGCCCTGACCCTGCGGGCAGAGGGGCATGCGTGCTCTAAGTCCTGTACCCCAAGCCCGTTTCCACTGCCCACAGCCAACCGCAGACATGGCTACCACAGCATTTCCTCTGTTCTTCCCAAGCTGTCCCTGGCACCTGCTGTGCAGCAGTGGGGACCCGCCCAGACTTTCAGGGGCTTCCTGAAGGACAAGCTCCCCAGAAGCACACAGTTCAGTGTCTCCTCATGCCCACAAAGAACCATGGCATCTGAGACCCAAGCCACCCACCCCACCCCACTGGGCCTGACCATGGGCAGCTGGTGGAGCCTGGGGTCACGGCCTTGCTGGTAAAGGGGCTTGCACGGGTTTGGGAGGACTGCGTTCTGACATCCAACCTGCAGCCACGACACACCCGGTGTCACTGTGGACACTGGGAGCGGATACAATTAACCTTGTGCCCACCGTCCTCCCCATGTGATGGCCCGACGTCAGCTCATCTGTTAGAGGAAAATAAAAAAGTCAGGCCTCAATGTATAAAAAATTATGATGGAAGCGCTAAACAAGGCGGGACTGTGAGCTTATTGAGTCAAAAATCAATCAATCAATGAGCGAGTGGATTAGGAGCGCCTTGTGGGCCCCGAAGAAATAATGTGCCCAAACACTGAGGTTTAACAGTGGAGGACCGAATTCCAACACTTTTAGGAAGTAAATGATGAAAAATCAATCCGCAGGAAAAACAGATCAAGCACCTGCACCGTGACGTGCGGACACATTTATTGCTGAATCCCATTCCTCGCTGACCCGAAAACTTCGGAAGGTGTTTATTTACTTTCAGCACCTTCCTGAGATCAATATTTTTAATTTGGATCCGAGTTATTATTTTTCACATCACAGCAGCGGGGAGCAGAGCAAAGTGGCTCATATTTTAGTGCTAAAAAGATCGATATGACAGCTTCACCTTCACTGCAGCTCGCCGCTGCCCGGCGCACATCACCGTGTCCCGCGGGGCTGTGGGCGCCGCCGAGGGGGGCGCGGCGTTACCCCGCCAGCCGCCTGTGATTTAGCTGTGCACAGGGCCCGGTGCCCTCGGAAAACCAATCTCGCTCCTCTCACTTCATCAGGCCTGTCTGGACCGCGGGCAGGGTGCGGGCAGGAGACAGGCCGTGGGGGGGCTGCTGGAGCAGATTAGTTCCCGCATCAGAAATGCATTTGCCTTCCTCCCCTCCTTGGATCAAAGAACATCAGTAAACCCCATTAATATTCCATATATTCCCCCTAAAATCTGGTTCGGGAAAGCAGAGATGGGCAGTCATGGAGGGAGAACAGAGAGGCAGGGAGGGTGTCTCTCTGGAAGGAGCATTGCCTCCGGGCTGTACTCCCATGGCGGGCACAAGGGGGCAGGACGATGGGCCACCCAGTGGTCCTCTGTAGCAGACACCCACTTTCAGAGGGAAGCCTGGCCCCCCTGGGAAGCAGACTGCCAGGGCCAAGGTGGGGACACTCCTCATGGCAATGCAAAAGGCAAAACAGGGGTGGGCAGAGGGCCTGGGTCACTGGGGACTAGCAGTCAAGGCATCCTGGGCCCAGGAGCCGCCCACCCGGATGGGAGAGTGGCAGGAGCGTGGCTCCCCAAGGGAGGCCCGACCCTGGGGGCGTGGGCCCAGGGAGACCCAGGGTCTGACCACTGGGAGCACCGTCCCCAAACTTTGCTGGGAATGCGACCCTGCAGGACTGAGGTGCTTGCAACCTCTTGCGAAGCTCTGGGCCAGGGCAGGGGCGATGCTGCTTGGGGTGGCCACAGGGAAACATGCCGGTGTCCTCAAGTCAGACAGCCTGCCTCTCCTCCCTGCGTCCACCTCGCCCCGAGGAGCAGAAGGGCAGGCCGTGCTCCTAGGAAGGCTCAAGGCCCGCAGGTGTGTGTCTGTGGGCTTCAGGGACAGCCGAAGCTCTGTGTGCCTCTCTGCAAGAACCATGTGACCGAGGAAGTAGAGGTATTGGCTGGAGCACTGGGAGGCAGAGGATGGAGCCTGGGACCCCTGGGGCACTAGAAGCATCAACACCCAGAGGCCTTCCCTTGCCCCCGGGGTGATGCTGCTTCCCGAGCGCTGAGGGGCCTGATGCGTCTCTGGCTCCAGGCCCCTCTGGCTAGATGGAAGCCCGCTTCTAGAGCTCTGAGGGGTGGTCTGAATGGCCTCCTGTGACTGCGACCCTGCAGTCACCAACCAGGGCAGTGTGGTGCAGCTGTGCCACTGGCCCAGGTCCTCCTCCCAGAAGCTGAGTGCCCGGCCGGTGGCTGCTGCCTGCTTGCTCGAGAGCTGTCACACCCTCTAACCTAGCTGTGCTCCACCAGAGGGCCCCTCCTCACTCTGAGGCTACAAAGGCGCCGGCCCAGTGCCAACAGCAAGGACAGACTCTGCTGGCCAGCCCCGCCTGTGCACACCCTGCCCCGACGGGCCACTGTGTTGGTTCGACAGACCGCAGCAATGGTTTCATCTGCCATACAAACACTTCCGAGGCTGACGGTGAGATGAGCGAGGAGTGGCAAAGGCAGTCATGGAACAGGCCAGTCCCGTAACAGACGTGGCTGCAGGAGGCGCGAGGCCACAGTGGCAGGCAGCCGTGTCTGTGCCTCACGGAGACCAACGGTGCCACCTGCCCTCTGAGACGGGCGACTGCCCCGCGCTCTGCCCTGCCCAGCCGTGGAGCTCAGGAGGCTCCGTAGGGTCCTGTGCCCAGCAGCCCCATCCTGCCACACGTGACCAGTGTGGGCTCCAGGTTGGACGCACAAACTCGCTCACCGCAGTCCCATAGTGGCACCACTGCCCTCCCCTGGGGTACTTGCATCAGCCCTGCTCCTCGGAGGGCTCCTCTGATACAGCGTGTTGGGGTCCCCACGGCAGCCTGCACGTCTTGCCGAGAGACTCCTCCCCCGTCCCCTGCGGACACCCAGGCTCTCCATTCTCTGTGCCCCTCTGCGTGCCTGTGGAATGAGACACCTGTGCCCTGTGCTCAGGCTATGGAGGACTTCCTCAGCGTCAAGGCCTGTGGGCCACCAGGGCACCATGGAGCTCACCAAGCAACACCTGTGACACGAGAGGCCATCTGAGGCCTCCTGGTGAGTTTGTTTCCCAGGAGGCAGGCCCTGGCAGGCTCTGGGTGGGAGGCATTTTCCAAGGGGCCTGACTATAGGCAGATACCAGAAGGCAGGGGGTTCTGGGAGAGCATTTCAGGGCCTCTGTGGATGCCGAGGTAACCCAGGCAGTCTCAGGGTCCCCGATGCCACAGGGAGCTTGGTGGCCCCTCTGGAGCCTCCTCCCTGAGCTCTGCTTAACTCACCTGGCCAGGCCATGGGGCAGCCCCGAGTACCCTAGCCCCAACTCCTCCTTGCACTCTGGGCCGGCACCCACAGGGGATGGGGGACATGAGGTCCCGGGAAGCTGGCACCGTCTGAGAAGTCCTTCCCCAGCCTTGGAGCCTGCCTTTGTAACCGCGAAGGTCTCTCTCCAGCGTTTTTGTACAGATCCCCTCTCCAGCAGTCCAGGAGTCTTGTCGCATGCCTGACTGTTAACACAGTTCCCCAGGGACTTGATCACCAAGTGCACTGACTTAAGGGGATGGTGACACTGTCCTCCCTGGGGGGCAGGACATACACACAAAGAGGCACAACCCTTCAGTAAAAGGGGCCAGAGTCTTGGCAGGAGGTGGGGGCCAGGTGGAGAGGGCAGACCCAGAGATTGGAAAGGAGGAGAAAGAGGAGGGAAGGAGCAGAGGCTAAGGACGGAGGGTGTGTTGGAGATGGCAGCCACTTCCTCCCAGACGGTGAGGCCCGCAGCCCAGGAGTAGGACAAATAAGCAACCACAATGCCTCAGCTCCTCGGTGGCCGCTGATCTCCACCCGGCTTGGTAGCGTTCACAACAACAACCAGTCTCATCCCTAGAGTGGGAGCTCCTGATACATGGTGCCCCACCACACGATGCCCAGGAAGGACAGCAGGGCCTCTGGGGTCCCCAGTGATGGGGGGACACAGCCCTGCTCAGACTCCGGCACAGCAGACACTAGCCCCTAATGTTTATTTACCACAGGATAGACCAGAATTTTAGCACCTGCTGGTGGTGAGGCTGGAACCTCCAGTTCCCTTCAGGCTGGCACAGACACAAGGGGGGAGGGGGTCAAGTACATTTGACTCTGGGTGGTGGAGAGCAGATGTGGGTGCTCCCTTGGGGAGAGGCCATACAGGGTGCCTGCTACATGTTCACCCAGGGCACCAGCACAGCCCCTGTGGGGCCAGCACCTCCTCAGCTAGGGACCAGCTCCCTCTTCTCCAGCCCCCTGGGAACCACCCACCCCCTCCACAAGCCCCAGGCAAGGGGCGGGGCCTGGGAGGCAGTCCATGGCCACATGGATGCAGCCCCTTCTTCACTGCCTCCAAGCTTCCAGCACACCCCTGCTCCTGCCTCCTCTCACGTCCCCTAATGCACCCCTACCCGTCTTCCCAATCTCTACATGTGGGCACCCCAGACATGGACCCCCCTACAGTGCAACCCATGGTCTCAAACACATCTGCACACCGATGGCCTCAAATTCTGTCTCCAGGCTGGCACTCTCCACTGAGCTGGTGGGGGCGGGCATCACGGCCCCTGGACCCTCACAGGGGGTCCCAGGGCACCCACGTCTGACCCACTCTGAGGACCCTGCTCCCTTACTGACTGAGACGTGGGCACTGAGCTCTCAGCACGTGCTGACAAGACCCCAGGCTCTGGGCAGAGCAGGGACACACCAAGCTGCTGCTCCAGGGCCTCAGTCAGGAAGGAAGACAAATCAGAGTCCCTGCCAAGAGGGAAGGGTGGGGCGCTTAGGGGACCTGACACAGCGTGTGAGCTCCCATCCAGTCCATCTCACAGGGGCCTCAGTCCACCCCCTGATGGTCATTTAAACAAATTCCCAAGAACAGGATGGGGCCCTGGCCTTTCAGGGCCAATGTCAGCACACCAGACTGGCAGTTCCTGGGAAGGAACAGATGCCCAGCCCTCAGGTCCCAGGGGAAAGCGCCGCCAGGCGATGGGCAGCAGAGGCCTGGGGCAGAGATGCTGCCTGTCTTCTCAGCCCCAAGTGGACCAGACAAGCCTCCTGTTTCTGTAAACGGCCACAAAGCACGATTCTTAGGAGCAAACAAAATTTAACATAATCACTTTGAAGTCTACAAACTGCTGGCTGAGCACCTCCTGAACCAAAAGCTCAGGACAGGAAACGCTGCTTTGATGCCATCTGCTGGTGAAGATGGACATCTGCTGCCTCCTGCCTCTCTGGGGTCCTTTCCTGCCCACAGTCCCCCTTACCGCCTCTATCCTACGTGCCCCCTTCCCTGGGGCCCAAGCACTTCTAGGCATAGGTCTCCTCCAGGCCCAAGGTACCCCCCAGGCCTGAAGCCCCTCCAGGACCAATTCCCTCCAAGCCATAGCCCCTCCAGGCCACACAACCCCCCAGGCCTGAAGCCCACCCTCTGACCCACAGCCCCCCCGCCCCCGCCCATGATCCTGAGCCACAGCAAATCCCCCATCACGTCCATGCACCAGGTGCAGCATCAGGTTCAACGTCTTTCTGGGAACAGGCCACTATTTTCTGATCCCTATTAATACCCATGACAGCATTTATGTACAAGATAAATTCATTTCAATTTCCTTTTTCAATTAATGGCCTATTATTTGAACCACACTCAGCTAAAAATATCACTCCAATACCATTAATCTTGTAAAAATTAAATTTTCCTCCCTCTGACAGCCCGAGGCCACCAGGCTGGGGCAGGAGGGTGGCTTCTCAGCTGGCCAGTACTGCTCAGCACTGCCCAGGACCCCAGGGGAGCAGAGTCCCCTCCAGCAGGATGTCCAGAGGCCCCTGGCAGAGTCGGTCCCACGCATGACACACTGAGGGGTGCTGGCGGGCATGCAGGGGACAGCATCACAGACATACGCAGGGTCTAGCAGGACTTCATCGCAAACTGTTACCCTCCTGGTCGGGAGGTGGATGATAAATACACTCCTCTCCCTGGGCCAGCCACGGCTGCCACATGACCAGCCCCTTCTCCCCCTCCACATGCAGCTGTCCCCGCTGTCCCACTGGATGTCACCCTGGAGAGGAAGTCAGGCCATGGGCACCGCTGGACTAGAGGGGTGCGAGCGATACCCCACACCCTTAGAAGATGGGCAAGGCTTCCTCCCCATCTCCTAGATGCTGTCCTGTCCTGTGGACAGCAGGACACAGCCTCAGGGGTCTCGTGCCTGTGCTGGGCCCATCTGCCCAGGGTGGTTCAACACACTGCCCCGTCTCAGGCCCCAACTACAGAGCCAGCCGTGTCCCCAGCTAAGGGTCCGTTGCTGTGTTTACAAGGAAGTGCCGTCAGAAGCCAGTTCTGACTGGGTGCACCGTGGTTTTAGTGGTTTGAGGTCTGAAAACCCAGGCACTGAAGAACAGATTAGAGGTCATGTCATCACCAAGGACAATGCTCCAAAGCACAACTGGGCGGCCAGACCCTGCAGGGGCAGCAGCGTGGGACGCAGCCTGCCTGCTCCCCGACAGCCCCGGAGGGGACCTCCTGCGTAAAACCCCACACCACAGAGGTTGTTGTGTGGCAGATGGTTCCATCAGACAGCTGTCCCACCGTGTGAGAACCTCAAATTCTGGGTGTTTAAAATTACTTCCAATTTTTGCTATCAAATCATTTTTGAGGACTATCCTGATACACAACCGTTGGCAAGAACTGCAATTTCCTCAGTGAAATGGCTGAGTTATGGACATGCAAGCTTTTCGGGTTTTTGTTCTCCACTGCAAATGGAGAAATGATGTTTTGAGATAAATCTCAAGGGACGAGGGGAGACCAAACAGAGCTATTGGCCCTGGTGTGCCTCCAGTGCTCAGCCATTTCTCTGCTCAGCTGCCCAGACCCTGGCTGGAAGAGATGAAGTTATGACGTTAGCACGAGACACCAGCAGACCATGGAGACACAGGTGGCGGTGTGGCAGAGCTCCAGGCACCGGCTCCCATGAGGCTACAGTTTCTGGACACAGGCACTGGGTCCCTCCCGCCCTCCTTCTGAGGCCTCCGAGCACTCACTGAGTCTCGCCTTCGACTCCCGACGCATGGGTGGAGGCGGCGCCTGCGTGGTAAGTGATGCCTGACTCAGCACCACATGCCTCAGCCCAGGGGCCGGTCCAGGACTCTGCCTGAGGGCCCCGCGGCCTCACTCTGTGTCCCAAATACATTGTCCTGGTCTGCTGGGGACAGCGGCTCAGGCTGATGATCTTCCCAAGGAGCCAGTTCACTGAACTCTCCATCACTCTCTTCCTGTGTGGATTCCCACTGCGGCTTCACCACTGCCTCCCTCCAGGTGTTTTGGGTTAGTTTGCTCTGCGTTGAAGACTTTCCAGCATGAGCAGTTAGCTAACGCTAAAAATTCTTCTCTGAGGTGCATCTCATACATTTTGAAGGATTTTAGTTTATTTTTTATGTAATTGGAGATATTTTTCCATTTCCTTTGACTTTCTCTTTGACTTGCATTCTTGACAAGTTATTCCCAAGTGTTTGGAAATTTTCATTATTCTCTTTGTTCACTTCTAACTTAACTCCTCTGTGGTCAGAGAACACAATGTGGATGATTTCAGTCTCTCAGACACGCTGAGGGTCATTTAAGACCCAGATCTCTGTGTCCTGGCGAATGGTCCATGTGGACACAACGGCCTGTCCCATCCAGGCATGGGAATGGCTTGCATTGCAGCAGCCACAGGCGGAAAGTGCCCCACACGCGGCCTCACGTCCCAACCACAGGCTGCCTGGCTCCTACGCAGAAAAGCCCCACAGCGAGCCTTGTCCCAGCAAAGTCTTCTCAAAGTCTTCAAGTGACAGACATTTCTGAGGGGCGGCAGGAGCTGACGGCCACCCTCCCCCAGTCTGCGCCCCTCTCTTGTCCTCGCTCTTGCTGGTGATATGCCCTCCTCTGCAGCTGCACATGCTGATCTTCTCACTGGGGTCCCACAGGTCACGAGGTCACAAGGTCACACTGGTCATGATGTCTTTCTGTCCACATGCAGTATCTTACTAAGAGTGCCAACCGCGTAGACCAAGGTCCGTGTGTTCTTTCAGCTCTCAGCTCCCGTGTGAGCTCCCGTGCTGGGTGCACACACTCTTGAGGAGCTGGCCCCTACTCCTACAAAACGCCCTCCGCCCTAGAAACGTTCCTGGACCTAAAGTCCCTTTGGCATTAATACAGCCTCTCCTGCTTCCGCTTGCCTTGCGTCTGCAAGGCATATTGTCCTCACCCTCACATTTTAAATCACAGGTGCCTTCCACTTAAAGGAGGCTGTGAGGACCCAAGGGCAGTTTCCAGGAGGACAAGGGGACCGATGACTGCCATGGAACTCGGTGACGTTTAATGGCACAGACCGACGCCTTGAGCATGACGGTGGAAGGGGAGCCTTCTGCAAGCTTGCCGGAGGCGGTCTGACTGAGGCGTGCCGTGGCACGTGAGGCTTATTTTCTGCTCAAAGACCGTAACGACTGGGTCTCCCCACCTCCCACCCTCAGGGGCTGCAGGCGCACATCTACCACAGAGTCTACTGCAGGGTGGTGGCATTCTACGACTCTTCACTCTTTTCCCTCCGTGTGTTTTCATTTTGAATAGTTTCTATTGCTACATCCTCAAGTTCACCACCTTTTACTCTGCGGTGTCCAGCCTGCTGTCAGCCCCCACCAGGGTGCTTTCTTTCAGCCGCTGCAGTTTTCATCTGAGTCGTCCCACTTGGGGGAGGCAGGGAGTTCGGTTACAGAAGGCAAAAGTGTGCCCAGGGGAGGGTTTATTTAAAGGAAGCAGCCAGGAGGGAGAAGGTAAAAGGCAGAGGAGAGAGGCAGGGGCTGTGTCCTGACCTCGGTCGGCGGTGCGGGGGGGGGGGGGGGGGGGGGGGGGGGGGGGGGGGGGGGGGGGGGGGGGGGGGGGGGGGGGGGGCGGTGCCTGCGGGGCTGCAGAAGCGGGTGTGGTAGGCCTGCGGCCTCGGTGTGTCTGAGCAGCTTGGAGGAAAGGCCAGCTGGGGGCGTGGTGGAGGCGCTGCTGAGGAGACATGAGGGACACGGGACACTGAAGGCACAGCTAAAGGTGGAGACATGACTCTGGAGACAGTGAATGTCTCAGCGATGGAAGGACACCACCTAAGCGGCACTAAAGCCCTGAACTTCAAGACTGAAAACTGATAGAAGCCTCTTGAACCCAAAGAACAAAGTTACCATCTCAGCCTGGGGACACAGGCATCCCTGCTCCTGCTGCTCCGTGCACAAGATGCCCCCTCCCTACACCCGGCCCATGGCGCCCACACCCGCAGCCGCCAGCACACAGAGCCTGCTGCACACTGGGCTCCTGGGCGGGACGACATGAGGAACGAGACACACTTGCCGACACTGCCTTGTGGAGGCTCACAAACAGGCACCTGCGAATGCGGGTGACGGGACAGAGGTGAGGGGCACGCGCCACAGGAACAGAAAGCAGAGGAAGCTAAGCTCGCACGGTGGCTCCGGGACTTCTCTACAGTCAGGGCACTTGCGACATTTGTCCTCCAGACCAGCAACCAGCTACTCACAACCTGGCTGACATCTGCTCCTCCGAGAAGCACCCCCACACCTGTGTACCGGTGTCTGTGCGCCTCCCTAGGGCTGCCTTCCAGGTGTCCCTTGTCCCCCAAGGACTCTCGGAGAAGAGGGACAAGACTCCCCCAGCCCCACGGAAGGCTCTGTCTCTCTCCTCTGGGGCCGGCCCCTCGGCAGGCGTCCCCCGGCTGTGTGGAGGGACACCCCCACGCCAAGACCGTCTGAAGCACCAAGAGCTTGGCCGGGCGCGGAGTGAGCCTGCGACGCAGGCCACCGGTTCTCCTCGGCACGAGAAGACGGCACTTCGGCTGCGCTCCCTGGGGCACAGGCACTCACCGTGAACTGCTCCTGGGACCTGTAGTTCTCGTCCAGGTAGACGCGTGCCCGGTTATACTCCTTCATCGAGTCACTCGACAGCAGCTCTCTGGAAGGACAAAGAGTCCTTTAGTCACAAACCACACAGACACCTCGCCCGGATGATGGCCTGGACATCATGTGTGACGTCACCCTGGAAATGCCACCGACTGGGGCGGGGGGGGGGGGGGCAAGGCAGAGAGAAGGGGAGAGAGGGGGGAGGAAGGCGGCAGAGCCAGAGTGGTGGCAGGAGCGAGGGCCCAGGAGAGCCTATTGCAGGTGCCCGCCCTGTCACGTCTGTGAACGAGGCTGGGACAGGAGCCCCCAGTACCCTAGAGGCCCCCCGCATGCACCAGAGCAGGGACAGGAAGCAAGGGGCCTGCCTGCTCACTGGTCTGCCCCCCACCCCTGCTCCACGACAGCTGGGGGCACTGAGCAGGAAAAGGTGCCACGTGACAGCCAGGGCCTGGGGCAGGGGGGGAAGAAGACGGTCCTGCAAAGCGCCCAGCGGGTCCTCTGGCCCTGACTCCCGGCAAGAGCAAACCCCCAAGTCTCTGCAGGAAGAAACAAGCCTAAGACATGGAGGGCACAGAACACTCCTGCCTGTGCCACCTCAGGAACCCCTGGCCTGTGAAGCAGCAGCAAAATATGGCCCATGTGCTACAGAAAAGGTGCCAACAGAACGAGACCTACAAAGAACACAGGTGACAGACTTCACTGAAAAGCCTCGATGCAGCTGTTATGGATGTGATCACAGACTTGAAGGAACCGTGAACATGAAGACAGACACGGATATGAAAACCACCAAAGAAACTTCCAGAGCTGAAAAATGCAGCTGCAGAAATAATTTCACCGGCAGTACCTAAAAGCAGATTGAAACCTATGGAAGGAAAGATCCTGGAGTGAAAAACACAGCACCAGACACTGTCCAAACAGAGGGAGATGACCAAAGACCGAGAGCTGAAGGGCCCGTGTGCCCACGAACACGTCTGAAAGCCAAGGGAAGGGCAGGACCAGGGAAACAGCATTTAAAGAAATAACAGACACGCTTTCCCCAAGTTTGATTCGAACTAAACCTACAGCTTGAAAAGGTTCCAAGAGCCCGAAGCCAGATAAATGTGGGGGAAATCAGACTCAGTGTGACACAGTCAAGCTGCTGCGAACCAGCCACAAGGACAGGGTCCCAGAGCAGGGAGAAGATGGGCCACGTACGGGGATGGAGGCGGGCATGAGGCTCCGCTCGCTCAGACCAGCACGAGGCTGGGACAAGGGTGCAGCAGCCGCCCGGGGCTGCATGAATGTGGGAGGCTGGGATTCTGTCTGCAGCAAAAACGTCATTCAAACAGGAAGACAGAGGCTTCCTCTCAGGAAACAAAGGCTGAGGGAGCTCCAGGGGTCTTGAGCTAAAGTGGCAGAGAGGTGCCCAGGCTGGAGGAAGGTGGTACCAGGTGCAGGCCCGGAGCACCACGGAGCGCAGGCGGGCCGGGGGACGCGAGTGGGGCTAGATGTTTAAAGCAGAGCCATGCCGATGCGTGTTGTGTGCAAACCTCTGCCCACAGGACAGGACAGGACAGGACAGCGGGGATGTTGCCAACTGTGATGGGGTCGCTGGAGCCCGTGGATGAGCCGACACCTGCGGCCCCCCTGCACTCCCTCTGCTGTGAGAGGCCCCGGTTCCCCAATGGCTGTTTTTCTCAGACACAGAAGACTGCACATAGGAGTGCCCGGCTTTCATCTGTGAGCTGTGTTGCCGCTATCTCCCCCCACACATGGCCAGAGTTTTACTTTGTTTAGAGAGCCTTCTGATAGATCAAGTTTTAAGTTTGAACATGGTGAAATGTATCAATCTTTCCTTCGTAACCCTCATCTGCACCTTTTTAAAGAACTCCCTGCCCACCCCAGCGCTGTGGAGCTCCTCTCCTGCGTTTCAGCTCATGGTCCCTGCACTCTGGCCTTGGGAGTGGACAGAGAGCCGTGATGGGAAGCAGGATGCAACTCTGTGCTTCCCGGTAGGGGACATGGTGACGTGTTCCCACACCAACCTCGGGCAGCGCATGGGCTGCACTCACTGGGGTCAGGGCCGCACCGCTGCCCCGGCTCCCCACCTCCCCAGCGGGCTCGGCACAGGCAGAGGAAGCCTGGGTAGTCCACCCCTACAGCCAGGCTTGACCCTCTGCTCGTCCACAGTCACTTCAGTGTGAGTCTATTGGGTGTTAAGAAAACATTTTGATTGGAATTCCCTAAAACTATAGGTTAGGGAAAACTCGGTAGTTTTTAAAAATCTGCCCTTTAACAAAATCCCCTGCAATCCAACAACTGAAAATGTGGATAGGTGCTGCTGGTGACAGCGGCTAGAGGCACTCTGGCTGGACACCAGGCCAAGAGGGCACAAAGAGTCAGTTCATGGATCTGGAACCCCTGCAGCCCGCACCTGCCCCAGTGCCCCTCGGCATGGAGGCCTGTGGTGACCAGCCTCGGAAGTCAGGAAGTGTCACCTCCCCACACTCTGCGGGGGGAGTAGTCACTGTGCCCAGAGTCTGGGGCCAGGGGGCAGGCAGTCAAGGCCACATGACAGGGACACGGTGGGTGGATGCAGTGGTGCATGAAGGCCAGGAAGGCACCTGGGCCAGAGACAGAACAGAAGAGAGGACGGTGCTCCGGCAGCTGCCAGCACCGGCAACCAGACGGGAATGCCGCCTTTCAGTGCAGAAACTCACCGACTGGGAGCCTGCCCCTCCAACTTGCTTCTGCCCACAGCCCATGGCCCATGGGTCCACTTCCAGGTCCATGCCAAGCCCTGGGGCCCTGCTGCCTCTGCGGAGCCATGGGGTGTGGGCATGGGAGTGGGCGCAGCTGCCTCTGGCTGCTTCCTCCCAAACAATAGAGCTCCCCTTCCCAAAGATGCAGGAGCTCTGTTCCCCTCTCGCTGTGACAAACACAGATGTGAGCTGCTGGATGAAACCAGTTCTGTCTGTCCATCTGTCCGTCCATCCTCAGCAGCAGCAGGCTGGAAGCCATCAGACCACACAAGGTGTGACCTCTGGCACACAGGTGGGACCCCCCCACCTGGGACCCAGGGCTGAAGTCTCTGAGCCCAAGGTATCACTGTCACTCTGCGGTCCCCCTCTCAGGAGGCGCTGTCACCTGCAGTGTCCCCTGGAGACGCGATGTTCCCCACATGGGCCACACCTTTTCTCTTTGGAATGCTGTGCTTGCCCACGGGGCTTCACCCACATCTCCATGGAAAGCGGGACTTACTTGACAAACTTGTCCACGTGCGACATGGAGGCCTCGTAGTTCTTCCCCCCGAACTCCTGGCAGTGCAGGGCCAAGAAGTGAGGCTTGTGCGTGTGGATGACCTGGGGAGGAAGCACAGGGCAGGGCCGGTGAGACCGCGAGTGCCCCAGAGCCCTCGTCTTTCCCTGGACACTCAGTGACCCCGAGGCAGCAAGAGACGGAAGCCCGGGCCCGACTGGTGGTCACAGGGTCTGGGCCTCTGCAGGCTCCAGAGAGCCTCTCGACCTGAGTTCTGTGTTGGCTGCTGAGCCCTGAGATGGAGCCACTCCTGGCTGCCTCCCCGCGGGACCGGACAGAGGGTCACAGGCAGATCTCAAAACCTGAGAGATGATTCGTCACCTTTGCCCCACCTCTGACAGCTCCCAGAACCACCCCGAGCCCCTGGCCACTGGTGTCCTGTGACTTTGCCCGGTGTCACGTGTCACTGACATGCTGGCAGGGAGCTTGGGCTTTGGGCGTCTGTGTCCCGCTCTCCCAGACACCATCACTCCTGGGAGACGAGCCGGTCTCTCTGCCGCTGTCCTTGGCGACTAGTTTGGCTCTGCCCACACTGGGTGGACAGACCCCACCCTGTGCCATCACTAGGGGCTACACGGGCACTGCCACACCTGTGTGGGAGGGGCTGACAGGACAGGAAGCCCACACCTGCGACGGGAGGTCTGACAATGCTGAGTCACGGCACGGATCCGTGTCTGATCCCCTGCTGCAAGCACATGGGGAGGCCGGGGTGACCCCCACGAGGGCTCGCTCTGCAGCCGGGTGACCCACAGGTCACATGAGTAGGTGTTGACCAGAATGTGCTCACAGAGAGGACAGTGCGTCACCGACGGGGCCACTGCTGGGGGATGCAGTAGCTATGCCGCAAGAGCCACTGAGGGCTTCGCCCAGCGCCAGGGTGCAGTCGGGAGAGGGGCTCCTGCGAGCTGGGAGGGGCCGGGGAGTGGGGGCCACGGGGACCAGAAGGCTAAGGACGGTGGTAGAGACACAAGGGGCCCTGGGGCTCCTGGTGGCCAAGAGGTAGTACTATTCTCCGTGTGCCTGGCCAACCTCTGTCACACTGACCGCACCTGTCTGCACCTGCCGGCGCGTACACTTGACTCTGTCTTTCTTCTTCTGCCTCCTGGGCACTTCCTCACACAGAGCGGCATTGGCTGGCTCTGAAGAACTTACCAAAACCCTGTAAATTTGCCCAGAGGTGACCCCTGCACAAGGAGACCAACACCTAGCGCCCTGACGGCAGCCCCAGGAACCTGGCCTGGATCGCTGCGCTGCCTGGGAACAAGGGCTGTGTCATCCCAGACAGAGCACGGCTGTGCCCAAGACTCAGCCAGGCCGAGCCGGAGAGCTGGCCGCAGGGATGGAGGACGTGGGCACCAGGCCCTGTGTATGCTCCGTGAGGGCTGTGCCGTGTGGGTGTCAGTGGGACACAAGACCCACAGTGCCGTCAGGAAGCTCCCAGGGCCACAGCTGCCCCTCTCGAGGGCAGACCATGGGGCTAGTCCAGCACCAGGAGAGTGATCAGACCTTGCCTTGTTGTCAGCGGTGACAGAGAAACACTACCTGCAACTCAGGGTGTATTCTTTCAAAAGGGGGAGTTCTGCCCTCACCGGCGTGGTTGAGTGGGTTGGGCGTCACCCAATTCATTCCTGGTCAGGCACAGGCCTGGGCTGCAGGCCTGGTCTCCAGTTGGGGGGGTGTGAGAGGTCACCATCAGTGTTTCTCTCACACTCACGTTTCTCTCCCTCTTTTTCTCCTTCCCTTCCCCTCTCTCTAAAAATAAATAAAATCTTAAAACAAACAAACAAACAAACAATAAAAAGGGGGGAAATTCAGGCCAGGAAATGTGTTTAGGCCACATGGGGAAGGCAGTTACTCCCGCCCGGCCCTTCACTCTTCTAAAGCTCAGCGTGGACAGAAGCTCCCTCAGGCTTTTCCCAGGTCCCACTGGGCCCAGGTGCAGACTGCATCCTGTCCTGAAAGCCACACCCAGCGCCCAGGCTGCTAGACACAGGGACTCAGATCCAGGCTGCACCAAGATGGCCTGACGGCGCCCAGCACCCCACTGACGGGACAGTCAAGGACAGAGGCAGAAACCTGGGAGGGAGGGAAAGCATGCAGGGAACTGGGAGACAGTCCCCAGGAGCCTGGCAGGAGGTGCTGTGGACATGAGCAGACTGGGCCCATGGCTAGGGGTCTGGGGAGGCTTGGGGCGCCCCGGGACCAGCTGCTGAGTGTCAGGAGAGTGTGGGTTAGGGGCCACCGCCCTTCCTCCTGTGTGGGGAGCGAGGTCAGTTCCCTGGGGTCTCACAGAGAGCACCAGCCTTGGGGACAGCAGGCGGGCATACGTAGGTGAGGCAGCACATCCAGCCACACTCAGAGGGGCCACACGCATGCGCCACACCCTGCCGGGAAGTCCCACTCTCCAGAGACTGCAGCCAGCTGGTGTGGCGACCAGACAGACATAGCAAATAAATCCAGAGAAAGCAAAAAGAAGGGAACTCTGAGAGCGGGGAACAGCCACAGGGGGCCTGGGATGGGACCTCCACCAGTCACCTCTGCTAGACCAAAGAGAGCAGAGCCCCGGCTACCACCAGGAGAGGTCACAAAGACCCGCAGACAGCCCCACTCAGTGAGAGCACGCTGTGTGGTGCCACAGGCTCTGCTCCTGGGAGAGGGGTGGGGGCCCTGAGACTCAGGCGTGTCAGAAAGCCGGGGCCTGGGAACACGGGAAAGCCCCGGCTCCTCAGCACGTCCTCAAGGAAGAGGCTGCAGAGCGTGGGCAGAGCACGACGTTCCGCTCTGGGGAAGGAAGGAGCTGAGAAGGACGGAGGGGCCGCTGTGGGCAGCGGGGACAGAGGAAAAAAGACAGAAGGGGGACAGACCCACTGAGACACACACACACACTCGTGAGCCCCTCCAGTACTTGGACTTGGCTGGGTGGACAGAAGAGGGTGCTGTCACACTGGGAACCTGTGAAACACTAACAGCACTAAGGTGAACAAAGGGAAGCTCAACAAGTCCCTACAAAGCTGCTGCAAAAAGTAAGGAAAAATCCACACACACACACACACTGAGGAAAAGGCCCCGCCCAGAAAGAGTCCCAAAGCAGAATGGGTAGAAAGCGGAATTAAAGTAAAGGCACTCAAACAAGCCTTTGAGAATCTGAGAAGCAAAATTACAATGGAAGTGGTGGGGCAGACGGTGAGTGCTGGCTGACCCAAGGGCAGCGCTCGAGAGACAGACACGGTCATCACGGAGGAAGACAGTAAACCGTGGGGTGCTCACGGGGCGTCTGCTGGCAGGGAGAGCCACGCAGGTCCTGCCGCCAGGGAGACAGACCAAGAACGCACAAATGGCCGTGAGAAAGTGGGAGAGGGACACGAGAGCAGAAGGGGGCACAGAGCACCCGCCTCCTTGCAGTCCCAGGGAGAAGCACAAAGGGGCCCAGAGCCGGTACCTGAAACTACAGCCCAAGGATACTTCCCAACCAGGAAAACCCGAGGGACACGGCGAGAGGGCTCATGGGTCACCTGAGAGATGTAGCTCAGCACACGGTCAGACCGTGAGGCTTCAGAGACCAGGAAACAGTCCTCAAGATCTCCAGCGACAAAGATCAGTTAACAATGAAATTTTAAAAAATATATAGATTGGCACCAGACTTGTTAAAACCAACATATAAATCAAGGTAGCAATGGAAGAACCTTTTTTGAAAATCTGATGAAGTAAAGTGTAAACCAAGGGTTATCTACTCTGCCAAGTGTCCTTCAAATACCAAAGCCACAGAAAACATTGCCAGCACACAGAAATCTGGGGAATTCTGCGTCTGTCAGCCCCTTGTGAGAAATCTATGAGGGCAGGCCCGGGCAAACATTTTCCATGAACACCCAGATCAATATTTTCGGATCTGCGGCCACGGCGTCTCCGTGGCGACGGTTCCACTCTGCCAGCGTGGACATGGCAGCGGCAGAGGAAGCCACAGGAGTGGGTGTGGCCGTGCACCAGGCCGCAGGCAGGGTGCGGCCAGTTTGCTGACCCCTAACACTGCCTGCCGGGGTTTCAGTGCACACAGACATCATGCATATGCCACAGGGGGACCTACTTGGGTTCAAGGTTTCTACATGGTGCATGATGTGGTACAGTGCCCATCTGAAGTACATGGTAAAACATTTAGACCCATAAACCATAAACCTAGAGCAACCATTTAAAAATATTTTTAAAAAGTGAAAAGCCAATAGAAAAATTAAAATGGATGCACAACAATGAAATCATCCAAAAGGAAACAGGAACAAAGAGACAAAGGAATGAAAACCTGGGGCACAAACGGAGAGTGGCCATGGGGCGGTCAGCCCACGCTCCGATGGCAGGGGTCAGGGCTGCACCCTGCAGGGAGGCAGCCTCGGGCCTGGGTAGCTGCTCAAGTTAGCTAAAGTTAGATATGTTTAAAATCTAGCACTAGCCGCATTTCAAGTGGTAAACAGCCACATGCGGCCAGCGGCTCAGTGCTGGACGGCAGACACTGCATCCCCATCTGAGAAGGCTCTGGGAGACCCCCAGTGCTGCCACACTTCCCAGTGAAGCACAAGCCTGAGGCACACGCCACCCACCCAAGACAGGCTTGCAAGAGAAAGGCACGGACAGACACAACGTGACGAAAGAGAAGACACACGTGCACAGGTTAGGCTGGGGAGGTGGGTATGACCGCAGTAGTGAGAGACAAAGGACTCCAGGACGAAGAGGCACTTCCTAATGGCCATGACAGCCGACTGGGAGGACAGCACCACCATACACGTGTGCATGGTTGAAACCAGAAGCACATGCACATACAGGCACACAGCATGCACACACAGTCGGCCAAATCATAGAACAACTCGGCTCACACCTCCAATCTGAAGCTGAGGCACAACTGCAGGGCCTCGCTCTCCCGGGGCCTTCCCTCCCAGAGAGGCCTTATGCTGGGCCACCGACTCAGAGACGGGAGCCAGGACTGTTTTCCGACCACAGGGAAGCAGGATCCCGCCACGGGAAGGCAACCGCACCAGGAAGTGTGCGCCGACTGCCTCCTCTTCCAAGGGACTCTAGACAGTGCAGATGGAGGGCCAGCCAGCGGCTGCCTGGCAGGGATGGGGATAGGGAGGCAGTGACGGGCACCAGGAAGTTCGTGAGGTGATGGGCATGCCGCTCATCCTCTGGACTGCGATGGCTTCCCGGGTGTAGACATACCACAGGCTCGCCCCGCCGCACACCTTACGCACGCAAAGTCTGCTGTGTGCCAGTTGTGCCCCCCTGAAGCTGTGAGGTGGGTGACTTCCCCCACTGCACTGGCCCCTTCAACGCAGACTGCAGAGAACCAGGACAGCCGGAAAGACACAAACACTGACTATGTGTTCAGTGACACGCGGGACTGGCAGACTCAGATGCCGCAACGACACGGCGAGGGATGCTTTTAAATTCTTGCACGGGGATGGAGTGAGGTCCTCGCCAGTGAATGACACCAATCAGAGGATGGCTGCCTCGAAAGACTGGCTTGGGGGGCAGGAGGTGTCAGTGGCGGCAACACTGAAACTGGCCATGTGGTGGGAGCTGTTGGATGGGGTACTGGCTGTGGGTTCACTGTGCTCTCCTCCCTCTGTATCCGCCATTCATCCTAACAGCAGTTTGCTGCACACGGTCCTTGTTTACCTCGTCAGGAGCAAATCCAAGAACCCAAAGGACCCCTCGGCATCTGGCCACACAGGGCAGCACCGTAGGCCCATCGGAGCTCGAGCCAGGCCGGGGCACTGTGGGCGCCCCCTGCCTGCAGGCCTATGAGGTCATGTGCCAGGTTCCACTCTTCCTGGGTCTGCCCTGGCTCCTCAGGAGGAGGCACACAGGAAGGAGCTCCTTAGGTCTCTTCTGAACGCCCCTCTGCCTCCAGCTCTCGGAGGGCACCTGCAACCACAGCACCCCAAGGCATAGACACACACCAGAGACTTCACATTCAGAGAAGGCTAACTGCCACACGAGATAAGAGACTCGCAAAGCCTCCCATCAGAAGACGGTCATTTCAGTGGCATGCTGAGGGAAGTCTGCTGACAGTGAAAGATACTTTCTGTGCAAGTGACTGAGCTGTGGGACATTCCCTGATGGCGCCACAAGCCACGCTGGCTCAAGCATCGAGGCAGACGAGGGCTGGGCTGGGCTCCCAGGGCTGGCAGTCTGGAACAGCCCTCCACTGGGCACTCCTACCAACCGCAGCTCAGGAACAGGCAGGGCTTGCACGGCTCAGGAACAGCATGTCGTCAGTGGTCAGCAAGACGGTACCACTCAGCCTGCCCCCCAGGCAGTGTGCAGGGCAAAACCCGACCCCACTGTGCAAATGCCCCCTCAGGCCTGTGTCCAGGTCCTGATGTGACGTCCAGGATCAGGAGTTGGGGTGGTGCTCAGCAACAGTGCCAGGGCTCCCTGCTGAGACACAAGGACCCCGGCAGGAAAGTCATTAGGAAATGCTGAGTGTCAGGCACTCACTATCGTGGGCTTTTAGCAGGGTTCATTCAGCTGTGGGGTCACAGAATTAGGCCTTAATACTGCCACACTGCACACTCAGCTTCCAGTCCCTGACCCCTGCCAGCTCCCACAAGCCTGCCCAGGGCCCCTGCAGTCAGGGTGGTACAAGAAGCCTACCGTGTGGATCCCTGCTCTGTCACTTCTGGGTGGGGATCTCATGCCTGGTGCTCAGGGCTCTCTGGGCATCCACTTCCCGACAACCCTGCCTTGGACGGTCACTGTGCACAGGCTAGACACAGGAAGCCCTTGACCAGTGCTGGTATGAGTCCACGCCAGCACATGTGCCAGGAGATGGGCTGTGGTTCAGCTGGAACAGAGCTGCTGGCCTTCCAGGTCAGGGGGGTGACTCTGGAACCTGGATGGTCCAGGACAAAGATTCCCGCAGGGCTGGCAGCCCAGGTATCTTGAGAGTGACGCGGGACAGGGGTCCCATCTCGGTTGGGAAACACATCTTGGTAAAACAAGAACTCAACATGGGCCCCAGACAGGTGGTGCCTGCCCCACCTCAGCTCTGGCTCAGCCGCTGACGTCCTGCCTGACGGTGATGCTGGCGTAACTTCACTGGGGGCCACAAGGCAAGTCACTGCCCAAAGCTGCACACTTGCTTGACCAAAATTCTGCAAAAAAGCAGCTGCTTCTAACTTTAGGGGAAAAATTAGGCAACTGATAAAAATACATGTGTTCTTTCATAGGAAGGCTAAAGAAAAATATTCTGGAAAAGAGTGAATTACAAATTTTGGCAGGAAAGAGCATAGGGAATTTTTAAAAATCCACAGCAACCAGCCAAACAAAAAGCAGCATCCCCTTCCTGGCATGGCACAGGTGGCCGGCCAAGCAAGGGGCAGCTCCTTGGTCCCTCGGCCCCTTGCTGGCCAGGAGTCAGCGCTAAAAATAGAAACAGCCAGGCCTTGTTAGGCTTTCTCCCCAGAGGAGTGTCTGAGTGACCTAAAAAGGAATCACATCCTCCAAACAGCCCAGCGGGAGCCTGATACCCAAGACTGGGAACCAGAAAAGGGACAAAGGGTTTCTGGAGGGAAAAGACAACTGTTTACCAAGCTTTGGAGACACCCTGTTTGGAACATCATCTGCCCACCCTTGGCCTGGGCAGCTGGGGGCTCACCCAGCACACCCAGGCTGCCCCCTCTCCTCTTTCCAGGGCTGCACTGTGTGACCACAGCTCCTGGTGGCCCTGACCTGATGCCCTCCCAGAGTCTACGCCTGCACGTGGCCACCGACCAGTTGGCAGCCAATGGCACTTCCTCGCTTTGTTCATGCGGGACTGCACATCTCTGTGACCTCCCCAGGGGGTCGTGGGGCCGCCCATCAGTGAGAGGGTCTCCCTGCCCATGTGCTTGGGATGTGCATCCTGGCGGCCCCTCTGAAGTGGGGTCGGGGTTTTCTTGGTGGGCGCTGGCCGGGCTGGTGGGCCACCACAAAAGCCGAGCAACAGGCTCACGGGCAGGGCAGCCACTGTTCACACAGGTCTGGATAACTGGACAAGAGACTGCGTTTTTACAAAGGCAGAAACGTGGATATAGGCACACTTCACCAGACCCGTGGCTCTGGGACATCCAAGCTCTACGGGAGCTGACAGGTCTTAACCTGAAAGCACTCAGCCCTCTGAGGTGGGAGCAGGAGCATGTGGGCCTCCCCCGGTGTCTCAGGTGCTCGCCTGGCCTTGTACTGACCGCAAGGGTCAGCGGTGGCCACAGCCTCAAGATCACAGCAAAAGACACCTCAGAACCACCTCTGGGAACCTCCTCCCTGGAGCCGGCCTGCCAAGTAGCCCTCCATCCAGCTCTGTGTCCACTGGACCATTTTAAGCTTGCAGGGGACTGTGACCACTCAGGGGCCAGAAAACCAGTCGCTCACTGCCTCATCGCAGCGACGTCCCCACGGCCCCCAACCTCCAGTTGCGCTCCCTGCCCCTCCCAGCCCCCCAGTGACCTCTGTCCCCCATCATGGCCCCTTACACCCACCCCAGTACCCCCACTCCAAAGGGTCTGCCCTGGCCTCTGGGGTACCCCAGCCTCATCCACTCAGGCACCAACAGACATTCTGTCTCCTTGTCTGTGCCCTGGGCCTGAGAATCCCAAGTGAGCCCCAAAAAACCCTGGACCTCGGCCACCCTGGACTCATGATCCTGAGTGCTCCTCCCCTCTAGGGCCCCGGGACCCCACCCTGCCTGCTATTCCAACTGAAATCTTTGCCCAAATGTCCAGATCTGTCCTCCCCACTGCCCTGCAGCAGAGGGCCTGCCCTCTGTCACAGCAGGAGGCACCTCCCCATCTTGAAGTCACTGTGTCTTTGCTGCCTTCCCCACCACGCTGGGCTGGGAAGGGGCACTCAGCCCTGCCCGCACTGCTGACCCCACTCTCCTCCCCTCCACTGACGGGCACACAGTCCAGTGTGCTCAGCAGCTCCCACAAGACACCCCCAGAGGACCCTGTCCCCAGGTCCGGGTCCCTTGCTTGGCCGCTAGGATGGCCTTAGGAATTGTGGGCTCGGTCTTGTGACAGACTGCTTAGCTGTGTGGGCTGGGCACCTCTTGTAACCTCTTCAAACCTCAATTTCCTCATTTGTAGTGTGAGGCGCTGAGTGTGGCCACACCATGGCTGCTCCGACAGGGTGGGAGGGGCCGGGTGCAGCAGGCAGCAGGCAGCAGCCCGCAGCCCTCCCTGCACAGCAGCAAGAACCACGACGGAAGGGGCAGGACAGAAAACACAAATATACGATCACCTGGACTCCCACAGCCAAGCGTTTGCATGTGTGTGGACTTCATATAACTGTCTGCAGTGTTACAATGAATGCGACAAATCTTTAAAAGTCCAGATGGTTGGGTGCAAGGAGAACAGCCACACAGGACCCTGAAGACCCAAGGGGACCTGGCCCTTTTGGGGCTGCTGGGTGGGCAGGAGGCAGGAGGCCAGGGGGAGGGCAGAGGCACTGACAGGCAGAGTGGGCGATGGGAGACACAGAGAGAGAGTCTGGGGCACGGGGAGTGGCTGCAGGAGGCTGGCTGTGCTGGGAGCAGAGGGAGGAGCCACCCCATGTGCAGGACCCAGAAGGCGTCCAGGCGAGGCGGCAGCCGGGGCTGCGTGGTGTAGGGTGTGGAGGTGCAGGGGTGCGGGGACCAGAGAGAAGTGGGGATGGGCGTGCAGCGGCCCATAACCACAGCTGCACGCACGGAGGGCGAGGTGTCAGAACAGTGGAATAGCGCCACAGACACGGGGCCTGCTGCTCCCCTCCTCCCTGTGCTCCTGCAGCAGCAGGCCCCCCCATCCCCATGGCCCAGCCACCTCACGTGCTGGATCAACAGACTCTGATGGCATGCAGGCCTGAGTCTGGCGCCTCTCACAGGGGCTCACAAATAAGGCAGCGTAAACATCTGTTTCAGGTCCCTGTGTCAACAGACATTTGCACTTCGAGTGGGTGAACATGTGGGGTGGGGTGGGCTGGGTAGTTTCAAAGTGAAGCACCGTTTTGCTTTCCCACGGGCAGGCATGAGGTTTTGTCAGCACGAGGGTTCTCAGGCTTTCCCTCTTCTGCTTGGTTCATCTCAGCTGCCCCAGCTGAGATGCCCGCTGACACCTCACCGCAGTCTGTCCTGGCACTTCCCTGAGGGCAGCAACGTCGCTGAGTATCTTTCCGTGGCTTACCTGCCATTGTGTCTTCTTTGGTAAGACGTCTGTTCAAATCTTACACACATTTTTAACTTGGGTTCTTTGCTTTCTTATTGGCTTTGGAGAGTTCTCTGTGCACTGCAGCTCCTCATCACGTGTGATCTGCACATGCTGCCACCCCCACCCGGGACAGGTCTTCTCACTCATTAAGAGTGTCTCGCAGAGAAGTTCCTGATTTTAAGTTCTAATTTACCATCAATATTTTGCTTCTATGAATTGTGCTTTTGTTGTATCTAAGAAATCTTTGCCTAATGTAAGGTCACAAAGATTTTTGTTTCAGATTTTCTCCTAGAACTTCTGTGATTTTAACAGTCAGGTCTACAACCTATTTTGATGTTTGTATATGCTACAGAGTAGAGAAAACAACTTTTTTTGTATGTAGACGTCCAGTTGTTCTGGCGCCAATGGTCGAAAACACTGCCGTTTCTCTAATGAATCGCCTCTCCCCTCTGTCTGTCACTTGGCTGTCTGAGAGGGTCCCTTTCTGCTCCATGATCCACAGCTCTGTCCTTCTGCCAAGAGGACAGTGTCTTGAATGTGCGGTCGATTTACACTAAGTCTTGACATCAGAACGTGTGAGTCTGTTCAAAGCTGTCTTGTTCACCCTCGTTCTGTTGCTGCGCCCACAAACGGTGGACGCACGCTGGAGCCTTCTCCCCAGGTGCCCTGCAGAGATGCTGGTCGGGACTGCGTCAGATCGCAGGCGGGTCAGTGGAGCTCACGAGGGAACACGGCAAGTCTTCCATCCAGGCACATGGTGTCTCCGCCGACTCCTCCCGAACTTCTCTTACCTTCTCCATCAGTTCCATGGTTTCCAGAGTGCAGACGCTCGCATGTTCCATCAGACTCATATCCAACTACGTCAGTGCTCTTAGAGATGTTATTTCCTAAGTTTCAACTGTTCATAGCCAACACAAAAAAGATGTTTTCAAAGTGACCTCAGGTGTTCATCTTGGTGAGCTGTATGTGGACTCCACAGGCCTTTCTAGGAGCAGTCGAGTCCTCTGCTCTTGGGAGTCCTCTCTCTGAGGGAGCCAGCCTCTGCTCTTCACTTCTGGCCTGGGGACTGACGATGACCTCTTCTGACACGGTGCTGTTTATGTGCTCGTGTGTCTACCGCCTATTTACTGACATGTAATACAGATGCACTTACATATATTTGATTTGTCGGAATTTCTGCACTTCTTACACAGAGGATCTCTGTCTTTCCTTGGGCGCCGAGTGGGGGCATGTCGCAGGTGAGTGAGGAAGAGTCACAGCGGCTTGCTATTCTTATAGAGTTTCATGGAATTGTCGTTTCTCTGGTCCTGGAGAGTGTTCTGTGGGGAAGTTGGGCAAGATTTGAACTGAACAGAGAGAGGGCTATTGAGGCCATTTGTTTCTTCTTTGGTGCTTTGTTTTTCCAAAAACATGCTCCTTTCACAGAGGCTTCCAAACACAAAGTTGTTCACAGTATGTCCCTTATTCTCATTTTAATGTTGCCTCGTGCTACATTTCTGAAATTGGCCATGCCTGTCTTCCGCCCTCAGAAACAAGTACAGGAGAGTGAATGAAACCCAAAGCGAGTAGAAGGCAGGGGCAGTTATGGCTGAGATCCGTGAGGATGGGCAGGGAGTGGGCCCAGAGCCAGGCGCAGCTCTCCGTGGCCACGGCCGCACCACGGCTGCTCCTCTCCTGCCCAGCCCCTTTCTCCTGCCTCTCTGCCAGCCTAGAAAGTGTGATCACATGTGAACAATAAAACTGTCACTCTTACTTTGTTGGGGACCTGCCGGGAACCCCCTCCCAGCTATCAGCAGCTGGCCCGCCCCTCTCAGCAGCTGTAGCCCTGTACTGCCTGATGTCTGAGGTTTGAAAACCACTGTTTCACATATTTTCTGCTTTTAATTTCTTTAAGCAGGTTACCCGTTCCTCCACATGAGCGGAGGCAGATTTGCTCATGACAGTATTTTTTAAATTGTCACAAAAAATTGTGACTTTTAAATGGGCAAAAAATATCAGCGACCTGTTTTAGCTCACCTACTGGGGTGTCTCTAGTGTGACAATTCTGTGAACTCTAAAAGTTGACAGTGATGCAAATGCCCCCGACCGCAGGAACACAGAGTGTCCGGGGAGGGCAGTAATTACGGGCCAGCTTTGTGTCTATTCTGCAAACGCATTCCAGCACTGCTGAGAGGGGACGCTATCTGAGACACTTAGAACACCCTTCTGGTCCTCTCATTGACGGATAATAGATATTTATTATTGCAATAAAAAAATCTTCAATACTTGCTCATTTTGTATTTGTATGCAAGCCAAAATTATATCAATTTTAAAATTGATCTGTAGCATTACTATAAATTTGAACAACCTAAGGTTCATTGATAGAAAAACTTTAATTTAATTTCAATGATAACCTTATTCATATGATAAAATACTCTAAAGCCATTAAAATGGGTAGTACATATTAATTTACCTAGAAATACTTCCTAATTTATTCCCCAAAAGCACAAGCTGTAAAAATACATTTATCCATGACCAGCTGAGGAGGAAGGTTGGCAAACACCAGCCACGCAGACAGTTAGACGCGAGGGTGTGGACATCAAAGCAGAGGCGGGGCTCATTTATGCTCTCCTGTGTTGTGCAATTTCCTGAGTGCTATTCAACAAGGGACAGCTGAGCATAAATGGTGTGTCAGACATGCTGCTAGGTGCTCCGGACACGGCTCCGAGCAAGACAGGTGCCTGCCCCGAGAGCTCACCTGCAAGTCACCATGTTGGAAACAGAGAGGGTTAAACCGAGCGGCCTTGCCTGTGGTTTGGAGAACTACGGTCAGACCTGCCCAACCGAGGCAGGAAGGCTGCTCCTGCCCAAGCTGCAGGTCTCCATGCAGCCTCCTCAAGAGCCCTCCTGACACCCATGGACCTGCTCCCCCAGCTCCCAGGCGGTCCATTTCCTTCCCAGGCCGCCCTGAGGGTTGTCCAAACATCTCTCTGCAGGGCCAACACACACCCCAGGGCAGGGGTGTCTGGCCCCACAGCGCCTGGCAGCTCCTGAGCGGCAGTCGCTGCCTCGCCTTACAAGGGCATGACCCATCCTGGAGCCCCGCCCTCATGGCCACATCTCACCCTGATCACCCCCAAAGGTCCCGTCAGATACCACCCCACTGGGGTCAGGCTTCAGCAGGAATCTGGGGACACACATGCAATCCATGGCAGAATGGCACTTGCACCTGCACAGGGCACAGTCACAGTGTGGGACAGCCACAATGCCCCAAATCTCTTGGGACTGCCTCCCAGGGCCCCTCCCCGAGGACAGCCCCCCACGCCCAGACAGGCTTCTCACAGAGTCCCTTGGGGTCGGCACTGCCAGGAGCCCTCCCAGCCTGAAGCTAGGCCTGAGATCCGCTAGCCCTTCCTGGATGTGTCCTCACGACCTCAGACCGTGCTGCGCACGGACCTCCTGAGGCCCACTTGTGACAATCGCACAGACAGAAAAACGAAGGAGCAAAAGCTGCAGCTTAACATGACACGTTTTTGCCAAAACTGACAGACTCAGGGAGCCAAGAGCTGGAATGGAGAGCTCGGCCCACCCCTGGGGACTCTCACCCCGTGGCCAGGACAGAGGTGGGACATGGACCTTGTGCAACCCTAACCAGAGGGGGCCTGCCTGCCCCAGCACAACTTCCCGATGGAGCTGTCACATCGGCCAGGGTCCCTGCCTACCTGGCCTCGGCCAGGGTCCCTGATGCCAGGCATCCACCGGGGAAGAACAGAGTACGGGGAAGGAAGGGCCCAGGACCCCTTACATGATGGGACACCCATTCCCCCTCACTTCCTGAGACCCTCCCCTGGGTGTTCTCTCACCTGCCCCATCCCCAAGGGCATTCCTTCCTGGTGCCCCTGTCCCTGGGCCTCAGCCCTTCCCCAGGGATCCGCCTTCTGTCCCCCAACACCCAGCTTGGCCCCTGGCAGACAGTGCATGTGGATGGGTGAGGGAGGGACGCCACCTCCACACACCATTGGGGGACACATCTCGCCGGATGACAAGGGATGGCAAGACCTGCCCTGAGCCTCTTCCCCTGGGTTCCCACGGTCACCTCCAGAAGGGGAGCAGGATCCTTGCTGCCCTGCCCCTGGGCCCTGAGCACCGGGAGGGACGTGGATGCGTCAGCACTGCTGGCCCCACAATACCCGGAGTTTACTGCAGGGGCCGGAGCCGCTGGGCCATTCTCACCAGCTGCACACAGGCCACCCTAACCCAGAGCCTGGCATGGGACAGCCCTCTGGGCTGCGGCCACACTCACCTGCCTGCCGCCTTAGCTGAACTGGATACCCTTCCCACCCAGAGGGGCCTCTCGAATACCCCACCCGGGATCCGACACACACACGCTCCACCGAGGACCACGTGGTCGCCTTGCTTGTCTTTCCCGTTGTGGAAGGGCCTGAGCCGTCCTGGGTTGCACCAGTCATCAGTGTCCCCAGGACCAGAGCCCCTGTCTGCCACATCATAGAAGTCCCCCAGCCTCCAGAGCATAGCTCCCCAAAGACCGGGCCTCAGCCAACAGCTGCTCAGTAGAGGGTGTTGGAAGCTGACCTGGTCCTGACAGCACCTCCCCAGAGAGCCACCCACACTTTCTGCCTTGGACCTCACGGTGGCCCCTCTGCATGGTCTCGTCACCCTGCAACCCCAGGACCCCCCCACCGAAAGGCACCATAATATCCCCACAAGCCTTTAGCAGCCTCCCTCTCCAATAATGAGGAGACCCCGCCCAGTCCCCTGAATCCTGGCCAGAGGGAGGGGTGGGAAAGGGGCCTCTACAGAGGGACTCAGCAGCGAGGCAGAAACGGTGGTGCCTGCCCTCGCTGGCAGGACGGCCACGCCTGTGCGCCTTCCACGAAAACACAGCACTTGTCACATGGGTAGTCCACCTGGCTGAGCCGCTGCTGCCACGATTCTCACCTGATAGAGCTCCCGCAGCCAGTTCTTCTGGAGGTGCTCTGGCTGTAAGTAAAAGGGAAAAGAAAAGACGGTCAGACCATTAACACAGCCCCAAGCAGCCATGAGCAGAAGCTACTGTGAGAAGGACCTACTTGCTGGCCTCAAGGTGGGGGGGCGGGAAACCCACTCCGCACGGGGACCTGCTCTGCACATGAGGAGGGCACTGCCACCTCCATCGTCACCCTCCAAGGAGAGCAGTGAAGACAGTGCCACAAACAGACAGCGACCAGTTAAAGCTGGGCAGAGGGTTTGAACAGAACGACCAACAAGCACATGGAAAGATGCCGAACATATCAGCCATTGGGAAGTGCAGATCCAAACTGCAGGAGCTGCAGCACCTGCCCCCGGGACGCAAAAACCAGAGACCGGACCTCAGACCCTGTCGGTAGGAACGTCCGGCAGGGCCTCAAAATGCTGAGCATGGAGTCACCAAGCAGCGCAGCAACCCCAGTGTTAGTCGCAGCAGCCAGCATGGCCGGAACAGAGGAGAGCATCACTCGGCCAAGCAAGGGAGGAAGCACTGACCTCTATGGCACAGAGGCGCCTCACAGACACGACACGAGGGAAAGAAGCCGGACCCGAGGGCCAGTCACACGTGGAACAGACGAGTGCATGGGGATGGCAGTGAGGCTGCTAGACTTGGCTGTGGTGGCAGCTGCCCCAGACTGTGGACTCACTGAAACCACTGCCCTGGGCGCCTCGCCCCTGCCGACCATGCCATCTTGACCCCGAACCAGGGCACCAGGCCACAGGGACGTGCTGGGCGCTGCGCTACATTCTTATTTCATTAAGTAGGAGAGCACGAGGCTTGAGCCCAGTGACAAGAAGGGGCGATCCCCCAGGCTCAACCCGACTGAGGCATAGGATGCTGGGTGCTGGGCAGCCCAGCCCAGCGTCACTGCTCTCACTGTGACTCCACGCCCACTGAGGGGATGACACCAGGTGGCAGAGTCGGGGCCGAGAACACGGTCTGCAGGGCCACACACCAGCAGCCTCAATGTGACTTTTTATGCTCTGCATGTGCGTTCGCCCTGCCTGGCAGGGATCCCTCTGGTTTACCTTCCCTAACGCTTTCCTGAAGACGCAGGAAAACTCTAACTTCTAGAAATCATAACTGAGTCACAGTCTGCTATCCTCACACTTGCCTCGAACCTCATCCCACCAAAGGTAAGCAGCTGCACCACAAAGCTCCACGTCCCCCACACGTGTCCTCCGGTCCCTGCTCTGGACCAGTCCACATTGACCGAACTGCAGGGAGTGTGCCTGACCGTCCCTCAGGACGCCATCAGGAAAAAGGGCACAGGCCACAGCAGGAACAACTAGAAGCACCGAAAGGCTTTGTCAGTTACTGCTCCAAATTCCTAGAACACAGGCCCTTAAACAACCAGGCACAAACAAGCCTGTGTGCGTGCACATGTACCTACACGCACAGATGTGCATGTGCACTTAGGCTTGTTCTCCTGCCAAGACCAAACCCACAACGATTGCTAGCATGCACACGTCCCACTTTCTATAAAACCAGACCTGCCCACCACGGCAGCGTCACCGAGGCCCCGCCCCCGCGGGCGGTGGAGCCACGACACCCTTGGTCTCACTGGCCACACTGCAAGTGCCCGGGCTCCATGTGGACGCCACTGCGTGGTGGCTGGGTCTGGGAGCAGCTCCGCACCAGGCCTGGAGGCCATGCAGACGCCAGCCTCCTCGGAGCTCCAGCCCATGTTTGGTTAACATGGAGTTATTTTTAAAGCCACTAAAATAAGAATAAAAGATAAACATACAAACTGGATCTTAGAGAATACTCTCACTTTAGCCCAAAGTGGAGGCTGCGTTGGGCTCTGCCCTAAAATAATGTTTTGTCATTTTCTTCAGGGAGAAGAAAAATTATATAAGTCAAAATTTTGGATTTGCATAAAGAAGGAAGAACATTACAGAAGAAATAAATAAAAGTAAAAAAACCGGAGAAATTCTACAGTAAGAGTCACAGCTATTTATGATAAAATGTGATGGACCAGGAACTGCCAGGATGTCCTGTAGCAGGCAGGACGCTGACTTCCTCTGTGCCCCACCCAAGGGCACCCTTCTCCCACGGGGCAGGACCTTGGAGACGGGAGATGTCACTCCCAAGACCAGGTAACACTGCAGGGCAAACGTGAAGTCACTTTATAGACGTAACTGATTTCCAGTCAGTTCACCACCAGTTGATCAAGAGGGTATGTCCCAGGTGACTCATCCACAAGAGGCTCTAAGGGCCGGACACTTTCCTGCCAGCCCTGCCAGGGAGCACTCCAGCCCCACAGCCCCCAGGAGATGGCCTCTGCCCACAGCCCAAGGGGACGCAGACGGATGCCCCTGCCCCCCCGCCGGTCTCCAGAACAGAGTGCAGCCCACAGAACCCCAAGCGGAGGGCCGAGGAACCTCAGCCAGGCTGTGCCCAACGCCCTGGGTTTGGGCTGACTGGTTACACAGCAGGAAAGTGAGCCCAGCTGCTAGTGTGTGCAGGTGTGCACAGCACAGTGCGCCAGCAGCTGCTTGAACACTCTTGCCTCACTCTGACTTCACTCTGACGGAAGGTGCACGGTTAGGGTCTAACACGGCACTTTGCCCTGGCAGTCGGCCCACTGTCTGCGACGGGCCATGACACCGGGAAACCCTTGTCCCTGAGTGCTGCTGTGTGGTCAGTCCATCCGTCCATCCTCCTGCCCTCCTTGCCTCAAGTAATTAGCCTCATCAGATAATGACTTCAGTTATGTATTCAAACAAACAACCTTTACATTTTCTTAATTTATTGTTTTTATGGGCTTTTTCCTGTTGTTTTTTTTTAATTCCGTAAAATTTGGGTTTGTATTTATCCTTGCTATGTTCCTTCAGTTTATGGCATAGTTCTGTAATTTAGCTTTTTGAATGAAATGTTTCCTTTGTTTTTATTATTTCTTGTTCAACAACAACTTCGAATATCACTGTATCTGTCGTTAGAAATGTCACCCCCCACACACAGGTCTGCACCTCCCCCAGAGCAGGTCCCTTTCTCGTGGAGAAACCCGGCCACACCCACTATGGCCAGGACCCACAGACCCCAGGCAGAGATGCCCTTACCCCCACCACCGCTCGAGCGGGTCGCAAAGGTGGCAAGGACCCAGGGCAGAAAGAGCAGCCAACGGAGGCACAGTCAGTGCCCAAGAGGAGGGCTGACCATCCACACCTGCATGGGGCAGGACAGAGCACTGGGAAACCCAAGGACTCAATGGTCCAGCGGACAAAACAATCAAAGGGTTTGGGGGGAAAACCATTTACAATAGCAACATAAAGAAAGATAAAAGTTAGGAATAAATTGTAAAATGGGAGAATCTGTGATTCCTGGCAGAGACAGAAAGCAGCCCTGAGTCCACGACAAGCTTTGGCCCTCAGGAGGGTGACTCAGCGCCATAAAGCCGCTCTCTGTCCCCCAACCGTGCAGGACCCGCCCCGCCCAGCCCAAGCCAGATAGGCTGATGCTAAAGGTCACACGGAAAAATACACTATGACTCAAAATCCAAACACGGTTTTTAAAAAGAATGATACTTTCAACTACAACTAAAAAACAGAAAGAAAGAAAAAAGAAGAAACTTCTGCATGGCAAAACCAGAAGCAAAATCAAAAGACAAGTGTCAAACTGACGGACAATGTTTGTAACATAAATAACCATAGTTACTCTTCCTAGTATTCGATGAACTCTTAAAAGTCAAGGAAAAACAACAAAAACCCTGATAGGAAAATGGGAAAAGACCCGAACAGAGAAGTCACAAGAAGGGGCTCCCCACAGGTTTCTTCTGTGTGAAAAGACACCACCTTTTCTCCAGGTCAGAGTGGGCAGCGGGCTTCCTGAGGTGGAGGTGGGGTACACTCCAAGTCACCTAGCGTTTTGCTAAAATGACATTTAACCCAAAATAAACAGGAAGAAACCAACAAAGGCCCCCACAGTGGGACACCCTACAGTACAAGTGGTCTGGACTCTGTACAATGTCAAGGTCAGAAAGACCAGAGGTGGCAGTAGGGGAGGGGCTGCAGAATGACAGACTAAAGAACTGTGACCCCCAGATCAGCATGTGAGCCCTGAGCACGTGTTAGACAGAAGGAGTAATAAACGCCATCGAGGCTGCTGGAGACAACGGGAGTGACGTGACTGTAAAGTGTGCGTAGATGCACCACAAATGGCTGGAGGAGACCCGTGTACTCAGACAGGACGATACCCATGTGTGGGTATGCCCCTGATGTCTCTGAATGTCACGATGTTGGCAACTAACTTTCTAACTGGACCCTTACCCCACTTGCTCTCCTCTGTAGCCCCTCTGCACCCCAGAAAATGGGCCTGTGCAGTGGGCATTGGCCAGCTGCCAGCTGCCTGGGGCCAGGGCAGGTCCTGGCGGGACATGAGCGGGCAGAGGGTGCAGTCCGGGTGTGCGGCCCGTGACCCTTGGCGGAGAACTCAGCTCTTACTGAATAGCCCCTCCACCCACCTCTTGCCAAGCTCCAGGAATTGCCCCCACCCAACCCCTTAGCAGTTACCTACAGGTGACAGCCTGGCCAGCAGGAGGACCCACTGTTCTTGGTGGCTCATCCTGCCCACACCAGTCAACACTGAGTAGCCATCCCTCCTAGTGTCCCTTGGAACGAACCCCACACATTGCCCGGGCACCCCAGCTTCTCCACCGCTGTGTGGGCGTGCCAGCTTCAGCAGCCCCCTGCTCCGCGGACCCCACGCCACAGCCCTCTGCCCAACACCACCTACTCAGCAGCCTGTTTTACAGAGAAGGAACTTGGCTCCGAGAGCAGCAGGGCCGGGGGTCCAATCCCAAGCCTCCCTGCACAGTCCCAGGAAAGGCACCGGCTCCTCCAGCCAGGGTCCCCACCAGGATCCCGCAGGGCAGATCCAGGCCACACGAGAAGGCAGCCAGCTCTGAGGTGTTCTCTCACCCACAGCAGCCCTTCACTATTAGGAGAGCCACATGTCACTGAGTCTGAAATGCCACTGTGTCATGTCAGCCACCCCAGGAGTTTTGGCTCCCTGAAGGCTCTTCTCAAGCGGAGACATTAAAAATGTGAAAAACGTGCGTCCCCGAGTCCATGACATATGGCGCACATGGACATCGAGACTGTGAGCTGCACTATCGGGATTCCACGGGGCCCACAGCGAACATGTCCCCACGCTGCCTGCAGGCGTCCAGACGTGAGACACATGAGTGAGCAGCACCGTCCCCCCACACAGCACACACACCAGTCCGTCCAGGCTGGGCAGGCCAGGGGAGGGCGGGAGAGCTCCCTGCAACCACGTGTTCCTCTGGTCTGTGCCGGGACATGACAGTGTGTGAGGAAAGGGACCCCATCTCTGTCACCTTTGTAGGCAGGGAACATAGCAGACGCTCAGACACATCCTGCTGGACAAAGGTATGTGGTTTAAACCCACAGAGCCGTCTGGAAGGAGCAGGTTCCTGAGGAAGCCCAACTGGGCTGTGCGAACGCACACAGGGGGAGAAAAGTGCTGGATCCGAGGGCGGCTGTGCAGCAGGAGGCCCTGCCCAGGGCTGCAAGACATCCTGGTGGGCAAAGACGCTGGAAAGCCCACTCCAGCAGGGCTACCTTGTGGGCATCGCTTCCCCCTGGAGCCTCAGTGTTGGAGGACCAGGAGCCCCCATTCCACCCCCCACCTTCTCAGACACCTTGTGCCCATGCCCTGTAGGAGAGGGCGGGGCCACGCGGAGCTGTGGAGTGGCTGGCAGCACAGGATGGCTCTATGGAGGGGGGATGACTGCGTGGCCCCAGGAGCTGCTCTGCAGCCTGGGCTGAGGGCAGACTGGAGTCAGAGCCACCCCCAGTCCAGGGGGCAGCATCTTGACCCGTGAGGTTACCGGACCCGCATTCCAAGAAAAGTGACCACCGGGACTGTGCACGTGGGACATGCCTCATTTCCCCAAATAGCTCCTTAACCCTTTTGAACCTGGGCCACCTAATGCAAGCACACCCTGGTCTCCGTGCAGGGGCCCCCCAGTCCGCACTGTGTGATCCACAGGAAATCCTGGCCCTGCCACCCACTTATCCCTGCGGAAAACCGTTTCCTCTCATGTGAAGGGAAATCTTGTCTGTGCAGTCAGAAATACACTGAGGCTAAAAATAGCCCTGGAGAAGGAAGTGACGGCCGGCCCTCCACCAAAGGACAAGGGCGAGCGCAGGGCAGGGGGGCCTCCGCAGGGAGCTCCAAGTCCATCTCTCTACCTGGGCCTTCATCCCTGTGGCGTCAGGCACAGCAAGAGAATGAGAAAGAAAAGCGAGGAAAGAACAAGGTCTTCCTGTGAAGGGCAGCTAGAAATATCCTCCTCGTTCATCAAAAAAGGACAAGCCCGCTAAGTCTCTCCAAATTATGCCAAGACTTCTCTCAAAGATGCGTCTTCTGAAAACCTTAATTCACTGGGCAAAAGGGCATGCTGAATTTAAACCAAATAAACATTTTCCCGGAAGGGTGTTGAGGACATAATATGTTCAAAATAATTTATCATCACACAGGATCAAATTCTAAGAAATGAAGCAAGTTCAACTCGGAAGTAAGAGCCTCTAAAAACCGATACTGCCCACTCACTGGGTACTTTCTGCATAGGCCAGCCCCTGGGCTCAGCCCAAACCAGGAGCCCATTTCCCAGCAGAAGTGTGTCCAGCTGGAGTCCTGCACCACACGTGGCACGGAGCGGGCGTAGGTGGGGCCGCAGCAGTTTCACTTGTCACACGGATGCCTGTCCACCCCCAATAGAGGCGCATGGCCCCTGGGCGCTCTCCTCCTGGGGGGTGCCCCCAACACCGCTGCGTTCTGCCTGGTGATGACTTTGAGCCAGAACACGAGACCAACTGTGGCAGGACCCCCGAGGGAGGGACGGCAGGCGGAGGACAGAGGGCTTCTCACCAGCCCCTCGTCTCCCAGGGAAGTGGCACCAAGCCTCCACCCCTCTCCCTCCGCCCCCTGAACTCCCTCTGCACAGTCCCAGTGCTGCCACCCTCACACCGGCTCTCTCTGTTCTCCGTCAAGTGCGTTTGTGGAAGAGGAAGACTGAGAAGTGAACCCAGAGTGCACTGTGTAGCACACGAGCAAACGGCCCGCACCTAGTCCAGAGGACTTGGACCTGACCCCCTGAACCCTGAATGTGCCTGGACTGGAGCAGGTGGCAGGGAGGAGGCCAGTGCATGGTGGTCCACGGAAGCCCACAGATGATGGAAGTTTCACTCCAAAATGAACCAGCAGGAGAGTCCAGGAGCGCGAGGTGAGCTGCTATGGAGCGGAGACTGGGCGGCGAGGCCACGGCTCTCTTTGGCCCAGAGCTGGGGCTCTGCTGCTTTCAGTGCGCAGCGCCCCTCAGTCCCGTTTCTAGCAGGGCTTCTTTTCAAAAGTGAGTCATGCTCATATCAGACGTTCTGGGACATTCAGCAAGGTAGGGAACAGAGCATAAACTACAGCTGCCTACAATGCACTCACCCTGGCATCCTCTGGAACCCTGCTGCCACCCCACCAACAACTGCAGTCACCCGTCACCTGTCCCTCTAGCCATCCACCGCAGCCGGTCAGTCGGGTGGCTTCCAAAGCCCCGTGAGACAGGTCACAGCGGCAGCAGCAGGGCACACCGCTGACTGCATCTCAAGGACGAAGCCCCAGTGGGGTTCCTGGGGACAGGTGTGCAGCTTGCCACAGAGCTGCTGCCACCATGCCCTACGTCCCCACAAGGAGGTGGCCGCCAGCAGCCGTCAGTGGTCCTGAGAGTCCCATGCCCGTCTCCCTTTGTGGAGGGTGCTCCCTTCTGCCAGAGGTGAAACCCAAACATGTAACTTGGAGTGGGAGACAGAGGAGGCCTGGGGGAGAGACCAAAACAGAGACTCTGAATCTCCTGGGAGGTCCGCCCCCTGAATGGGGAACACAGGCCCAGCCACAGACGTGGCCAGGCCAGGTCCAGCGCACTTTCCTCTGCCCTTTTCTTAAATGACACACTCGACTCCTTAGGTGACAGCCCTGCTGCAGCATCACTTGTCCACAGATGAAATCAGATGCTGGGTTTCTGGGACACGTGGCCGGTTTCCGCTCTGATTTCGGTGGAATGAAGCAGTCACCTGGGGCTCTGAGGTGGTGAGCTGTCTCCGCTGGGAGCCAACAGGCACCCCAGACCCTGCAGAGCCACCTCGTCCCACCACTGCATGCGGCTCCCAGCTCACAGGTGGAAAGGGGGTCCACGAAGACAGGGCCAAACTCAAGCTGGGTCTTGGGGGAGGAAGACCAACAATGGAAGATTATTCCCAGGAAGGAGAAACTGCATGAGCGCAGTTTGGAGCAGCACGGCTGTCTGAAGGGCGTGAAAGCAGCCCGGCCCGTGAAAAAGTGGCAAAGGAGAGAACACACTCGGGCGGGTCAGAGCCACGTGCCCAAGCAAACGAGCGCCCACTCCGGTCACACGATGGCAGAGGCAGAGGCAGACAGGCACCAGACACTAAAGCAAGCTAACGAGCCCAAAGGCTGGCTCTTAAACAGTAAAACCGATAAACCCCCGGGCGGAGGCGTCAGGGAGAAAGGGCTCACGTGACTGATACCGGGTTTCCAAGGTCATCAATGCAGATGCTAAAGGGCAACAGGACAGCCTGTCAGCAACGGCTACACATGTGGCCGCTCGAGAGAAAAGGGCAAAGTCCTTGAGTAAAACGCACAATGAAACACAGACTGTCGTCTGCTGGAGACACTGCCTTGGTGCCGCAGCCTTCCCACAACACACTGACGGTTCACTGGGGTCCCATCAACTACCACAGGAAGAAACACCACCGATCTTACATGGCTTTTTCAAAGTAGAGGAGAGAGCAGTTTCTGGCGGGCTTTATGAAGCCAGCATAACCCTGATGCAAACCCCGACAAAGACATTCAAAGACGTGGCAATGAGAGGGAATGGCAGACGAGCGTGTCTCACGAGCACACACAGATCAAGAGCAGAAATACGCGTGTGAAGAGACCCTAGCGTGGCCTCACAGGACTTGGCGCAGGAGTGCTGCCCTGATGGAAAACCCAGTGTGATGCACCCTGTTCACAGACTGAAGGAGGAAACCTATGGGATCATTTCAACAGGTGCAGAAAATGCACTTGCCAGCACTTAACATGTTTTTCATGGTTAAAAAATTCACAGCATCCTAAGAACTGGAAGAACTCCCTCAGCTTAATTAATAGGAGAACATCTGAAACAAGAAAAATGACCTCCGGCCACCACCATGCTCAGTGGTGGGCAGCAGGATACTTTCCCTCCGAGAAGAGCCAGGCAGAGGCTCAGGCTCAGGGCGTGTTCACGGTGGGCCGGGTCCTGCCCAGTGGGGGGCAGAGAGAGAGAAAGCACCCAGGGGCACGCTGCACCCTGGCTGTCTGCAGTGCTGAGGGCTGGCACACACAGCCGGAAGGGCTCCGAAAAGGGACAGTTCAGTGAGGTCATAGGAGTCAGAGTCAACATACAGAAACTCATTTGCATTTCCACATAATGACAGCAAACAGCTGGAAAATAACTGTTTTACAGAGCCACTGACAGCCCTGGCTGCTGCAGCTCAGTGGACTGAGTGCCAGCCTGCAAACCCAGGGGTCGCTGGCTCGACTCCCAGTCAGGGTACATGCCTGGGTTGTGGGCCAGGTCCCTGGCTGGGGCCGCGCGAGAGGCAACTGATTATGTCTCTCGCACATTGGTGTTTCTCTCCCTCTCTTTCTCCCTCCCTTCCTCTCTTTCTAAAAATAAATAAATAAAGTATTTTTAAAAGTAAAATAAAATATCATTTACAACAGCATCCAAAACACATGAATTACATAGAAACACACTTAACAAGGCTATACAAGAACACTCCGAAACCCTACTGAGAACTTAGCCTACGCAAGCAAAGCAGTGTGTGGCTCCGTCAGCAGAAGATGCAGAACTGTCACCACGCCCACTCCTCCCACACTGACTAGGACTCAGGGTGACAGGGGCTGCACCGACCAACTGATGGAAAGTGTCCCTGGGATGCAACAGGCCTGGGAGAACTGGAAGAGCCTCTGACAGCACCCTGCTGGTGGGGGCCACCCGGAGGGCTCCCGCCTCCTGAGAAGCTATCACAGTGAGACAGACACCCTGGAGCAGAATCAGTGACAGGTCGACAGCACAGAGCAGAGTCCAGAGAGAGGCACACCTGTACTTTCATTTTTCAACAAAGGTGTCTAAGAATCCAGCTGGGAAACAAAATCTTAACAGACGGTGACGGACGAGCTGAGGCCCACGTGCAAAAACTAACTCAGCCACGGCCTCACGCCACACACACAGCTGACCTGAGCTGAAAGTCGAAGCTGAACGTAAAGGGTAAAGCCATGGAGGGGGCATGGGGGAGAACGTCCTGTGCCTTGGGGGTGGCAGACACTTCTTAGGCACAGAAAGCAATAATCATTCAGAAACCATAATGGGCTCTGGCCGGTGTGGCTCAGTGGTCTGGGCATTGTCCCGCAAACCAAAAGGTAGCCAGTGAGATTCCCGGTCAGGGCACAGGCCTGGCTTACGGCTTTGGTCCCTGGTTGGGGGCGGGGGGGAGGGCGATGTTTCTCTCCCTCCCTCCCCCTCTCTCTAAAAATCAATATGTAAAATACCTAAAATTTTTTTCAAAACACAAATCATAACTGCAAGCTTGTGGTCACTGCAACCTGCACTGAGAAGGTGCAGGAGACACGGGAGGGGCAGCTCATAGTGCGGCCCGCCCACACGGGGCGCATAGCCATGAGCCGGTCTCAGGAGTAAACACTTCGCCAGAGAGAAAAGACACGCGCAGGGCCAGCGAGCACCTACAGTCAGAGGGACACACGTGAGAGCCCCATGAGATGCCACGGCCCGCTCCCCAGAGTGACGGAAGTGACAAAGACCAGAGAGGCAGACGTCAGTGAGAATGAGGAGCAGCCAAATGACGCGCCAACATACAGCGTGACAGAAAACGGAGCGGTCACTCCGGGAAAGCTCTGGCAGTTTCCGAGGAGACGACACACACTACCCATGACTTGCCCACCCCTCCCAGGTGGAATCCCCTGGGAGAGACGACAGCAGGTTCACAGGAAGATCTGCACGGCAGAGCTCACGGAGCGGCCCATACCTGAGATGAGCTCCGGGGCGTGTCCACAGAGGAGCGCCAGGTGCCCAGTACAGTCAGAACCACAGGACTCGGCCACCAAAGGGAGGAACTCAGGCAACAGCACGGACCAACCACAGAACCATCTGCCAGACACTAAGTCTCCTGCTGGGCCCAGTGATCTGACCCCTGGGGCCCTGGGGGACCAAAGCCTGGCTCTCTGAGGGGAAGAGGCCAATGGGCGAAGGGTCAGGGCCACCTTCCAGAGTGACGGTCCCACCGCACAGTCCGATGATGTTCTGGGTCCAGCCTGCGCAGACTCAGTGAGTGCACGCTCTCACCCGCACGTGCCACTGTGCGTAAACTTTACACCTAGAAGAACCCAAACCAAGGCTGAGCTGCAGCTAACGGGGCTTCCCCTGAGCTACTCGGAGGGGAGCCCGCTGCTGCCTGCAACTCATTCTGAAGTGCAACAGACATGAGAACAATGAGGACAGGCAGGGGTCGCCGCATGACAAAACACGAGCAGTGGGACACTCGTGGCAGCTGAGGTGGTGGGTGCACAGGCATCAACAACATGTGACGTCCCACTCCTTTCGGGGACTTCACCTTCGTAGTGCGTGTCCCAGGGAATGTGAAAACGAGAGCCAGCAAGGCTGGCACTGACGGTCTGCGGTTTTGCACAGGGCACCATCACGCGGGAGACGGTGGCGGCACTCTTCCGGGTCTCGAACAGAACCCTCGCGAGCCATGTGCTCTCCAGCCAAGAGGACCAGCCCCAGAACCTCCATGGCCCACAGCAGCAGGACAGTGCCACATGGTATGGGGTCTTTCCAGGTAGGGGACCCTTCACAGTCCGTCACCCTGGGCAGCTGTGGGGCCCACAAGGGAGACCAACAGTCAGAAGCCACAGAAACGGCCACGGGTATGAAGCAGTCAGGCCCAAGCATGACTCCTGCACAATCTGAGTCTCTGAAGACTTTTAAAAATCTTAGAATTCAAGTCCAGCCTAACTTGAGTCTAAAAGTTGGGCCCCTGTCAGCTAAACATGGGGCGGTCTTCCTTTCACTGGAATCATGGTGGAGCCACACCCTGTGCAGGGCTGAGGGTCACACCCCCACCCCACTAGGTGGTCCCCAGGCAGCAGGAGAGAGATGGCCAGGGATCCCAGGAGGCCCCCAGCTGCAGGCCAGGCTGATTCACCAAGTCGGCCCCCAGAGCCCCAGGCTCTCCAGCTGGGCAGCACCGGCTGCTGTGAGGCCCAGGAGGAGCTTGTCCACTCCAGAGGGTCTGGCTGCAGCAGTGGGAGACACAGACAGCATTTCCCTGGAGGCAGAACGTGCCCTTCCCCGCCTCTGCACACACCGCCAGCACAGGCCCGCTTCATCTTCAACTCGGGGAGGCCGGGCACCCACGGCTCTTCTCCCGTGGGGCCCAGGGCTGCACCCCTGCACTCCAGGCAGGCTTAGTAGAGAAGACAGATCCTCCACTGCCCTCAGCTAACTTCTCAAAGTCAAGGGCTGCCACCCTCCCCTCTGCCCTTGAACTCCCTTCTCTTGGTTCCCCCTCCTCCCACACAGAGTCAGTGCTCCTGGGCACCTGCTAAACCCCCTCTGTCCCTCTGGCCCCACCCACCACATCTGGAGCCCAGGGCCTCCCAGTGGGCCGTGCCGTCAGCAGTTAGCTGAAAACCCCAGGGCTGGCTGACATGAGCTCAGAGGGGTGGACTCAACATTTGTCTGCACACGGAGCTCATCTGATCTGTCTACGGCCGAGAAAAATGCCAACTCTCCACTCCAACCCTCCCTACACATGCCCAGTAGTCACTGAGAAGAGGGCGGGAGAGTCGGGAGCCTAACAGAGCAGGGAGCAAGGACCGGTGTGGCCGAGGGGAAGCAGAGAAGAGGGGGGCAGGGCAGGCACTGCCCGAACCAGCCCTGTCACTAGCTGCAGCTCACCGTGTGATAATTGGCACTAAGTGTATCCCAGGTCCTGTCCCTGCTCCCCAAATCTTCCTCCTGGGGCCCTGACGTGACATGTGGGAAGACGCATGAGGGGACTGTCCACCTGGCCTGCCCTCAGGTCAAAGAGGGCGCCCAGCCTCCATGTGTCTCCCTCCAGGGCCACTGCAATCTGACCCGAGCTGTATTCCCATTGGGGGTTACAGAAGTCACCGCACGCACAGGGCAGCTCCACCATGCGTCCCCCATAACCAGGAGCACCGGAGAAGTCTGGAGCCCCCACGGCCAGACGTCCAACATCAGGTCCAGAGTCAGGACCCAGGGAGAGGATAGAGCAGGGTGTGTAGGAGCCACACCTGTCAACAGGTGCCACACACCTGAGACGTCTGTCCACAGCCGCCAGGCCCTCCCTCCTCCGGTGCCTGGGGAAACACAAGCCACCCATGGCGCAAACAGGAGCACACAACGCTGAGAGGCCAATGGCGCCCTCTGACTCTGTTCGGTGACAGGAGAGTTGCGCACATGCCCGACTTCCTAGAGGCCAGCAGGGGACAAGCAGCAAGCGGTCACCAAGTGCTGGCTGACGTGCTCCGCGTACAAACTGCGGAGGCTGCAAAGCTATTGTCTGCACGACAAAAACCACTCGAGGGAGGCACACTCCGTGGCTGCGTGGCAGGGATGAGCTGTGGCCACGGAGCTCCGGGCACCAGCAGGCTCGCACTCTGCAGTGTCTGGGACGCACACAGGAAGTGGGAGCTCTGGTCTTTCTTTATGGACATTAAAGTTTGGCAACATTTTCTATAGGGCATAACAGTCTCTCAAGGGCTAAACAACTCTTTTCTGAATATTTTAATTTTACACTCCTGGTTTGCGTTTTGATGTAAGTTCAATATTGAGCCTAATCTCAAAACAAATTTTGAGAGAGGCCAAATTGCTGACGTTTAACACATAAGCCCACGACGAAAACCACGCAGGGATCTCCGTGTCAGGGGTGCTCGGCCCCACTTTTCAGAGTGAACCCCTAAAGCGGTAGCCACTAGGCTCGTTGAGGCTCCTCTCTCAAGTCGGGCTGGAGCCTGCCTGAGAACCAATGTGCTGGAACCAGAGCGAGGGGCTCCCAGACAGACGGGGAGCGCTGCCCTGCGCCCGGCCCTGCCCACAGACGCCAGCCTTCCAAAGATGAAAGGGTTGCCTGAGCAGCCACCAAGGCCCGTCGTTCCAGCCACAGCCCCTCAGGCACTGGCCATGCCCGCTTTGGACTGCCTGGCAGCTCCGCCAAGGCCCTGAGGCCCCTCCTTCGAGTCTCCCAGAGATGTCACTCCCCAGCTGCACCCGAGCGGGCTGGGCCCGACACGGCCCCTTGGACAAACACACTCTCTTACCACTCACATGTGGGTCTTACACGAGCCAGGACCCGCATGCTTCCCCCGTCACACCCGTCGCTGAACTCAAGACAGGTGTGTCACGGCCCCAGATAAACCTGCAACCCAAGAAGTCACAAGCCCAGAGGTGACACTGACAATGTGGGCTTCCCGGTGCCCCACTGACCTCACATGGCTACATAAGTTCACCATGTGAGACAGAGCTGGGCGCTCATCACCAGCCAGCAGGTGCCTGGGGGGTGCTGGCTTTGTCCTTTGAACTTGTCTTGGGTGCAGCGGCCCCACCGGAAACACCCTGCACCCTCCTCCCTGCCCAGGGCTCCTGCCCTGCCAGAGTCCCCTTTCCAAGGTCCCCCTCTCAGTTTCCCGAGCCCCGGAGCATCCACGCGTCCTGGAATGGGCTCTCTAGCTGCAGATCTCGGCCCTTGAGTGGGCTCCCATCCACATGGTCAGTTGTGACCAGCACTTCTGGGAAATGGGCAGAAGACAGCAGACCCCGGCAATGCCCAGCCCAGCAGCGCATACAGGTCTCTTCTAGAACTCAGGCCTGGCTGCAGGAGGACAGCTGCCCCATGTCTTCTGGGCACAGGACTCCACTCTCAGAAAGCGGGAGCTCCAGCCGGCATAGGCAAGACGTGAGACATCTGCTTAATATGGAAGGGAAACACCTAATGCTTGAAGTGACGCAGACAGGCTCGTGTGCCAATGTCAGCTGGAATATTCTAACGTGCATACCACTAGCCGACCAGTAGGAGGGTATCTGTGCCATGTGCAGGTTAGGCCCCGGGGCAGGCAGAGTGCCAGGTGGGAAGTGGACAGAGGGGGCAGGCAGGAGGGCAACGTCCCAGCCTGGACCCACTGCAACCACCAAGGCATTGGGCAGTCACCACAGCTGAGAGCCAAGGCAAGGGCTCTTGCTTCCATTCCATCCAGGGCCAGGACCCCCAACTCTCCGGGACTGGGTCCTAGAAACCAGGGCAATGCCCAGCACCAACCCGCTGCCTCATGCTGGGCCCACCCTTCGCCCTGCAAAGATAGCCAGAATGTGACAGGCCCAGAGCTGCCCTGTGACCCCAGGAAAGCACACTGAACCAGCACGGGAGAGGCGCCGGTCCTGGGAGGCAGGGGGACTGGAGCAAGGCACCCCACCTCAGCCCTGAGGCCTGTCCCTGGCTGGTCTTCAGGGTTGTGCACACAGCTTGGCTTCTGCCACTGCAGTCAGAGATGGGCAGAAACTAGGCTGCGGGGGGAGAGGGGCCGGGCAGAGGCGCGGGAGCCACTGCGGGTGAGGCAGCAGCTGGGTGCGGGGAGATCTGTGGTTGATGGCCTGGAGAAATCCTTTCCCCGAAATGCCGTGCGTGTCACAGAAGCAGGCAAGGACCATGCTAATTACGTCAGCAGACGGGCCCTTGAGCCCTGAGTGTGAGAAGTAAGCTACTGTGCAAGGAAGAAGGAAACCCGGCAGGCAACATCTCAGGGTCCCCAAAACCCCTAACCACCCAGGACTGGCCACTCCAGCGCACGGAAGCTCCAGGCCCCTGCACGGGAGCAGGGCTGGCCGGGAAGGCGGCCAGAGGGCGGGGTCTGAGCAGCTGTCTGGGTTCACACTTGACTCCTCCTCATTAGTACAGACACTGCTCACAGCTTTTCAAACAAACGGTCTCTGTGGGGAACGGCCTCGAGGTGAACACACTCAGACGCCTGTGGTCTGCCGGGGAAGTGGGATCGCACCGGTCTTTCCCCCTTTTCACTCACTTCCAAACGATTGTGGATGTGGTTAGAATTTCCCAAGTCACCCTCACAGAACAAAACCTTTTCAACAAAACTTAAACTGTCTGTAACCAGAGAGAACTGATGACCATCCAAGAGGAAAGGATGTAGTAAGTTTCTGAATTTAACGTCATCTCCTGTGGCCAGAATTAACCAGATGTTCTCAGACATCCAATGTTTATAACAATTGCAAAAAGAGAATATGAATAAGAACATATCATTGCAGTCAGTCTTGATTTATTGCCTTACTTTTTACAAATATATCAGCAAATGTACCATCTGGGGCAATAACATTTCAATCCTCATTATTTTTTCACAAAAAATTTTAATAATTTGCTTGAAACGGAAAACTCAAAGCTTTAGTTAGGGAGAGTCCATGGTTTTGTTGATCTCACAGAGCTGCCACCGGAGCTGAACTGCGTGCCGTGTGAAGGCTCGGCGAGCAGCGCGCACACCGACCGGGGCTGCCTCTGGCAGAGGTGCAGCTGGGGGGCACCAGTGAGGATGCTGCAGGTGCAGGCCACATGGGAACTGTCTCTAGATGCTGCACTTGAGCACTGCGTCATCGCACGGTGAGCGATAAAAGTGGGAGGGCCAGCCCGACCGTTTCCTCTCATAAACTTTGTGCTTAGAGAAAATTAAATAATGCGTTTCAGATAAGCAGGCACCAAAGCAATGAGGTTGGAAGGTTGTTTGGACCAGAGGGACAGGCCAGTTTCAGGGGAAACAAACATTCTGGAAATGGACATCACTTAGAGACCGGCAGGGCTGTCAGTGGCTGGAAGGCAACGACTCTTAGACCTGATGGAGTGTGGTGAGTTTCTGGCCCACTTCGACTTGTCCGACAGGGACCCAGCAGTCTTCACCGTGCTGTCAGGACACACCAAAGAACCCGTCATCTCCAGCTGAGACGCCCTCCATCACACGATCTCACGTGCATTTCTGTCTCCTAGGTCCTAGCATGTCACGCTGACCTTTCTCTGTTCCCAGTGTCACTGAGATGCCGCTGGCACATAACCCTACCTGCATTCAAGGTGTATGATGTGACGATCTGATACACACATCTCCAGTCATGGCTGCGTCACGCCGCCGGGTCCACGCTGGACTGCACGTGTGGCGATGGTCCATCAGATGACCGTGACACTGAAAGGTTCCTGCTGCCTGGTGACACCGCGGCCGTGACAGCATGGCCCCAGCACAAGGCAGCCCTCGCACGCATGTGGTGCACTGCCCGCTGTGCCAAGTGCAGCCCTGAAGTCGCGCACAGGCTGTGGCGCGGGTCCTGACGATGCACACATGTCACAGGCCGACGCATCTACGATTACGACTGTAGAGCACACTCTGTCACTTGGAACATTGGCCATGATCAGCAGCCCTGCCACAGCGACAGCAGCCTCGTGTCTGCATTTATTGCGCGTCCTATGGCATCACCTTCTCTGCTGCTCAGTCTAATCCCAGCTGTCCCGTGGACTTCGTGGGGCCTGAGTGTGCACTGTTAACAAGGCTGCAGCCACTCAGTCACATCCTGGCTTCACACCCCTCGCCCCTCGCCCCAACCACCCCGAGTGCCATCTTGTCTTGCAGGCTCCACTCTTGCGAAGTGCCCTGCACACGTGGGAACAATACTGAGGGGACACAGCGACTAAGTGTAGGTCCCTGGGATAGAGAAGGGACGTGGGTGGAAAACCCGGTACGACCCCAATCACATCTGCAGTTTAGTCAGTAGGGTGGCACCGACGTTAATTCCTTAGCTCTGACCAAGGCGCCATGGTTGTGCGCCATGTTCGGGGGGTGGGGAGAAGCACAGGGGCTTGGGCTGTCCACAACCTGGCTGCTGATCTACAACTTTCCCAAACTGAGTTTTATGGACATTGCCCAGGAAAAAGGTGGGATTTTTTGTTCTGGTTTCTGAGGGGCAAGCCCTTCCCCCAGCCCCAGCATCTCCTTCCTGCTCTTGCCGAGCACGGTGCAAGGGTCTGATGGGGTGTCCAGCCTCTACCCCACAGGGCCTGTCACAGGCACAGGAAGTAGCAGGGGAGGTAGGAGGGAGCTGGAGCCCCAGGTGACAAGCCGGGCCACCAGCCCACCCAGCAGCCCCCCCTCCAGACCTTCCACTGCGTAGAGGATTAAACTCAACTGAAGCCAATGTCAGTAAGAGAGCCTGTTACCTGCATCCCACAGCACCCCAACTGGTGCCGTGTGTCCTGGGAGATGCGTCAGGGGTAAAGATGAGCCAGAGTTCTGGCCCCCAGCCCACATGGCTTCAGCTAGTCATTCACACTGTGAAGGTTTTTATGACTGTTCCCGACCAAAACAGGTGTTTGCACCTGGAGACAAAACTGTTCGCCACTCTGTGCACACTTCCTGTTCTGGCAATTGCAGGAGAACAGGACGGTGCCTGTCCTCACAGTGAAGAGGCGATGGTCCCTGGGACTAGACCCACTGACAGCCAAGCTGAACCCCTCTTCTTGTGTCTCAGGTGTAACACTCACACGCAATCTGGCGAGTGAGTGAGTGAGTGAGTGAGTGAGTGAAGAAATGAATGGATTTTGAAAGACGTGATCAGGTTAAACACATGTTTTTGATTCAGAGGGCTCCTCACGTCACCCTGACCCGCGCCACACATTCACACATGACTCCAGCTGTGAAGGACTTAGATGCCATGACAGAATCTGCCTTCGAGAAACTTCAAACCCAAACCAATATGCACACACTCAGAGATCTTAGTAAAGTGACAAGGCAGAAATACAAGTGATAATCTGGATAATTTGGACAGTAAACTGCCTGAACTAAAAATAAATACCATTTATTGAGCACCTACCCCCTAAAAAGTTACCAGTTCTGCATGAGCCATCCCTGCCTTTGTCACGGGTCCTCTGCACGGCCTCTCCCTGGATGTAGGTGGCCCTCAGTCAGACCTTACTCCCAAGTTTACACCCACGCCTCTGACCCTCACAATGGGGTCTCTTCTGTTTAGACAGGCAACAGTGCTGCTGCCTGCGGGGTGCAGTGACCTCACTATAACCTCTCTGAGGTGCCGAACAGGCTCTCTTGAGTTTTTCAGATTCATAACCATACTGGTAACGTGATTCGCAAATATGTGAATGTGTACCTATGTAATGTGATTTGCAAATGTTAAAAACAGCTTTCTCTCTCCATTCCAACACTCCAACAGTCTGCTCTGCCTTCTCTTGTTTAAGGACGAGGCTCACCAGCTAGAGCTCCTAGAACTCCACTGAGTAGCCCTGGTTATATCAAGGGTCTATCTGTCTCAACCCTGACTCTAATGGAAATGCTTCATTTCCACGTTTTAAAATCACATTAAGGGAAAATCTACTTGTTTCAACTTTATTAAGAGTAATAATCATTGAAGAGATGTTGAATCTCATCGAATATATCTTCAGTATCTGTGGAGATGAGCCATAAGGGGCTTTTCCTCCTGAGCAACTGTTGCCTGTGAGTATGCTGACTTACCTTACCCGCCCTCCCCACACAAGGCCGTGTCCCTGGGTCTAGCACAGACACAGCCCCTCCCTGGTCCTCTGCCACTGCAGCCTCCTGGGGTGGCTCTGCCCACTGGCAGAGCGAGACCTCTCAGCAGTTGTCGCTGGGGTGCTACCCTGCGCCCCTGGGGTCTCAGTGTCTTTGAGCTGGTGTAGCGAAAGGGGAGATGGGCAGCACCCACTACTGAAAGCTACACCTGGAGCTTTTCAGGGGCAGTGGCTTTAGGTCCGTCAATCTCCCTTCTTTAATAATGGGCCGATTCAGCTTTTCTTGTCTCTTCTAGGGTCAGTGTGACCATGTACAGTCTGCTAGAAAATTACCCATTTCATTAACTTTTTCAAAGTTACCTGAACATAGCTGAACAAATTACTGTCTTTAAACTGAATTTTGATAGGTTTCCTTGGAGAACTGAGGAGAGCAATGCAGGTGGGCCAGGTGACAGTCACAGCCCAAGATCACTCTCAGCGACCAGCACTGCACACCTGCCCAAGGCCACGGCCAGGCCACCGAGGCCCCATCAGGTTCCTGACACAGCCCCCTGACCTGCTACTGGTCCAGGTGATGAGAGGGAGCAACAGGTCTTCTCTCCCCAGGCCCCACAGAAGCCATCTCCACGATGGAAGCCCGCATCCAGGCTCTGGACCGGGAAGGAGGGAACAGCTATGTGGTGGGGGTGGGGTTTGCTGTGTGGCTGGAGCGCCATTCCCGACCTCACACGCCAGCACCCGAGTCCAGCCTTCCAGGAAGTGTGCGTTCAGACCGGCTGTAACCCACACACCTGGTGGACTGTCTGCATCAGAGGGTGCACCGCTACATGCTGATGGGTGAGGGGATGAAAAGTACTTTAGGGAAGTCTTCAGCTTATTTATCCCTTAAGATTTTTTAGGTTTGGAGTTAAAATAAATTTTCAAATATGCACCACTTAAAATATTTTCTATAACATGCATGACTTTTCAAACTCTGCTCAGCACAGAAGTTGTAAAATGATGCTGTGGAAACCACTTGCTGGTGTCTGTCTGCTGCTGGCACAAGGGGCACCTGGCAGAGGGGCACCACGGCTGAGCCAGCCCCCGACTCTGGGTTGACACAGCCGTTCTGCCTCCATGAGATGGGTGTAGACTCACAGCTCCGAGCCCAGGGTGCTGTCCCTACATGCGGCGTGGGGCCGGCATGCAGCAGACGCTCAGCAAACACTTGGTGTGTGAATGCATGCACCCCAAATGCAGCAGCTCGAAGACAAGAGCACGCAGACCCCTGGGGCCACGGCCACGGCCAGGAGCTCTGCAGAGGACAGTGCTGGGCACCCAGACACCACACGTCCCATCTTCTCGCCTCCCAAACCACTGTTTACTTTTAATCAGAGGTGTCCAGCCACTTCTGAAGAAGTCCTGATGCACACGCTCTACTCCAGAAACCAAACACTTGGAGCTGATTCTCAATTACCGCAGTGCTGGCTTCGTTCTGCTGGGGATGTGCACGAGGACTAAACAGAAAACTGACGAGGGAACCGCCAGGAGCACCGGGACAGGCCCTGGGTCTGACAGTGGCCACCATAGAAAACCCCGCGTCACACGTCCACAGACCAGGGCCAAAGCTTCTCAAACACGTTCCAGACACTCTACACTGCACACAATGACAGCACCGGGAGCCAGGGCTTCCTGGGTCAGTCAGGGGCCCCTGGGACACACCACCATCCCGGTTCATCTGCCACCTCCAGGACCAATGACTGTCTCCCTGGGAAGGAGAGACCCATCGCCGGGGCCTCCCATCCACACAGAGAAGGTGGCAGCAAGAAGTCAGCAAGCCAGGAGGGGAGGCCGGGCAGCAGGTGCTGGGGAGGGTCCGGCAGAGCCTGCAGGCGGTGCCCTGGTGGCTGCCAGCTCAGAGGCTGGTCCCCAGAACCTGACAACCTGCCACTCACTGGGACCCCAGCTGGCACAGCAAAGGTGAGTCCCCTCCCTCGCTGCTCCACCTCATCGCCTGGGTGCAGTGGGATGTGGCCACCTTCCAGAAGATGCCTCTCCTTGACAACCGGCCCTGGACCGCAGAGAGCTGTATACCAGGTACTAAACTGCTCCCACTCAGCCCAGCCAGCCAGCCCAGGGAAAACCACCACAGCCACACGGCCAGGGACAGCCAGGGCTGCTGTCCTTCCTGCTTCTCCCTGTCGGGCGCAGGCTTTCTGTGGGACGACCCTCACTCTTCCTTTCAGTAGCAGTCCCGAGAAGCAGGTCCTCCAGATTTTACAGGCATTCGGCACCGTGCCTGCGGTTACCACCTCTCAGGCACGCGGTATCTCCTGCTGCCTGCAGCTTTCCCTGCCCTGCACCCACTCTGCATGCACTCACTGAAACCCGAAGTCCAAGCATCTTTGTTAAACTCGGGAATGGGAACATGCTCCTTTCTAAGGGCCTTGATTTAAATACATGGCCCACACTTGGCTTTGAGATGTCCGATCACTGTGGAGGAGGGCAGCCCCGGCAGACACGGGACCACCACCCCACCGGGGCTGTCCCAGACTGGCTCCCAACAGGCCAGCTCCTGCCAGACCGTCTCACCAGGGCTGCAGGCTGTGCAGGGTATGGCAGGGCTGTGAGGGGACCTGGGAGCCAGGTGTGGTTGCTTCAGGGCCCTGTGGCCTCACAGCCCAGATTCTGAACAAACCGTCAAGTGGCTTTCCAGGCCTGCCAACCCCCAAATTCATTGTATCACCGTCCACCACCCATCCACGCTCTGACCCCCAAGTGGGGAGGTCAGCAAATGTTTTAGAGAGAAGGAGTGTACATAAATCAGGACAAGAATCTGCTGGCCCTTTGCATCCCCTCATGGCCTGATGTCCTAGAAGCTTCATGCCCTCCTGACCTGGCTACAGCGCCAGCCTCAAGCACAAGGACACCTCGATCCCAGCAGGGCCACAGAAAGTCCGCCTTCCAGAAGCCCTTCCCCATACCAGGCCGTGCGCAGGGGCAGGCGCCTCACCATCCTGACCACCTGGAGGAGCTGCCCTCAGACCCAGAAGAAACCAAAAGCCGTCCCTGTCCTGCAGGCCAGACACCGTCACCCTGATCCCGCCCTCTGTGCCCTCAGCATCCCAGCCTGGTGGGGGGCTCTCCCCAGGTTGTCACCTGGCACCAGCTCCCAGCAGCCCCCCGACATGGCATAGGGGCCACTTCCCGTGACTCTGGAATCAGTCCTGTGTTTACTATGTCCCCCAGTGTCCACTCAGGAGACAGGCTGCTGGGATCCCCACCTGAAGGGCCCAGCTCGGTGTGGCCAGCATGCCACACAACACAGACACAACCTCAGCGCTGCATGCTATACAAGTCTGACGACCGGTCCCTGGAAAGCTTTCCAGAAGGTTCTGCTTTGCTCCAAATGAGCAGAGGGCAGTATGTATGAGAGGACGAGGTGAGCCCAGGCTGAGCAGGGGAGCAGGGCGTGCCAGACAGAAATGAGAAGCCTTAGTCTCCTGCTTGGGGCCAATATATGGGAACCCCAGGAAGGCCACTCTCCTGAGGACACACCACCAGCCAGGCCATGGAGGGGCTTACAAGCCAAGGACTGGGTGGCAGAGAACAGAGCAGAGGTTTGAGCGGGCCAACGGGTGCCACCCTCGGCTCTCTGTCACCACCTTTGTCTTTGCCTGGAGAGAGACTCCCACGGACATGCTCTGCTGAGTGTGGCCAACCGCTGCCCCCGCCTCCACGCACAGCACTGCCCCAGTTCTGCCACTGGTCAGCCTGAGGAAGAGCTGTGGCCGTCACCTGCCGTAGGCTGTCCTTTAAAAGACAGAGAAGATGGGATGACACGGCCATCATCTACAGCCTTCGCACACTCCAGGTGAATTCCAAAACACGTTCCCAGGGCCTGGGCTTGCGGTTTGTCTGCGAGCCTCCTGGTGCCAGAGAAGTGTGAGGCAGGCATACGCGTAGCTCCCATTTTTCAGGGGACAGACCAGGCCACACGAGATGCAGACACCAGGCCATGCACTGTCGCTGGGAGGAGAGCTACAAAGAGGTAGCACAAGGGGCCAGAGGCCACAGGCTGCGTCTCAGTGAGTGCCAAGGGAATGGGACACATCTGACACCTTGGATGGCCACTGAGGCCCAGTGAGCGCTGGTAGCCCAGGGTCCCAGGCATGGAGACCAGCCTGTGGATGGCAGCCCCATGAGGACAGCCCCCAGACATGGCCCCGCACACAGGCTTTGAAGTGCTGTGGTACTGAACTGGATTTGGGGTAAGAAAGAGTCACAGTTGGCTGGTGACGCAGGAGTCGCAGGCATGGCGCAGCAGGTACTGTCTGGACCAACAGCTCAGGTGTGGACTGGCTGTGATGCCTCAGGTAAGGGGTGGGACAGCCTGCAGGAGAGCTGCCGCCGCCACTGCTCTGTCTGCCCTCCCACTCCAGGAACCTGCCTGAGGCTGTCCCCGCTTCAGAAGGGACTAAGGGGCAGGAGCTGGGGTCAGGGTAGGGAGGGTCACATGAGGAGAGGAGAGGCAGACTGGCCACCACTCTGAGGTCATGCTCAGGAGACAGAGGGGATGGGGGGACTGGTGAGGGGACTGTCCACTGGCTGAGTGAGTGGGGCTTCCACAGGAAATGGTGCATTCTGCCGATTGAACTTAGAAACTGAGTCACAAGATGTTCAAGTCTGCAATTTGTTCTTTAAAAAAAGGGAGGAAAAAATGAGTATGGCCAGACAAGCAGGGCCAGGAGAAACTCTCAAGATCCTACAGCTAGAAAAACTGGTCACCTGACCCTGTGGCATCGGTGGTCCTGACGAGAAAGTGGCACCAAGGCCCAAGGGCAACCCCACCCTCCTTCCATCCCCAAGGAGCTCCAAGTTCCAGAGCCTCCCCAACACTGTGCAACCGGCCACCAGGAGTGTGACAGTTGGTGCAAGGTGACCACGGATGTCAGAGCTGGTTCACAGACGTGAGAGGGGGCCGCACACACAAGTGTAAGTTCATCCATTCCTGCCACTTCCTGATATCACATTGCACATCCAGCTCAAAAGCCAAAGCTTCCACCCTCGAAGTCCCAGGCAAAGCCAGCCCTGCACTGTTGGCGGACCCTCTGGCTAACCTGGGGGGGGGGGGGCTGCCCAGGTGTCAAGCACATGTGCGGACGCGAGGGCCCCAGCCCATGAGGCCTGGCCCACAGATGGGCACAGCACGGGAAGAATGGCCTGTGGTGGGATGCAGCAGGGGCAGCCTCATTGTGCCTCAGAGGAGACAGCGCGTTGGCCTCCAGGATAACTGTTTGGAATGCTCTTTTCCCTCTGGGACACTGTCCCTCATACCCTCCTTGCCAGGGGGTGTCACTGCCCTTTTCCTGCAGGGTGGGGAGTAGACCAGGCTGGCCACTTCATGCACCTCCTCTGCGCCCCGCATCTTGTTCTAGGATGGGCACAGGATCCCCAACAGGTAGACTGAGGCTTCCGCAGCACCCAAGCCAGTTAGAGTCACCCAGGTCCCCTGCACTGCGACCCAGAAGCCAGTGACCTATGTCCTTCCCTCCTTGGGGCAACAGCCTAGGCACAAAGTCTGGACCCTGCCTCTTGGCATCAGTCTCCACATGGTGTCTGACCCAGGAGCAGTGATCCCTGCGATGTGCCAGCCCCACCGGCTCCTTCCTGGACCACAGGCAGAGGAGACCAGTCCCTCTCTGTCCCTCAGAACCACACCCCTCTTCTAAATCCACACTGCGCTCTGGTCACTCATTACCCGAAATGCAACCCACAGACTGTGACCTTACGTGCTTTGAAAACGGACGTGTCTGTTCCACTACAGAGCGATAGATGGGAAGCAGGGACTCTGTGTCACAATGCCTACTGACACACAAACACGCCAGATCGACAACCCTACGCGCACACTCAATCAGTCCCCTTCTTGGCTGCTATGAAAATTCTAGCAATGTCATCTTAAAAAGCCACCAGGACATACAAACACACTGTGCTCCTTTGCAAACCAGCTCCAGACAACGGGGTGGCGAGCAGGGGGTGAGCACTGGGACAGAGGGCGGCAGAGAGCACCTCGTCAGACACAAGTCACGGACGTGAGAGTTTCACGCTCTGATTCTCTTTTCTTATGTTTCGGCCTCAAATGTCTGTTTTCAGACTACCAATATAAGCTGTTGGCAAAGAATATTTCAAGCAGAAGTATTACTGTTGTGTTTAGTAACTGGAATTTAAAACTGGGCGCTTCAAAGACCTACAACTGACAGCTCGGGGTGGAGGAGCAGACACCCTGACAAGGGTGCCTGGCGGTGGTCTGGTGGCAGGTGGCTCGTGCTCCCAGCACTGCTCCTCTCGAGCAGGGCCATGTCACCATCATTCTGTCGCTGCGAGTTTCCTGAGCTCCAGGCACAGCCTGGCACCGTGTCACCACAGCTTTCAGCTCAGAGAGGAGGCTGCCTTGGGTCACCCCCAAAATTCATGCTGGGAACCACAACCTTGACCTTCAGGGGCTCCTGATACCTGTGCAGAGGCAGTGGGGGGAGGTGCTGCCGTAGCCTTACTGGGAAAGAAAAACGTGGGGGACATGGTTGAGTCAGTGCTAGCCACAAGACATATCATTTTTGCCAAGTTCAAGTCCATGTCTTGCTCACCTGGGTAAGAAAACCACTTGCGAGACCTGCTCGTTGCTAGAAGCACTTTTCCTTCTTGGCGAGTCATGAAGGCGGAGGGCCAGGGCAGGCAGCAGGGGCAACTGTGGACACTCAGGGAAAGGGCACCAGGGCTCAGGGCCACCTCTGGTCCTGCAGGGCTTTAGGCAAAGTGCCCTGAAGGCGGGAAGTGTCCACATGCCCTAAGGACCAGGGCCTTCTGCAGGGTTGTGTCCGGGATCCAACAGGTGAACTGAGTTCGGCTGTTAGGGTGGTCCAGGGCCGACCAGGTGCCCCTGTGAAGCAGACGACCAGGGCGGCCCACAGGAGGTGATTCAGTGGGGCGCTATTACAGGGCCCTCCTTCCCAGCTCCACTCCTGAGGCCAGTCCAGGTGTTTGTGGCTCTTCTGCGGTCAGCTGCAGGAGGTCAGGGATGGGGCGGCTGTAGCGCCTGTGAAGCTTGGAGCAGACACCACGGGCTCCGGGCTGCTGCTGGCCAGACCCCTGCAGGTGCTTGGAAATGGCGGAGCACTCAGAGGAGCGTCTGGCTGGGAGCTGGCTCCCACCTGCTTTGCATTTACTCCAGCAGCAAAGTCGACAAATCTGCAGTGAGGGGACCTCAGCCGGTGCCTAGTGCAGACTGCCTGAAGCTTAATTGTACAGGGAAGAGGACCCCAAATCAGGGCCCTACGCCCTGTGCCCACCTCCGTGACAGAGAAGGGCAGCCACATCAGCCTGCCACAGAAATGCAGGCTCCCCTTGGAAACAAGCAAGAACAGCTCGGTGCCAACCAAAAAGCAAGGAAAAACAAGGCAGAAGGCGGGAATAAAGTTTTCTTGCCAGCAGTTGCAGCGGCAACGTGCCTACCAGCAGAGCCTCCTGAGGGATGTCACCGCAGACGCGGCCATGATGACGACTCAGGACAGCTGAGGAAAGCCAATGGGACTGAAGGCAGTCCTTTAAGAAGATTAACAAAACTGACAAACCCCTAGCTGGACTAACTAGAAACAGAAGACTCACATCACTAAAACTGGGAATAAAAGAGAGCCTGTGACTACCAACCTCAGAAACAAAAAGGGTTCTAAGAGACTCCCATGTACCATGGTGGCCAACTGGAAACTCTAGATGAAGGACAAACTCTCAGAAAGACAGACTTTCAAAACTAACTCGGAAGAAAGAGGAGGTCTGAATAGGTTTACAGCAATAAAAGATGTTAGGAATAAATTCAAAAGAAGTGCAAGACTTTTCCTGAACGCTACAAGCATCATCGGAAGAGATGAAAAAGGACCTAATGCTCACGGAGGGGAGATGTAATGTCAAGCCAATAGCCCTCCCAAAGCCATCTGGAGGCCAGTGTGGTCCCGGCTGTCCCTTCTGTGGAGAGCAACAAGCCAGCCCTAGAATCCGTGTGGCCGGGCAAGAGACCAGAGCAGCCAAACAATCTTGGAAAAGCACAACAAAGTTGGAAGACTCCCACTTCCCGATTTCCCGGGACAGACACACAGATCTGGGGACAGAATGGAGAGTGCAGAAGGACCCCATAACTTTCAGCAGCTGCTCGATGGGCAAAGAAGGGTGTTCTCTACAAATGGTGCTGGGACGACGAGGCACCCGCACACAAAAGAAAGAGGGAACACCCCCACCTCCCACCGTATGCAAGAATGAACTCAAATCAGAGGCCTAGAGGAAAAGGCCCACTTCAGGCTGTGGCCTTGCACACACCTACCTGGTGGCTGCCCACACTCTTGCTCACCTCGTAAGTGAAGTGTGGTCTAAGCCACAACGATGACCTCATGACCTGTCACAGACTAAGCCCACAGTCATAGCAACTAAGGCACCCTCACTGCACGGCTGGTGCTGTGGGGTGGCCAGGAAAGGCTCTCCCCTGAGGAGGGCTCATTCCAGCAGGGGCCGCTTGTCCCACAGCCTGCCTGGCCCTAGCACATTCACCTGTCAGCGCACCAGAGACGGATGCTCATACTTCATCAGCCGCCCATGACAATGGCCCTGGCCAAGGGGCCCACTCTCAGCTGAGGAGGTCAGCATGGCAGAGGAACCATGCGGACCACACGAAAGGGACCACATGGGACATCTGACTGCTTTTGGTGGGAAGACTGACCAAACCTCTGGTCAGGGACTTCCACCTGGGTTGTCAGGGCTCGTGGAAGAAAAAACACGACCAAGCCATGGGGTGAATACAACCTAGACACAGGAGGCGTTCCAGTCAAGATCCTACAAGACTGTCTGTACAAGTGAACACAGTCCTGAGAAAGCTCAGGGTTGGTGACCAAAACACACAGCTATTCTCCAAACCCTACGACTGCCTCCTTATCGAAATAACCCCATCAATAAGTTAGGTAAAAGGCTTGTAAGGGCTGCACATTTCTCAAATAAAAAGCCTAGAAAATTCAAGGAGAAAAGTCTCACAAATGATGCTACAAGTAACCAGGGAAATGCAAATCCAGTGGTAACAGATGCCATGTCACAGCCACCAGAGTGGCCCTGTTTCGCAGACTGACAACACCGAAAGTCATCGAGTTGTAGACCAGCAGGAGGGGGTACGCATGTCTGTGATGTGCACGTGTGGACATTGTACGGGGTCTGTCCAGAAAGCATCCAGCCATGTAATGTGAAAAATAGAGACGTGTACTGAAGAAGACACAGGGTACAAGAAACACTGTACACAGGACAGTGACACCCCAGTCCCCTTCAAAGTGGGCCCCTTGGGACCTCACACAGTTCTCCCAGTCGCTACCAGCTGCCCTGTCGTATTTTCCCGAATCTCATCAATGGTCTAAAATCTCTTCCCTTTCACAGGTGATTTTAGTTTGGGGAAAAGCCAGGAGTCACAGGGCACCAAATCTGGGCTGTAGGGGGGCTGAGTCACCCGGGTGATCTGATGTTTCACAAAAAACTGCACGAGACGTGATGCATGAGCAGGTGCCTTGTGATGAAGCTGCCAGTCACCAGCTGCCCACAGCTGTGGCCTTCTGCATCCTCTGAGGAGTTTCCACGGAGGAATGTTCAAGGTTAACGCAAAATCTGACGCAGATTCGTGGCTCTACTTGCTCAGTCATTTTGAATGTGACGGCCACACAGGACACACGCTCACTCAACAGCATCTGCCACCCCCACTGACCAGTACAGTGAAGTCATCATTGTTCACACACGAGCATTCCAGTCCCCGCTCCTCGGCTGCCAGGTGACATCAATGTCACACAAATCATTCTTGTTGAGGGTGGGAGCGGGGGAGGGGGGTGGGATTGGCTGGGGTCGGGGGAGAGTGATGGGGGAAAAATTCAAACTGTAATTGAACAACAATAAAGTAATTAAAAAAAATCATTCTTGTTATATTAATAATGGCTGGACTTTTTCTGGACAGACCTTGTGTGAGGTATGCACATGTTACATGTGGAACATAAACACACCCATGTACCTAACCCTGTCTGCACACACTGGGCCGGCACCCAGGGATTCGCCCATGTACCTGAGAAGGCCAGCGGAGGGCTTGGTGCTCAGCATTGTGACAGCAAGAATAAGGAGGCCCTTCCACTGCCCCCCAGCGCCCCATGAGGACGTTCCGTTGTGTTCACTCATGGCGGCTAAAATGCCAGGCAAACCTCAGGGTGCTCGGATGTGCCAGGCACAGGACGGGAACAGGGTGCCTGACCCATGAGCATGCTGCTGAGGGGGCCTATGTATTTAGTGACTTCAGTACAGGGGACTCGCAGACCATCTGTGACAAGGAAGGGCTGGCTTGGGGGTCCCTCTGCTCCATGCTCTGCACTGTAGGACACCGGACACTGTGACAGATGTCTGGGCACAGGGTGCTGCTTCCCATTTGGAAGGGAGCAGACCCAGCCTGTGTTCCCGGGCCTATAGCCCCACAGGACACCAGGGGCAGCACAGACTCTGAGTCAGGGCCACCGACTTGGGATGCACACTTTCTCCATGAAACACAACAGCCTGCTGGAATGAAGTCAAACTTCATAGGGAAATGAGTGTCTATTCTCTCACGAAATAAAACTTCACCTGCAGGACAGATTCCTGATACAGCAGCAGCAAGCACTGACGCCACAAGGTCTGTCTGTGCTGAAAGCGGCCTGAACGTGGTGCAGAGTGCGGATAGGGCGCTTTAGGGCTCCGGGCGTCACTCTGCACGAGTTCCTCACTGTAGAAAACCAAAATCAGCAAGGTTGGGTCAGAGACACCAATTTCATCCTAGAAGCCGGGATAAATTGTTAACTGCCTCCCCAGGAGACATTTTATTACATCGACAACAGAGCTGGCCCTGGCCGCGTGGCTCAGTTGGTTGGAGCGTTGCCCTTGTACACCAAAAGGTGCGGGTTCGATCCCCAGTGAGGGCACGTTTGGGAGGCAAGGACGGACGTCTCTCTCTCACAGTCTCTCCCTCCTCCACCTCAGCTGCAGATCAAACAAACAGAGCTGGAAGTACACGGGATGGGGGTGGGGTGCTTTCCTGTTTCTCATCTCTGCTCCCCAGGCAGCTTCGGTCCACAGTGGACCCCGCTCTCAGGGTCATTCCACATACTCACGGTGCCACACCTCCACCAACACCGACCCTCTCCAGATGCACTTCCCTGAGTTGCTCTGAGCTCCTCAGCCCCCAGCCTGGCCCTGAGCCCCCCTTCTTCCCCTTCCGGGCTGACTCACTTATCAGTAGCTTAAAAAATACCGATAGAGCACAGGCAGCTCTGCTGGCCCAAGTGGGCATGCAGGAGGGGCTGACCATCCACACTGCAGGCCCACGTCCTGGGGGAGGACAACAGTGGGGCCAAGGGAGGGGCCCCCTGCACATCACCACAGCTTCCCACAGGCTGCAGAAGTGGGTCATTAGCTGCCGTCCCCTGTGCACAAAAGAAAGAGGGGCTCGAACACGCAGCCTCTCATTCTGCAGCTTCCGCCACTCGCCACCCATGCCTGCCCTGCAGCTTCCCAAGTAGGCCCATTCCCTGCTTCCTGCCTCTGTTCCTGCCCCCAAGTGGTCCCAGTGGGCCCCCCTTTCTCACTTCCCCAGGTCACCTCCCATGCTCCAGAGCCTTCGCCCTGGTCCTGGCCACTTGCTCCAGGAGGTCATCTGTGGTCTCACATCCCAAGCAGGTCTTGTGTCTTAAGTCACCCTCATGTCCATCTCCTGTTGTGGTCGGCAGCTGGGGGCAGCTCAGGGACCAGGGCACAAGGCCGGGGCGAGGCTGTGGGGCTAGGGCCCTTGCCCTGAGGGTGGGCTGTGTCCTATCCCCTCAAGACAAGGAGAGGGAACCCCAAGAGCGTGCAAGGCACGTTGACTCCAGGAAGTCAAGCCATGGCTCTGCCTGCTGGCTCCTGGGTCTGTGCAGGGCCCCACTCCTTATACCCCCAGCAAGCCCTTCTTGAAATACCCTTCCCCTGATTTCCAGGATGTTCCTCTCAGGCCCTGTCCTGTCCTCACCTCTCCTGGCCTCAGCCTGAGAACCCTCCCTTCTCTGTCCCCTCATGCCCTGCAACCTCACCTGCTCTACAGGCTTCACCCTACAGACCCCTCCTGTCTTAGATCTGATGGGGGAGGTGTGGCAAATGGGTGGGGGGCAGAAATAGGGAAGGCAGCACATAAGGAACTTCAGGGTCCTCTGCCCAGGGGCCCATGGGCAGCTCCCAGCACTCAGCTGCTCTGCCTGGCCAGTTCAGAAAATGCCCGCAAAGGCAGTGTGCTGATGGGGGCACCACCCCTGAGGGTCCTGGGGTGCTCCCTGCTCCACCTCCAGCCCCTGGATGGGGGCCCAGTTCCCAGGAGGCGCTCACTAAATATGAGTGAATGGGAAGCCCAAGGCCACTGGGACCAGCTATTAACAGTTCCTCAAAATCAGTTCTCCAGGATCCCTGGCTGCCCACATACCTGCAGACTTAGCCTCTGCACTGGGCAGCACAGCAGAGCCACTGAGACCTGGAGGCTGGGATAGGGGTACTCCCCCACCAGGCAGGCCTACATAGGCCTCAGACCTTCCGCCCTAAGAATTCCCTCTAAAAACGCCAAGGGTTCCCCAGGCCATGTATGTAAGGACAGAGCCCTGGAGGGCTCAGAAGTTAGGTGACACCCTACCCAGTCCTGATGATAGTCTTGGGCAGTCAGCCAATTGGCCACCGGGTGCTACCTTTGTTTTCCCAGGTGGGCAGTCTCTACTACTCACCCAGATTCTGTTAGCGTTAATAACCATGACCCCCCCCCAGCCCCGGCACAGAGCCCAGCCCCCCACCTCCCACCTGGACTGCACATAGCTGCCTGGATGCAGGGTGAGGGTAGACAGCAGCACAACGAAAACAGGAAGTTGCAACAGATCTGAAAACCGTAACAGTGATGAAGGAGAAAAGCAAAGCAAAACATGTGTCCCCACAAATTTGACTGTGAGTTGGACAGATGTCATTCTTAACAGAATGAGTCTGCCTGACAGTGAGTCCCAAAGCACCCGAGTCACAGTGCAGCGCGCGCAGAGGGCCCTGCACTCGGGTGCCAGGCAGACCTCGGCTGGCCTGGACAAAGCCAGGGCCCACTGAGGCCCCCAAGCAAGCCTGGGACCCGGGACTGGTGCAGAGCTCTGAGTGCACCTGGAGGGCATCTCTGTGCAAAACTAGGACGAGGGGTCTGTCCGCCCCTGACCCTCCCGTGCCTGCCTCTTGGGCTCCCAAGGAGGCTTCTGTAGGGTTTTGAAAACACTGACCACTCAACCCAGCCCTCGGTCCACAGCCGCAGGCTCGTCCATGTGGCCAGAGTTCCCTGACCTGACTCTACACTCTCACCTCTTACAGAGCCAGCAGGGACCTACCAACAGTTCCCTGAAAGGCTAAGCAGGCAAGGTAGGGCGCTTGGAGCTGAGGTCTGTGCTGGGGTGGGGGCAGCCACCCCCACGCTCGTTCTCAGGACCCCATCCTCCTTCATCTGCTCTGTGGACTCCGGGACTAATGGACAGTGTGGCTAACAAGGCTGTTGGCCCAAAAGGACCCCGAAGTAGGCCCTTCCAGGGGGGCCCCAGGGCCCTGGGCACATTCTCTCAGGGGCCAGGCTCAAAGGGGAGGGCCATACACCCCAAGGCCTCCCTGAAGGCCAACTACACGGGGGCCAGCAAGTCTGATGGGGACGGCAGGAGGCGAGGTCAGTGGGCACAATCTCCGAGCCTGAATGCCCATCATCCCACAGTCACAAGAGGTGAAGCGTCTCCCCTGCATGGAGACAGAGAGCCTCAGCAGCGTCTCCTGTTCTTCCAATGTGATGCAGCTGGGAGCATCAGAGCCAACACCTGCCCTGTCACCCTGTGATGTCACTGCGCTCACTGGATGATGAGCCCAGATCAGAGCAGCCACATGCCTACCAGAGGTGACAGACCCTCTGGCCCTGCAAGGCTGAAGCCTTCCTCCCCCGCATCATCAGGAATAAGGCTGCCCATCCACAGACATTCTCTACCCGAGGATCTTCGATGGCCAGGTGAGTGTACCGCAGAGCAACAGCCCCACAGGCAGCAGGACCACCTGATGCTTGCAGGGCAATGGGAGAGGGTGGGGACAGCCCTCTGAATGGGCCATCACACCCGGAGGCTGGGAGCAGAGAATTCACCTGCGAGAAGTCCTCTCCACCCCAATCTGTGTCAGTGTCCACCCCATCCAAGGGCAGTGAGCCTTCCAGGGAGCCCTACCTGCCACTGCCCGCTCCTAAGGACCAGTACCACCAGAGGGGCCCATGCCTTTCCCAACTGCTCAGAGGACTGGCCGCCCCCAGCCCCACTCACACTGACAGCAGTGTCACTGGGCCTGAACCCACAGGATCCAGACCCCAGCAGCCTCATAGCTCTTTTGATTCCCAATGGCTGTGTCTACTCTGCCCTCACATCCATCCACAGAGAACCCCAAATCCACCCCCGCGCCACAGGTCTGAGGCCAGAACACCTGAATGGAATGTCATGTGATGAGATCTCTATCAACAGGGAAGGCTGAGGGGCCGAAGCACCAAGCTGAAACCAGTTCAGGGTGGGGCAGGTGAGTGCCGCACAATGCTGGTGAAGAAGGCAGAGGGGTCCTCGGGACAGAACAGCTGGGCAGAGCACAGCGATGGGAGCATGTCCAGCCCAGGCCTGGCTTTGCTTCAGGTGCAGGGTGGGCACAACAAGGCTGTCCCCTCAGCCACACTGAGGTGACAGCTGATGGACCAACCAGGCAGCCCGAGCACTGCTCAGCCCTGGACACAAGTGGGGACAAGGCTGCCACCACAGGGAGGCCCTGGCCAGGAAGGAAAGGACAGAAACCTGCCGAGGAAGGCACCAGAGACACCTGCCCAGGTGCCCGCTCCCTCCTGTGCCTGCTGCAGCCACCGTGTCCGGTGTTGTCCCTGCCTTCCTGACATGCACTCAGGCTGCAGGGGGCTAAACTACGTGCCCACCACCGCACGAGACAGAAGGCAGAGATAGTCCCCGCATCCCCACCTTCCTGAGTGACTGCATGCACTCAGGCACTGGAGTATGGCCTCACACAGGGCATTATAGGCCGACCTTCCTCCACCAAGACCTGTTTCCTAAAATAACTGCTGGTCATTCAGAGGCCCCGAGAGGTGGGGCCGGAAGGAAGGCTGTCCGAGCGCAGGCCAGTGAGCTGGGGGCCAGACTCTGCCGGGGAAACGGCGCCCTGGACCTCCAGGACACGGGCCCAAACACCAGTTCTGAAGCTCTCGGGCCAGAGCAAGATGAGCCAGGAAGGCCGGGTGGACAGGAAGTAACAGGGCAGGGTGCAGATGGAGGAGGGGCAGCTTCAACATGGGCTTTGTGGTGACAGGGCAGTGCAGATGGGGCAGAAACTCAGGGACAGCCACCCCAACCACAAGGGCATTCTGCTCAGGCACTGCAGCCTGCAGCCCACGTGGCACTCCCAACCCCTTGTCATAACTGTGATGGCACAAGAAGACAAGCCCAAGGTCACAGTGACCCACTAGTAAGGCTGAACCCAAAGCCATACTCCCAGAGATGAACACTTTCTCTTATTCGGTAAAGGAAAAACCGAAACCAGAGGCAGCATCTCCCCGAGCGTGGGTGGCACCAGCGTGCTCCCCTGTCAGGGCACCTGTCAGCCCAGGAACCCCCATTCTGTTGTCAAACCCAAGACCAGCCTGGGGGCAGGGAGGCCTGTCCCTCCCAAACCTGCTCAGGGTCATCTCCTCCTGACTGCCGTCCGGAGACCCGCGCCCGCTCCACGCCATCCCGGGCATGCACACACCTCCCCGCCACACAGCTTGGCCCCCACAGACAGCGCTGCTCTGCCCACAGCTCCTGCTCACCTCTGCCCTGCCGTGCACGGAGCCCTGGGCCCCCCACGTGTCCCCTCCTCCAAGGGACATTCTGCTTCAGTGCCATGTCCATCTCCCCAAACAACCCTTGCAAACTCGAACTTTAAATTTTAGACAGCAGTGTGGGCACACTCTAGGCATGCATCACCTGGGGCCAAGCAGAGGAAGGTCCTTGACAGAAGAGCCCGGGGGATCAGGGGAGTCCTGACCAAGATGCCCTCCCCAGACAAAGGCCTTGGTGAGACATGCGTGTGCAGCCAGCCTCCCTCGGATTGATGAGGGACCCTGCAGACTGGGGCAGGGGGTGGGGGGCACGGCGGAGGCAGAATGCGGGCTACCCCTGCCCCTCCAATTATGGGCTGACGTGGACTCTCACAGGATGGCACCTCGAGGTGTACGTCCCCTGCAGCAGCCAGGGCCCTCGCACTGGTCTCCGTCTGAGATGAGCTGGCTAAGCTACGGCTGTGCCCCAACCCCCCGGCCTGTCTTTGTCAGGACGGGGGGGGGGGGGGGGGGGGCTCGGAGCTCTCCCACAGAAGAACTCCAGGCCGCTCTGGAAGCAGAACAGCTCTGCCCCTGCCCTGCCGAAGTGTCTGGAGTCTGGACTCTTCCCAGGTTCACACACCCTGAAATCTCACAGGCTCCCCCGAAAGGAGGCAGCCCTGGAGGGGCCTAAGGCTCCTGAGTCCTCTGTGCTCGCAGCACAGGGTAGGGGACCCTATAAGTCAGGCTGGGGTGGGCCCTCAGAGTAGAGGCTGACACCCCAGAGAAGGAAGTGCACTGCGGGGACCCCCCCAGGGGCTGACAGGTAGAAACTGGGCCTCCAGCCTCTAGCCCGGCTCCTCATGCCACTACTTTGGGGGAGCAGGTCATGGCAGGAGAGTCTCAAGTGCCCTAATTCCCAGGAGCAGCAGCAGAAGGTAGCACTTAAAGCACTTTACATTCACCTCGGGAAACACCACCTTCTCTCTTCCCCAGACCCACGGCCCTTCTCCCTGAGCTCACTGCCCTGGTCTGAAAGGCCCACGCACAGGCACAGGGAGGGCTGGGCTGAGTCCCAAGGAGTGATGACAAACGGGTGTCTGAGACTCTGCTGAGACCCTCCCTTGCCTTTCCGACCAGCCACCGGCCTTGTGCTGACCTCCCACCTACTGGACCCCACTCCTGGACCAAGCCCACCTCCTAAAGGAGACACCCACCCACCCACCCAAGCAAAGGCTGAGGTGGTCAACATTTAAAAAGCCATCACTCCATATCCTTCAGGAGCACTGCCACCGCCCTGTCCTCAGCCACCCACCCCGTCATTCTCCCTTCCCACCAGTGGGCTCTTCAGGGACAGTCTGCTAGAGGCTGGCCTGGCCCCATACCTGTACTTCCGGATCACCCCAGCACAGGCCTCTCTTCCCCAAACCTGGCCGTCGCCCAAGGAGACAGGCCCCGAGGGCAGCACAGCTGCCCCTGGGAGGACACACAGACCCTGTGCTGACATGCACTCCATGAGGGCGTGCAGGTCCCTCCACGGGGATGTCCCACCAGAATACGGCTTCCCAGAGTTGCCCAGGCTGAGAGGCGGTGGACACAGCCTGGTCCTCCAGGGCTGTCCGACAGGCTGACCTGCAGCGTTCACTTCACTGGATACATACAAGCAAAACATTTAATACTTCCCATCAAAGAAGTGCCTCCCCTACCAGTGAGCTAAACCCTCCCTCAGCGATTGGAGAGCCGATAAAAACAGGAAACCCCAGAGCTGAGAGTAAGCTCTCAGAGACTGGCCGACAGCGACTGAGCACAGACTGTGAGCGCCAGGACACCGGGCAGGAGGCCGGTGCAAGGCTGGCACACACAGACCAGCACCGTGGCAGCCTCCAACCAGGGCCATGACACAGGCAGGCAGGCATGGCACTGGGGAGGGCACGAGGTGGGCGGGGAATAGGCGTGCTTTCCTGACCCAGCGAAAGCTGCCCTGTCACTGCAGCAGACTTGGACCTCGGTGGGCGTGTGCGGGGCCACATCCACAACCCAGAGTCCCACATTTGGGCAAACAGACCAAACTCCCATAGAGAGAGTATGCTGAGGTCTCTGGTCAGAGGCAGAAATGCCACAAGGCCACCCCCCATGGGCCCAGGAGAGCAGCAAGGAAGCCCGTGCAGAGGCCGGCCGGTCAGCGCCCACCCCACCTGGTACACCAGAGCCTGCTTTGGGGCTGTGTGGACAGCAGGAACCACTGCGTCCACAACTCTTGGACGACTGGGCACTGACTGGTCTGTGTGCTGGGCTTTCCCAGGTGACAGCACTGCATGCTGGGCTCACAGTCCAGGTCCCCTCCCTGCCTCCTGAGGGTCTGCACTTTGGCGGCCCTTGGAGGCCTGAGTCTAGTTGCTCCCCAGGTCAGCGTGGCTGGTGCGGCTGAGAAGTGGGGGTGAGGACGAGGACCAAACGCAGGTGTCCAGGGAGCCAGGGAAGGGGTCTTTGGGGAGAAACAGGTGACCAGGAGAATGCTGCAGAACGGAGCAGCCGCCTGGGCACAGTCAGCGGTTCCTTGACAGGGCCAACGAGGAGCCATCGCACAGCCACGGTGCCCCTCCAGGCCTGTGCCTGGGGACAGAAAACACACGTCCATTTTCCTAGTGGCCATCGTGGGGCTGGCCAGGTGCCCCGCACAGGCGGGAGGCCACTGAAGCCAGTGTGTCTGTGAGGGGACAGTGCTCGGTCCCGAGCAGGAGTACAGCTCTGACACATGCCCAGGCCAAAAGCAGGCCGGTGACAGAAGCCAGACATCAAAGGCCTAAGTGGCTCCATTGGTGTGAAATGTGCGCAACACGCCAACACCCAGCAACGGACGGGAGCCTGGTGACTGCCCAGGGCAGGGGCCAGAGAGGCAGGAGCACGAGGGGGGCAGACAAAGCATGCTGTTTCTTTCTCGGGTACAAAAATGTCCTAAAAGTGGCTGGTGATTGTTGCACAACTCTGAGGAGACGCTAAACCACTGGCGTGGATACTTAGGTGCTGAAGTGTGTGGCATGTGATGGCCACCCCAGGAAGCCATCACCAGACAAAGTCCTCAAGGAAGCAGAGGACCCAGCCACCAGAGGCTCTCTGGCACGAGGCCCCAGTGGCTCCCACCAGGCCTGGAGGTGCAGTGCCAGGCAGAGCTGGGAGAAGAGGCGGAAGGCAGCCTGCAGGGCCCATGCTGCCTGCAGGGAGCAGAGCAGCAGGAAGGGCCGTGGGGTTCAGGGAGCTTTCAGGGTGAGGCTGAAACTAGGGCAAGGGGGACAACACGGATGGGACAGGGAAAAGAGCGACAAGGTCCCCAGGTACCACCTGCCCTGCTGGGCCCAGGGGCGCAGCTCACGGATGGACACCTGTTGTCTGCGAGGCCCTGGGCAGCCTGTGAGCTTGCTTGTGGCTCAGCAGAGCCCAGTTGCACAACAGGGCTGCAACCCTGGGATAGAGGGCTGCGTGGGGCTGCCCGAGCAAAAAGGGAAACCGGCCCAAGACTGACACCAAGCTCTGAGTAAGGAGCAGACGGGGCCTTTCAGGCAACCACCCAAGAGTGAGCTGTGCTCTCAGAGCCCTGCCGCCTGGCTAGGTCTCCTTCCCGAGCAACAGCCTTACTGTGTAAGGGTGGGCCAGCTCCGAGACCTCGGCCTCTGAGAGTTCCCTGGTCAGCTCACCCCAGCAGCACAGAATCTAGAGCCAGAACCCTCACTTGTCAAAACCCAGCCACCTCAGACAGCGAGGTATGCGGCGCTGGCCACCCCTCCCAGGCAAGGGGAGCCCCCCAGGACTACTGAACAGCCACAGCAGGCTCTCTGAGAGCAACCTGGAGAAGTGCCAGGCACCCCAGCCAGGAGGATGGCCATGCAGGCTTGGGAAGGGCTACAGCTGGGACAGGGGTCCCCGCAGTGGGGGCTCAGAAGGCCTGGTGAGTGTGCCCTGGTCACAGCTACATTCACAACCACACAGCGCGCCGATCTCCTCTCCATCCTCTCCATCCAAACGTCTGTGGAGAGAACGGGGAGCTCGACCCAGGCTGTCTGAGGGGTGGTGACGCGACGTCCTCCCAAGTAATGGAACGTTCTCGGCTTCAGCCTCTCTGTGTCCACCCACCGAGGCGTAGACGCTGGCAGCTGTAGCCCACACAAGCAGCGACTCTGCGGCCCTCCACGATTTTTAAGACAGTAAGAGGCGAAAGTTGGAGAACCAATGCATTGTGGGAGTTTATGCCACCCTGGACTGTCACCACAGGCCGAGTTGCCACCGGAGGGGCCCGTTTGTGGGCAGTTACGTGGCCCGGCCTTCTGGGGGACACAACAGAGCCAGGGGTGCTGACCAGGCGTGGGCGGGACGTGGGGGCCAAGCCGCGGTTAAAGTCCTCGTCCAGCGTGTAAATGGCGGTCCCTCCGGGAGCGAGGAGGCGACCGGGGAGGGCCACAGACCCGCAGAGGGCCCCCAGCCCTTGTGTGCGCAGGAAACCGGTCCTGCCCCGCAGGGCCCTTCCTCCCGGATCCGCCACCCACCCCCCGGCCACAGCCCGCGGCCGGGTCTCCCGGGGGCCGTCCCAGGCCTCCGCGCTGGGCTCAGCCCCGCAGGGACGGTGGCACCAGCGGCCGCCTCCCCCGACTAGGAGCCCGGGTGCCGACGGCCCCCTCGACGGCCCCTTCCCGCCGCCGCCCAGCCGCCCCAGCCCGCACGCCGGGACGTCCTGCCGAGCTCGCCCGCGCGCGTCGCCAGCACCAGCGCCCCCTGCGGAGGCGCACCTGGCGCGAAGCTCCGCCCGGCCTTCGAGAGACGCGGGGATCCGAAGGCAGCGCGTTGCCGGGCAGAACTGACCGGAGCCAGCACCTCGGCGCCCACGCAGCGGGACGGCCGGGGGACCCGCGAGACTCTGCCCCGCGTGGCGGCCGCGGAGCCGAGGGCAGACGCCAAACGCGCGGCCGTCGGGCAGCGCTGGAGGAAGCGCGCGGACGAGCGAGCCGGGCCGTCGGGCAGAGTCGGGGCAGCGCGTCCGCAGCGGGAGCGGCCCCGGAACAGCGCCCCCGCGCGCCCCGCGCCCCGCGGCCCGCCCGGCGCCGACCGGCTCCCCGGCACCCTCGCCCCGAAGGAGCGGCCAGGCCGCCCGGGGTCCCGCAGGGGTCCCTCGCGCGGGGCCGGGCCGGGCCGGGCGGCCGTCGGAGGCCAGGGTCGGGGCTGGGCTTTGGGGGCCCGGCGCAGGGCCGAGGTCCGGGGTCGGGGCTGGCAGCCCCCGGACGAGGGAGCAGGGCACAGGGCGCCGCGTTCGGCAGCCGCGGCTCGGGGCGCGGGGCCGGTCCCAGGGTCCCCGGGCTCAGATCCGGGCGCGGGGCCGGGTTCCGGCGCCGCCGCGACACTTACGTCGTCGAAGAGTGAGCCCACGTTGGCCGTGACCAGAAGCACCGCGGTGCCCGGGGCGGCCGCCTTCCCCGCCATCGTGGCCTGGCCAGCCGGCCGGTGTCCGCGGGCCGCGCGTCAGCTGCGCCGGGGGGCGGCCCCGGGGCGCATCGCGGGCTCCGCGGGTCGGGCCGGGCCTGGCCGGGGTCCGGCCGCGCGCTCGCTCGCTCTGGCTGCTCCGCGGCCCGCGCCTGTCCCTCTCCGCCGGCGCCTCAGCGCGGCCCGCGCGCAGCCATTAGGAGCGCCGCCGCCAGAGTCCCGCAGCGCCGCCGCCGCCGCCGCCGCCGCCGCCGCCGCCGAGCTCTGAGGCGAGGCCCGCTCCGGGGCGGAGGCGGGGCGTGCGCCGGGGGCGGGGTCTGAGCGGGGCGGTGTCTGTGGAGGGGCGGTGCTGTTGAGAAGACCTGCGAGGGGCGGGGCCTACGAGGGGTGATGCTGAGTTCGCCTGAGCTGTGTCGGCGGGCGCTCCTGTCAGTCAGCGGCCGCCCCGCCCCATCCTGGCCCCCTCCCCCTCGCGCCGTCGCAGCGCGCTACTCCGCCCTCGGCACTGCTGTGACGTCACGGCCCCCGGCTGGGACACTGCCTCTTAAAGGGGCCGCGCGTGGCTCCGTGTCTCGAATGGGCCTCGGGCCCTCCCTCCAGCGGGTTGCCGTGTGCAGGACGGGCCCAGGTCTGCGGCGTCACCGGAACCCCGTCCGGACCCTCAGAAGTGGAAGGAAGAAGAGACCAGACTGGGGCAGAGGGTAAAGGCCAGTCCTGGGTGCGGCTAACCCAGGTGGGACTAGGAGGGCAGAGGGGCCAGATAGGACCCAACCTGCGAGGCTGGCGAGGTGGGTGAAGCCTGGTGCTGGGTCGCCACCCCTGGAAACGAGTGGGCCCCACATTTGTAAAGCTAAATGTCCTGACAACTATACTTATACTTAACAAGTAACTGCCACAAGTAACATTAGTGGTACACTTGACTCAACCGTGAAATACAAGTATCAGTCATATGTAACCAATACTAAACGTCTTAAGTGTGCTTTCCAAATTGAGACACTGAATCCATATGGGATCCCAGGGGGCATGATTCCAGTGTTCACAGCCACATGCAGGCAGCCACCCAGCTGGACAGGGTGGCTCCCAGAGCTATGTGGGCACAATTTAGGGATGGAGAGTGTCCCGGAGAAGAACCCCTGGCACAGGGTTCCCACCAGGCCAGCCTTCGGCTCCAAAGTAAATGGCCGTGCCCCATGGCATCAGGAGACAGGAATAGTGTTCTATGAAAACAGATGGACAGACACCACCTACCTAACCAGGATTGGGGACACTGCTAGCTCTGTGGGCCACCCTCCCTCGTTAAGAAGCCACCTTCTCTCCTTGTCAATCCATCCAAGGACCCTTCTTACAGTGGCACTCAGCCTAAATACCAAACCCGTTTGATTCAGAGACCAGTGTCTGACTCCTTCAGCAGGTAAGGGCCGTGGACTAAATGGCGTCCCCCAAATTCATAGGCTGGGATGAAGCCCCAACCCCCAGTGTGGCTGTGCATGGAGACAGGACCTACAAGAGGCAATTAAGGTCAAATGAGGTCATAAGGGCGGGGCCCTTTTCCAATAGCAATGGTGTCCTTATAAGAGACTCCAGAGCATGCACTGGCACCCCACTTCCCCCCACCCATGAACAGAAGACAAAGAAGTCATGTGAACACACAACAAGAAGGCACCATCTGCAAACCAGAAGAGAGAGCCCTCACCTGCAACCAAACCCTGCAGAAGCTTGACCTGGGACTTCTGGCCTCCAGAGCCCTGAGAGATACATTTCTGTTGTTTAGGCCACCCAGTCTGTGCTATTATGGCCACCAGAGCTGATACAGCATCTTTTGTTTTATTTTCTACAAAGTAGGCACACGCCAAGGGTACCCTGGGTAGAAACCAAAGGTGGGGGCACCAGGGAGCCTTGGAACCTGTTTCCTAAGTGGCAACGTTGCTGCTTCCCCTCCCCTTGGGCTGTTTTCTCCCTCACACCCTAACACTCCCGGGCCAGAAACATGCACGCCTGCTCACACGTGTCTGCACATGCACAGACTCGCTTCCTGTGAGGCTGTGCCTAAATTAGCAAAACTAAACTGGAGAACACTGAGCCCTGGGCCCCTGGTGCCCCTTGGATTTTGGGGGCACCCTCACGGCACTGAGCCTCCAGGCTTCTCTACGCAGCCCCCTCATCACTCTCGGTTGTCATTTCGCCCCTCCCCCTCCAAGTCGCCAACGGCTGTCCCCACCTGGAGGATGCCCCTGCCCTTCACCAAGGAAGACTCTGCAGTCTGGCCTCTTCCTGCTGCAATGGCAGGCCCACCAGCATGAGCCGGCCACCATGCCTCCTCTGTCCGGCCTCTTCCTCCTGGGTCTGTCATCAGCTCACACGCAGGCCACAATGTCTCAGAGCCTGTAAAACCCCTCTTTGCCATGCACCCCTCGATTTTTATCCCCCCTCGTCACTCCCCTTGCAGCAAACCGTCTCCTAAAACTTGACCAGTCTTTGCACAGTGCGCCACCTCCAGGCCTTCTAACCCACTCCCTGCTGGGGCCACCCTCACAGCCACCACTGGCCCTTGAGTCAGCGGCCAGTCCTCAGTTTCGGTCTCCCCTGACCTGCGTATGATTGACACACCTGACTCCCTGCAGGAAGTGGGGCCTTCCCTGGAGACCATGACACCTGTACCCTGGGTCCTGCCCTCACTGCCCAGCCCCCTCAGCCTTCTGTCCTGGCTCGTCCTGGTATCCTGCCCCAAGGCCTGGGTTTCTGGGTGGTACTGGTCCCTGCTTTCCTGTGGGAACTCCCAGCTGGCTGACTTTACCAGACCCACACTTGGGACTGCATCTGCGTGCCTGGCCAGCCACTGCCCTGGGAAGGGCATCTCAAACCCAGAGGCAGGTTCCAGCTCCTCCCTCTTCCTCCACTGCACCTGCTTGCTGCCTGTGGGACCCGTGGCCAGCTCAGGGCCATGGACCTCTCAAATTCCCCTCCTCCATTGGACCTCCCTGCCCAGTGCACCCTGTGAGCCTCCCTTACCTCCCCCATTTCACTATGGAGACCCCGGGCAGCCTGAGAGCTGGGTCTCCACAGTCTGGTGGAGCCTGCCATGGGAAGCACTGAGTCAACGTGCATCACATGACTCAAACGCACATGCAAGCGTCACCGTGCCACGGCCCGACCTTCAGAGATCATCTTCCATGTGCAAAGCCACATTCACACAATTGTAGCTGAGAAGTGGCTTGCTTTTCCTGTAGGCTCTTCTTCTCCTTTGGAACGTTGCCCCATGTTGGTGTGTTACCTTTCCCAAAATAATAACAATAATAAGTTTTGCAAAGCCCTGCTGCCCGCCCCCTCCCCCCCTGGCATCCAGACCCAAGCGTCAGTGTGAGAGGGCAGAGGACGGGAGGTGAAGGCAGCCAGAGCTGGGGTATTGGTTCCGAAGAAGGGGCCAGCCTGCTCCGCCCCAGCCGGCTTCGCCAGACGCTCTCTGAGCTCCCAGGGGGAGACGGGCCCAAGTCTTTTGTTAAACGACAACATGCTGTAAGCCTTTTTTGGCCACGGAATATCACATCATTGCTTAGTTTAAGACAGTAACCAATTTATTTATGGATTCAGGTAACAGGCAGTTGAGAGGTTTGCAGCTGGGAATCTTCATCCGCAAGCAAGCTAAGAAGTTATCCTTCAGCAGGTGGATGGATGGATGGATGGATGGACGGACAGACGGCACTTTGTACTTGCAAAGCGCGTTTCAACCCTTTAGCAATCAATTTTCAATACTCACATCAGGTGGCTCGACTGTGTCCCGTTGTGTGTAAAAGCACAAGTTAAACGACTCATTCAAGTTACTTTTCTGCTGCGGGAAGTCTGGTTGGACACCCAGGGCTCTGCCCTCGTTGTGACAGGCTGGACGCAGAGGTGTGTTTGCCATTGGGGAGTTAATGGGCAGCTCGTGACCTGACCTCAGACTCATCTGGGACAGGGAGGTTTCTTTCCCTCTGAGTTCTCTGAAGGCTTTTCTCATCAGCCGGCTCGGTAACAGCTATCACGGCAGGACCCGACCAGGTGAGAGGTGCTTTACATTGTTTCCAGTCCTCACCACAGTCGTGTGTTTTATAGGAAATAAAACCGGGGCTTCAGGGTTAAAACACCGGCCAACTTTCCACAGCCAGGAGGTGCACAGCCAGGAACAGAATCAAGCCAGGACCCCGAGCCCAGCTGGTCCCCAACAGCCCTGTGCTACTTAGACCTCCATGCGTCCAGCCACTCACTTCCTCACTCACTCGCTCCTTCCGTGAGTATTTGTGGAGCACCTTCTCTGTGTTGTGCTGTCCTGAGCCCCTGGGTGCAACATGAGTGTCCTCAGGAAGCTGAGGTTCCTGCAAGAGAACAGGCAAGAAATGCGTGAGGGTCCCTCTGCTTGGGTGGCACTGTGCCAACTTCCTGGAAGTGTCCTTGTAGAAGTCACGTGCTCATCAGAGAACACTGGAAAAGTAGAGAGCAGTCCACAGAGCAGGACAAGGAGGAGTGGTCACTCCCAAGATCACTCCACGCAGATTTCTGATGGTACGCCTGTCGGGTGTTGCTCACACTCACTTCCCCACCTGGCCCTCCAGTCAGGCTCTACCCGCTGCTCTGACTCCTTTTTGTAAACCCAGCATTATTATGTAAATGTTTTCTTTTTTTTTTAAAGATTTTATTTTATTGACTTTCAGAGAGAGGGGAAGGGATGGAGAGAGAGGGGAGGGGATGGAGAAAGAGAGGGAGAAAAACATCCATGTATGAGAGATAACATCAATCGGTTGTCTGTCACACGCCCCCTACTAGGGACCTGGCCCGCTCCCCAGGCATGTGCCCTGACTGGGAGTCGAACTGGCAACCCTTTAGTTTGCAGGCAGGCACTCAGTCCGCTGAGCCACACCAGCCAGGGCTGTAAGTGCTTTCTGCTACAACTGGAAACTCTCCCTAAGTGCTCCAATGCCTGTGCAGACGTCACCTGACAGGCATCTTCTGATTCACTCTGGGGAAGACACCTGGTGTTATAAGTTCTGGTGGTTGCCAGCGTTGCATGGTTAGGTCAGTGGATTCAGAAAAGACATTTGACAGAAATTTAACGTCCTTTTTATGACCAAACCGCCCCCCGCCCCAAACTGTCTGTAACTTAAAAGGGAACTTCCTAAATCTGATAAAGCGCACTACGGACACTTTCTGGCTCGTGCCACACTTGGTGCTGACAGATGAAATGCCTGCTCACAAGGCTAGCACAGGGCGCGGTGTCCTGTCCACCCCTCCAGTCAGTGCCGACCTGAAGGTCTCTCTGGGCAAAGAAGGGAGAAAAGGACATAAACGGCACACAGATTGGAAAGGAAGAAGTAAAACTCCTTTTGGCTGCAGGCAACTGTATCATCTGCAGAGAAAATCCTAAGGAATCCACCAAAAGTGCCACTAAATAAGTGAATTTGACATGGTCAGGGCATATAAGTCCATGTTCAAAAAGTAATTATGTATGTCAGAAATGAATACTGGATGAAAAATCAAATCACTTCCGTCCACTAGAGCATAGAAATTGACGTGTGTAGGAATACATGTAACACAGATGTGCAGGAGACGAAACAAGGTGGACTGGAATTAGAGCTGAAGAAACGGAGTGGTGCTCAGGCCCCAAGGCTCTCCACTCTGCTCTCGTGGGCCCTCAGCGCCCCTCCTTTTGGCTTGTCCTTCATCAGCTCCATGTAGTCACGGGAGCCCATAACCGTCCCCAACAGGTGGGAGGTCCTGGCACTTGGCCACTGACACCGTCAGCGCCCCCGTTGGGCCACTGGCTGGACTGTGCAGGAAATCAGAGTGATTTGGGGATTCCTGGGCGATGGCTTGGGTGTTGCTGCCATCAGACGCTCGTGGGAGCGCGTGAGGCCTGCTCTTTGGGGGTGAGGCAGCGAGCTTCCCTCCTTTGGCAGAAACAGACTGCTGCTGGCAGCCTGTTTACACACAATCGGGCAGGCAGCAACCGGTGCGCGTCCTGGGATTCAGGCGAGCGGGGCTCTCCCCAGGAGGCCTGCTGGGGCAGCATCCCTGCTCAGGGACACGTCCCAGCCAGGAACAAATGCTTCATGTCCAAAGGGACAAGCGGGCCCCAGAGTCACTGAGCCCCAAATGACAACTAAACCAGGACAGGCGTACAAGGAGAGTCTGGCTCCAAGTGGGCAACGTGCTTTTCCAGTTGTCAAAGCTCCAGCCCCGTGTGAGCTCACTCTGCGGGGAGAGCGGGAACGAGAACGCTGCCTTTTTCCCCTGATGCCCAGGCCTGAAGCCGTGCCAGCGTTTGCTGCGACCGGCAGTGCCATGTCGGCAATCAACAGCCCACGTTTTCCAAGGATTCCCAGCTCGGCTGCAGTTTCTGTTTTGCGGCGTTGTATTAATGGAATCAGTTTCATAAAGATTCGTCTGCATTGTCCGCTGTTCGAACCTTTAAGACGTCAAACAAATCCTAGCGTTATTAGAAAAGAAACAAGGACAAAAGGCCCACAAGTATCTAGTGTGACACATGTGACTCCTCTGCCCGGGGTGCAGTGGCTTTGCTGGTCGGCTGGTCCCAAACCCGAAGCGACGTGGCCCACACAGGGACGTGGTGGTTGTGAGCGGACGGTGAGCGATCAGTGCACCCAGAATAGATGATCTCACTGGGCTGACATGGGTCGATGAGAAGACACCATTCCATTAAACGTCCATATGCTTTTGAGTAGGGGCCTGCTCAGAATGAAATCTCACAACTTACGTCACCTATTTCTGTTAGAATCAGTTTTTCAGCGATTGGTTTCGGGCAACCAACCACAGCCCTCACCAGTAACGCGCTGCCGGCACGCGGCTTCCTCTGCTTCGAGGAAAGTGGTAGAAATGGTGGTGAGCTGCAGCCCCTGGACCCCGCTGGTCAGCAGCTCTGAGAGCTGGGCAGGACTCAGTGGCGTTGAGCTGAGTTTCAGACTTGGCTGTGGCAGTTGAGGGCTGTTTTTCAGTTTCAGCCACAGCTCGGGGGAGGGGAAGCAAGCCCTGAGGTCAGATGCCTCCCTGAGACTTGCCACTCGGGAACTACAAGGAGGGTGGCAGGAAGTCACCAGGGAGGGACAGAAGGCACTGTGTCACAGGGTGGGAGAGGCACCGCCTGGCCAGCCGGAGTGGAGGCATGCCGAGCCTCCCACGAGAGCAGGGGTGTGTAGCATTCGCTGAGAGTAAGCGCTCCCAGGGAGCGGGGAGGGCATGAGAGCCGCAGGGAGCTGGTGGCCCAGGTCAGTCAGAGGTCAGTCACAAAGCGGCAGCAGCCCTCAGTCTGGTGACAGGGAGCAGGCGTCTCACGACCACAAGAAGAACAATTTGACCTGGGGGAGGACTGGGCAGCCCACCGGCTCAGTCGGGCTGGGCAGACCCAAAAGGACTCCAGCTGATGACTCACCGCCTGCCCGGGCAGTTCCTGCCCATCAGGGAGCCCCTCCCTGTAGGACCCCTAGCCCCTCTCCCCCTGTTTACCGGGGCGCGGTGTCCGCACAGGCCACAGTCCCTCTGACCGTGCTTTGGAACTAGCTTTCCTGAGAAGAAGGGAAGAAAAAAGGGGGGGAAAGAGAGCAAGCAGGAGAAAGAAAGGGGAGACAAGCGGGAGGCTGCTGCGTGCTTGTCTGAGGGCGACGTGAAATGACCGCTCAGCCCCACACACTTGTGGCCGAGCGTGATGCCAGCTTCATCCTACGTGCGGGTCACCCTTTTAGGGTAAATGGAGGCACTAGGTAGGGCTCACCTTTCGTACAAAGTATTTTCAAATATCTTTCTATTTAAAATACTTACTTGCTCCTAGCTGGTGAACGCCCTACTGAAACCAGTTCATTCCTGAAAACAGGAGCATCGCGGGCATAGCCCTGAGTGCGCGGAGCAGGAGCATGGCGTCCCTCACGCACGCCGGCCGCCCAACCCGTCTGGCTCAGCCACGGGCAAGTCGGGTCTCCTGAGGAAGATCGGAGAAAACCAAAGAGCGTATTTTCTTCTTACACACCTTTGTGGGTTTTTGTCTCTTCAATGAAACAGCAATATGTTCATCTTATTCTGAGTATTCTGATATTATTCGATACATTTTCTTGTTTGATAGTAAGCTTTTATTATCCTCTTAATTATAAAGTTAAAATATGTTCATATCAAAAACAGACCTTTTTATGAATGCAAGAATTCTTATGTATATCAGTGCAATTGTATTTTTTTTTAAATGTCACGCAGCCTTCCTGAGTTATTCCTGGGTGTTTCGGTCTTTTGTATTTACATTAAGAATGTGATTGTCTACCATCACATACTCGAACTTGGGCAATGTGTAAATAGAAAAGCTACCAATCGAAATACATATTTAACATTTGGAAACTATTGCCTCCAGTTTTCTCTGACACTTATTCCACACACTCTTTTGGATTTTTCAGGCGGTCAGTCACATTAACGGGTTTCAAATGACGGTTTTAACGCTAATTGAAAGCTAAATTAAGATACACCTGAGATGGAAAGTAATGACAGACTTTTTTCAAACCGCAAATAGATTTAATTAAACTACTTTTGAAGTCTGAGTCAAGTGAAATATTACCACATGACCTGTCATCATTCTGTAAGTGGTGTAGCTTCAGGAATGAACCATTTCAAGCAATTATTTAAGGAACGAAGCCGCCTGCCAGTCCTGCATGTCCCCCCTACCCCCTTTCTTTTTTTTGCTTTGCTTGGGCCACCTGGCTGCCTCCCACCAGCGCTGACCCAGGCTGGCGGCGGAATCCCAGGCGGCACAGTCACTCACTCGGCAGCCGGCACCCTCGCCCTTCCACCTTGAAGCGAGTGTAGGGTTGTGTCCACTAAAAGATCCACTCACAACCCAGAGCTTAGAGACTGCGGGTTCCACCCTTTCCAGCCGAAGCCCAGACCACAGACCAGACGGCGTCCCTGGCGTTTCAAGGCACATGAACCCATGCCCAACCCCCATCCAGCACTTTCTGGGCAAGGACACTGGAGAGGGGGCCACCCTGGCATGACGCTAGCCAGGTGGGGCGAGCAAAGAGCTGGATGTGGGTGGATGGGGTCTCCCCAGCACTCAGAGACGGGCCCCAGGCACAAGCAGTTGCCCCACTGCCGCCCACTCCCACGGCGTGGCCAAAGTCTGCAGCCTGGGCCCGGAGAACTGCCGTGCTCCCGGCAGGACTCTTGGGCTCAGTGCCCCGCCCAAGCCGCAGGCGCAGATGGGGGCTCCTGTGGCTGCTCCTTGCTCCCCGGGGCACAGTGAGCCCTGGTCCTCCCACCCAGATGACACCGTGTGCACAGGGCTCCACGTCCTGCTGACCCTGGGGAGAGGGGGACAGGGCCGCGTGACCCCTCTGCAGTCAGAGTACACTGGGCCCCTTCCAGGGACCCGGCTGAGTACGCCCACCTCCCTTTCCCGGCTGGTCTCTGAAGATGGACAGAACCAGGTGGGACCAGCCCCTCATGCCCAGCCCCTGTCCCTGCCCGAGGGCTCCCTCCAGGGTCCTGGAGCATCTGGACACCTGCCTACTCAGGAGGGAGGAGGGCTCACTCCTGCTTCCCTTGAAGACAGGGGGCCCCGACTCTTCTGGGTCCCTCTCCTAAGGGACACTTCTCTCCTACTCTGCGAGTTCCACTGGGACTGAGCTTACCCTTCCAAAGGGCTGGGCAGGATCCAGGGCCTTCACTCCCCAGGTGCAGATCGGAGAGAAGGAGGTGGGTGGCAAGCTGGCTGCAGAGGGAAAGAAGAGGCCAACTGCAAAGATAGGACAGCAGGAGCCCACGAGACAGACAGACAGGCCAACAGAGCCCGAGAAAGCTGGAGTCTCAGACAGAGACAGACCGGGACCCACGGGGCCTGGTGATCTTGCTGGGCCCTGCCTGGAGCCCGGCCCTGGTTCCTGACTGTGGGTCTGCTGTTCATCCCTGACTCGCAGCACCCCAACGTCAGCCCCCAGCAGGAGGGGCTGTCGGGCCAGGTGCCCCGAAGGCCAGCCTCAACCCACTGCCCTCGATGGGTAGCCCTCAACTCCCTGGGCTTTTGTGCAATTCAAAAGCTGGGGTTGAAGCGCTGGACCCCTCACCCAAGTGACAACATGACCTTGAAGTTTCCTGTGGTAACCAAACTGAGGGATGGGGGTGGGGAGAGGTGGGGAGGGCGGCGCTGTCCAAGGAGGAGCCCTGCGACTCTCTCAGCTAGAAGCCAGCCCAATATTCACTAAGGAGCCCATGAGAGATCCATGAGGCCAGAAATAAAACCTGAGCAAGATCAGAGAGGAGCAGGGGCAAGGGAGGAAACCTTCTCAGGCAGTGAATGCACTTGTGCCGACCCAGGGGGCCGGGCACAGTGTGATTGCCAGCTCAGGTCCTTCAAGGCGGGCCCACCCTCCCCCTCACTCCCCACCCCCTTCCCGTGCAGGCAGGGAATGGCATCAGGGACTAGGGACTGTCACCAGTCCTGCCAGGAGATGAGGGAGTGGCAGGACCAGAGTCCGGGACCGGGATCATACAGCCCAGGGTGGGAGGGTTGGGAAGAGAGGGCTGGCCCTTCTCTCCCTGGGCCCGGGCTCAGCCTCCCGCCAGAGCATCGGGGCAGGCCGGCGGGAGGGATGAGCATCACCCCACCCCCGAGTTGCCCTCATGAGACAAAGGAGGGTTAAACTCCAAGAACTGGCTTCTGTGCATTTGTTTTCCTGAAGACTCTTCCACCAGGAAGCCAACAGGCTGGGCTGCTGCTGTGAAATCAACCCAGGAGGGAGCCCAGGGTTTGGGGTGTGGGTGGCCTGGCCCATGGGACTCAGCTCCCAACAGCCCGGCCAGCACCTAGCCCTGCACATGTGACAAGAAACCCTCTCCAAGGCCAGGCTGCTTCCACAGGGTCCTGGGTCCCAGACACTGGGGCCATGGCCTCCTCTCCGTGAGTGGGGTGTGGAGGGTCTGCCCTCCTCATCGGGCTCTCCTGCAATGCTCTGATGTTCTGGGTCTTGGGCTGCCTCTCCAAAGCCCCAGGCCTTAACAACAGGCCCACAACCAAGTCACCGGAGGGTCCCCGCACTCCTTCCTGGCAGACCCAGCACACTGGCCACAGATGGCAGCCCCCGCCCTGCTGTTCCCGGGGCAGAGCAGGGTGAAAGCAGAGTGGCTCAGGGACACAAGGGGGCAGGACCTCCATGTGGTCAGCCCCATCGCCACCCAGGAGTCGGAGAGGATGGGGAGCTGGACAGAGAAGGGAGGGTCCCAAGAGCCCCCCCGGCAGACAGAGGGCCTTGGCCTTCCTCCAGCTGTGGGGTGGGCGTGAGAAGGACATCGAGGGAAGCCAGGCCCAAGACCTGGGGCCTCTGAGCCACCCACCTGCAGACACTCAGCCCTTGTGGTTGGTGGCATGAGGGCACCTGGTCCCAGGTGGCTTGTGTCTGACCTGCACCACCTGCTCTAAACCAGCCTTGGTATCACTTGCTTCCAGGCACCTGGGGAATCCCATTGGCTCTAAGGGGCTACTTGTGACCAGCACAGCGAGGAGCCAGCTCACCTGTCTCCTGCACCGCAGAGCCCAGGGCCAGCCAAGGTGGGGTGTGTCCTGAGGGAGGCTCCACTGGGCTCCCTTCCACCCCCAGATGTGGTTGTCCCCTTGTCTCTGGCCAGGAACTGCCCTCCGGAAAGTGAGCCCTGGGGTTGGAAGGGGACACGGGGGGCACCCCAGGGGCATCCTGGCTCTCTGTGGACTGATGGGAAGACCTGCTTCCCTCCCCTTTGGGGTTCTGGAGGTGTGCTCCCCCCACTAAGAGGCTGGGTGGCTTCTGGGCCTTTCCACCAGGGATGCAGTCTGGGCAGGGTGGGTTGAGTGTGGGGGCCCCAGGCCTTTCCCCTGTGCTCCAGGGTGACTTTGGGCAAACCACTGTGCCTCTCAGCCGCGGCAGAGCGATGTGCCCCCACTGGTAGAGTGGACCAGGCCCCAGGACCATTCTGAGGATGGCCGGGTCCTGGCGGGGCACCAGTGTGTGCTGGGTGCCATTCCAGGCTGTGATCTGCTGCTGCGGTGAAATGGCAGGGAGAGAGAAACAGCCACGGTGTGCCCTCCCCATGCGCATGGAAAAAAAAATGACTTTGGGGAAGCAGCCCAGCCTTCACTTGACTTTCAAAATATTTGCCCCGCGACCCGTTACACGGCAAGACGTGCTCTCTGGCACAGGGGCCTCCTCCCAGCGTCCGGGTGAGTGTGCAGAGCCAACTGCCCTGGCCTCGGACAAGCACACCAGAGGGCCCCGCTCCAGGCTATTTTAAGCACTGACTTAAAAAGTAAAAGCAGCTGTAAAGCGAAAGGGTTCAGGAACACACCATTTCTTGGAGTGACAGAACAGAGAAGCTGGCCCTCTGGCCGAGTGGCTGGAAGCCTCCCCTGGCAGAGCCGGGCACCTGGACCTCCGGCCGGCCATGTGAAGCACTGAGTGTTAGTGGTTCATCCTGGGGGCGCTGCTGGACACAGGCCAAGGCAGGCACGTCCAGCAGGGTCCCACCATGGGCCAGGACTCAGAGAGGAGAGGACAGCCCTGTCCTGACGCTCCCCGAGTCTGCCTGCCATGGGGCCCCCCATTTTGACTCTTGGCTGGTGGAGGAGTCAGAGCCCCACCCAGAGCCCCCACAGGGGCCTAAGCATCATCTGCTCCAGGGACCCAGGCCCTGGCCTGTGGAGGGACACAGAGCAGCTGCCATCAGCATGTGACGCCAGCAGCTCCCAGCCCCCAGATGGGCTGGTGCCTGACAAGGATAGACTGGTGCCCCAGCCACTCTGACCTGCCACGTCGTATCTGCAGGTCTGGCGACTCTGGCTGTCACAGGCTGACCATGCCGTCCTCAGTGTCACGCGTCAGCTTGAGCGCACACCACTGACCTGCCCCGCAGAGTGACAACCTGCTTGCTGAGGGGACCAAGGAGGCTGGACAGCCTCCCCACGTGTGCGCGGCTCTGCGACCCGGGGGCTCAGACTCACGGCCACCATGAAGACTTCCAGTCAGAGCGGAGAGGGCCAGGGTGCAGCTCCTTCCAGCCCACAAATTGGATCTTCACAAGAAAAAGCCCCCTTTCGCCACAAGTTCTGGGCGGCAGACGTGGCCGGTCTCTTCTCTTAGAGTGGCGGCGGCCCCTGGGAAGGTCCCTCGATGGGGTTGGGGATGGGCATGTGGGCCTTCGCCTCGCTGCCTCCTCTGAAACTGAGGAAGGACAGGCCTTTGCAGTCGGGGTGGAGCCGCAGCTCCGCTGTGCGGCCGCCTGGGCTTGGGGACGGAGCCCATGGGTGCAGCCGTGAGGGTGCTGTGCTATGCTTCCCGGATGCCGCCTCCTGGGTGCTGGACACCCATGGCCTAAATAGCTCTAGGGCTTCCGACTGAAGGGCCACCTTGCTCATGTCTGTAAGTCACAGCAGCCCCCACCCGGCCCAGGGGCAGTCCTGGGGGGGGGCACTGTTTCCCTGGGGCTGCCGAAGGGGCCGGCTGACTGTGGGGGCTGGACAGGCTCTGCCAGCCGGCCGCCCTGGGCCTCACTCTCTGTTTTCAGGTGTGCCAGAGTGTCTGGCACACCTTTCCTCCAAGCCCAGAAGCCAGCTCTGGCGCGAACGTATTCTGGCACCGACCTGTGGACAGAGCTTTAACAGCAGAGCAGACCCAGGTGGGTGGATCAGGGCCGGGCCCCCTGGAGGTGACCAAAGTGGAGGCGTGCTCAGCAAGCAGGCCTCAGTCTGTCCCTTCCTGGGGCCTCAGAACACCAGCTTTGGCTGGGGCCTGGCTCTGGAGACGCTGCCTATATGGTCACCAGCTTCTCCCCTGAGCAGAGAGGACTACCCTGAGGTCCCTGACGTCATGTGACTGACTCGCGTTTGCCAGGAGAGTTGCTGGCCTGGCCCCTGTTTTCCCCCTGGAAACAAACCCAGGCTCCCTGCTGTAGCTCCAGCCCCCATAGGCCCTGTGGCTATGCTTTGTCTCCTTGGGTAACAAACATGATCGGTGGGGACAGGGTGCAGGGCTGGCTTCTCGAGGTGCGGCTTGGACAGTGGACCGGACGCCGCACTCAGAGGTGCCCTGGGCTTGTCTTGAAATTCCCAGTCATATGCCAACAAGGGGCCACGTTTCCATTCTGCTCTCCTGTCTCCTGGCTCTCCAGGGTTCTCTGATGTAGAGGACCTGGAGCCCCCCAGCCCTGTTGGGAGCAGGAGAGGGAGCCAGGCAGAGTTCCAAAGAGAGAGGGATCAGCTTAAGCGATGAGAGTCAGGATGCCGGGGCCCCGGTAGGTCCACTGCGGTGGGGCTCGGAGAGGGGCGGCGGCCTGGAGGAGGGGCTTGTCCCAGGCTAATAATAACTTGGAGGCCGGCCCCAGCTGCTGGCTATTTTTAGAGTCCGTAGCCAGCCCCCACATGACTCTCAGCAGGCCTGAGATGGGATGAGAAAGTTGCACAATGGATGGCTGACCTCCGGCAGCCTGGGCCCAGGGGCAGGGACAGAGCGCGCCTGCCTTGGGCCTCTGGTCGCTGACAACCCAGCACAGGGCCAGCTCCTGCCTCGGCCCTCGGCCTGCCCAGCCCCGCTGCTCCCTCCTGTTAGCCGTGCCCCGCCCCCAAGCGGAACATGGAAAATCTGATGTCAGAATTCCAGCGTCCACAAAGAATGTGGCCTGACCTTCACCTCCCCGAGCTGCCAAGGTCCAGAGGGGCCGCCCGGGTCTCCCCTCCCTGCAGGCTTCCAGGCCCTCTGGGGCCACCTCCCTTCTCCCCTCCCCAGCCCCCAGTGCAGCCCTGGCCCCACAGGCTCTCTGCACCCAAAGGTGCTGCACAGCGATACACAGACTAGTCCTGCCCCTCAAGCCAGGGGGTCTGTGTGGCCTCCGGAGTTTCCATTAGTGCCCGGTGGGGTTTCTGGGGCAGGTCACAGGAGTGGGTGGAGCAGGGGGTGGATCCCTGTCCCAGCTCTGAGCCCTGGGTGGCCTGGGCAGTGTGGAGGCCCTGGTCCACCACCCTGCCACTCCACCAGGAAGGAGGGCAGGCAGAGACCAGCAAGAGAGCTGTGCACAGGCGCGTGTGCTCGTGGGGTGCGGTGTATACAAGTGTGTGTATACATGTGTATGCAGACACGCATGGATGTGTATATACATGTGATGTGGCATGCAGGAACACGTGTATTCAGGCATGTGCCCCTGGGAGTAAACTGCTGTGTCTTTAGCATTTTCTTAAATGGAAACACCCTGAACGATATCCCCTCTCCTTGCCAAGGGCCTTCCCGCTCAGGGGGAAGTTTGACTGGGCCTCCAACCCAGGGCCTGAATGTCCCCAGCTCTCTGTGCGGTTGGGGCTGAGAGGGCAGGAGGGAGACAGTCAGCCAGGCCAGCCCCCAGCAGGCAGGGAGGCTCTGTGGGAGACGCTGGTGTCTGCAGTGGAGAGGGGCACCCGCTGTCCTTCAGAATCCAGGACACCCGGCAGTGGGCAGGGACCGGAGTGCTTATCAGCAGCTGGGGGTGTGGGTGGACTTGGGGAGCAGGTCCAAGACCCCAGGACACTGCTGGAAAGGGCAGTTCTCACAAGCCCTGGCCCCCTCTCCCGGCAGTCCCCTGGGTCAGCCATGGCCCTGGCAACACGGGAAGCAGACGCAGAGAGGGGACCTGCCTGCAGTGCCCTGCCTTCCGCAGCTGCACCCTGTCGGTCCGTCCCCTCCCTCCTCCCAGATGCCCATCAGGGGTGTGCTTGCCGCAGGCCCTGGGTCTGCACAGAGGGTCACCTCCCAGGATGGGGCTGGTCACCAACAGCTGGACAGGTGCTAGCCCTGCGTCCGTGGCCCCTGGGACACCCCTTGCTTGTTTCATGGCTTCAAGTGTTAGGGTGCTTATATTTAGGGAAGAATTGCTTCCTGAGACAGATAATAGCAGTAAATGACACCTCGTTGATCCTGCGTCTCCTTTTGTCCTGAAGACCGCATGTAATGAAGTGGGAGAATGAAGTGATGTACAGAAGCCGCCTTCTAGCATGGAAAGCACTGTGTTGTTTTCAATTAACTTCAAAACCACTGAGAAAAAGGTTTCCACGTAAAATAACTGGCTGCCTGCCCCTGTTGCCGGCTTCCTCTTCAACCTCCCACGAAAACACGCCTGGAGGTGGAGAGAAACACGGAACCTACAACACCTGGGAAGCTGGGCTTCCACTCTGTTGCCAGGACCAGCAGGAATGCCCGCCAGCTGCCTGCTGGCAGGCCTGGCTGGAAAGTGCCCTGGGCCATGGCAGGGCCTGCAGCCCAGGATGGAGGGCGGCCACCTGCCAGCCCTCTCTCCGCTTCCCGTGCAGGACGCCAGGCTATGCCCACTTGGAGCTGAGTGGCCGTCCTGGCCGGGGGCCGCTTTCCAAGGCTGCAGTGCTGTTCCGAGGACCCGTCCCACCCCCGAGAGTCTCCATCCGTTCCTGCTGGGTCAGGAACTCAGCAGTCTCGAGTCCAATGCTGGCGGGGCCTGAGCCGCAGACGGACGGGCTGAGTGGTGCCCAGAAACGCGTCCCCAGTACTTCCCGCCTGGCTCAGCCACGGGGCCTACAAGGCTGCCTCCAGCTTGTGGAGCCCGAGGTACGCCTACCGTGGCCGGGAAGGGCCCCCTGAGTGGGTTCGCAGAGGCCTCGGGTAGTGCCTGGGTTGGTGGCTTCCGGGGAACCTTAGGCCTGGGCGCTGCCCTGAGGGCTGGGGTGTGACCTGCACTTAGAACCTTCTACTCTCCTCCAGGAACTAACCTTCATGGCCAGGGCTGAGACTTCCACTGGGCACCTGCCTGGGGAGCCTCACCTGTCCCCTGTGGACAGTCAAGGACACCGAGGCCCCAGGAGGCCAGGGCTGGCTCTTGCCATGAGGAGCAAGGCCCCCACCTAGCCAGGGCCCTGGGTCTCCCTGATCCTCCTTGTGCCACTTCAACTCTCAGTGTGACCTGGTCTGTTCACCCAGGGTCATCGGGGGATTCCTGAGGGCTGAAGCTCTAGCCAGCATGTCGCCCTGGGGCAGGTCCCGCCCCTCATTTCACAGGGTCCCAGGAGGGCTGACCCTGAAGGGTCCATGGGTGTCCAGGTGTGTGCCATCATCCACGGTGCATAGGCCAAAACCTCCTGGGAGGCCAGCACTTCCCCAGGCAGGTGCATGGGGGCGGGGAGGGGAGCATGGCCATGGCAGGTGGGCATGGTGGAGGTGTGACAGGCAGGTGGGGGGCCGGCTGTCCCACCCTTGGAGCAGCAGGAGGCCCGTGCTGGGGCACAGGCTCACAGCTGCCCGTCCCCTCGTGGCAGTCCCCTCCTTGCACCAAGCAGGGTCCCTGTGCCCAGCCCCGGGGGCAGGCATCGGCCACAGTGGTTTTGTAAGCACCCTCTCTCCAAGGGTCTCCTGGGCCCTGTGTCCCAGGCCGCCCCCAGGTGCTCTTTCATGTCCTCGAAGAGGGAGATGCGAGTCACCTGCTCGCTGTCAGAATGCTCTGCCCTGGGATGTGCCCCCCACCCAGGGAAAGTGTTTCCCTACCACCCCCATCTCCCTGTACTTGGAACCACAGCCCTCTCCACGTCGGGGCGGGGCCAGCAGCTGTAGTGACCACAGCCAGAGTGTCCTCGTTGGAGGCCCAAACCCACTCCAGTGTCCGATTGCTGGGACAGTTCCTGCTCCAGCTGTATAGCTGGCATGGGTGGCCCTGTGGCCTGCACTGTGGGACCCGGGTTCGGGGCTGGGGGTGCTGCCTTCCGAAAGTGCCTAGAAAGACCGAAGCTCACTCTGGTGATGGCCACATGGTGGCCAGGACGGCTGATGGCCAGCTTCCCCTGGGCAGGACATGATGGTTGTCTCTGGGGGGCAGGCCCAGTCTGTGTCCCCAGCACCCTGCTTCTGCTTGGGCCTCTGCGCTTGTCCCTCCCTGGGCTCCGTCCTTCACATCCACACTTCCCCAAGGGCCCCTCGATCTGTGGGCCCAGCGGGTTCAGGAGGAAGCACGCCCTCTGAGGGCGCTCTTGGCACTGACCAGCCCCTACTTGACCCCTCTGTTCTACCTCCTGGATTCACAACCTCCAGGCAGGGGCCTCTCTGGCAGCTGGGAAGCCAAGTCCTGGAAAAACTGGAACATTTGATTTCTCTCCGAGATTCAGAGAACATCCACCAAGAATAAGTTCCTGGTCTCGAAGGCACAGAGCTGAGCCTGGGCTGGCCCTTCCCAGAGGGTGGGTGTGTGGGGCCAGCCAGAGCCCACAGGACCCTCAGGAGGGGCTGAATCAACAACTAGAGGCCAAGCAGTATATAGGGCTGGTCTCCAAGGTCATGGCAAGGACCCTCCCTGGAGCTGGCAGAAACGCCAGCTCTATAGGAGCCCACTCTGTGCGGTGCCAGGGTCCTAGAGCCCCATGCCCTCCACCCCGGAGTCCAGCTGACAGGTAGGCAGCCCCGAGTATCAGAAAGCGCTGCTGTGGGTGAGGCTGCTTGCTTTCTGGAAACTTCCCTGTGACTGAGGAGTGCGGAGTCAGTGACGTTCCTGGCAGAAAAGTTGGAAGCCTCAGAGTTATCATCAATGCCTTTTTAGCTTCTAACAGTGCAGGAATAACCTGGCTGATCCCCGCCCCCACCCCCACCCCCACCCCCCACGCCGACCCTGGGCAACAGCTTCCTCAGATGGAAAGGCTCCTGGAAACGCTATTCTTAATAATTGACCTTTTAAGTCAGTGACAAGGGAGAAACCTAAAAAAAGACTCCCTCTGTCGTTGACTCATCTTGGCCTAAATATCGTGGGAAGTTTCCATGACTCCGCACAGCCGACACACCGGGTGTCCGCAGGCTTGCGCGCCGGCGTGGAGGCTGGGTGGCAGGGAGGCCGACCGGGCCAGCGCCCCCGGCAAGGCTGCAGCTCCGCCTGCGTCCACGTGCCGAGCAGCCCTGCTCGAAGGCAAGGTCAGGCCGGGCTGCTGAGCAAAGATGTGGCCCCGCCGCGGGATCCTGCCCTCGTCCCCGCCGGCCTG
>VMDR010000007.1:518703-853632 GCA_007922815.1 Macrotus californicus
CCCCCCCCCCCCCCCCCCCCGTTTGCACCTCCCCCACCCCAGCGACCAACCACCTACTTTCCGTCTCCCTGGCAATGACCGAGTAGGAACTGGAGCCCATGCAGATCCTGGCTCGGTGCTCGGCTCAGTGACCACACTGGGGCCACCTCACTCAGTGTCCTAACCCCTGAGCCACCTGCCTGTGGCCGTCTATCCTACAGAAGACAGGTCCCAGATGGATGCAGCTTCTCGCTTGTGTGCCTGATGGGCAGCCCTGGTCCTGGCCCTCTGTCCTGGACAAGCCCAGCTTCCCAGGGCTTTGGTTTTTAAATCCTTCCAAGTCCACCAAGGAGGCCACACCAGCCTGATGGGACCCTGCTTCAGAGCTTGTCCCCGACCCCCGACTGCAGGGCCTGCCTGTGGGAGTCCTGCTCACAGGTCACCGCACACGGGCAGGCTGGGGGACAGTGTCGACTGTCCCGCCCAGCACCTGGGCTCCACTCAAGCCTCTGAGGACGGTCAGGCCCCTGTGCCCAGGGCTCTGGCATGGCGGCTCTGCTGGGCCATAGCCGTGCTTTCCGCAGGTGTGGCTGGTTCAGGCTCCGCTCCCCCACACCGCCCTCTCTGTGCTTCAAAGTGGAGGGTGTCACTCAGATGAAACAACCTCCGGCCCAGCTGGACGTGTCTGTTTCAGGACTAAAGCGACTTCCAAGCCACTGTTCATTTCCTGCATCTCTCAGAACTCCTATGAGGAAGGGTTTGACACCAGCTGCCCAAGAAGCCCTGCGACCCACGACCCAGTTCCTGCCAGGGGGTGAGTGGGCGCCCCACTCAGGCACCTGGCCTTGTGCCAGCCCCACCCTGTCTGTCCCCAGGGTTTCTGAGCCTCCTCCCAGGACCTTCAGCCTGGAGGGCTTCACACGCTGTCACCGCAGGCTCCCCGCCTGCATGGAGCGTGGCTGGGCCACCCCGGGATGCGGAGCGGATGGACACGTCCTGCCCTGGGCGCCCAGGGTGGCGAGGGGCAGGCAGGCATGTGGACAACAGCAGCAGTGAGGAGTTCCGAGGTATAGGGGGGCCGCTGGACACTCAGGAGAGTGATGTGACCCGGTTGGGGGTCTGGATGACCTCTCTGAAGAAGCAGCATTTGGGGGCTGACCTGAAGGGTGGTGAGTCCATGCTGGTGTGGTCAGCCCCTCTGCCCTGGCCCCTCGTGGCTGTGGCCCGTCCCCTAGCCCGTGGACCCCCAGGGGTGGCTGCCTTTGGTGCCTCCCTTTGAGGTCAGACTTCCTGACCTGGCTTGGGCTGCATGTGTGTCCATGTGATGGTGTGACCAGATGCTGGACCTGAGAGGGCACCTGCCCACTCACTAAGCTCCACTGGCCATCCCCTCCTGTGTTCTGGGGGAGAAGGGGAGGCTGACGGTGGGGGTGCAGAGTCCAGAGCAGGCAGAGGGGAAGCCTGCCCTCCGGCTGGTGGGGCCTGGAGTAGCTGCACACCTGTTGGCGCCTCGGTTTCCCCAAAGGCCATGAGGGCACGCATGTGTTATTATGGGGATGGTCAGCGGTGGGACTGGGTAGGAGACTGTTGGACAGATCAGGGCAGAGGGTGTGAGACCCCCTCCAGGGTGCCTGGCCACAGAGGCCGAGAGGGACAGAGGGGACCAGGGACAGAGTGGCGCGGGAGGTGGCTGCCAGCCTGAGCATTGTGCCAGGGTCCTGGGGGCTGAGGCCTGGTGTTAGGGCCTCCCAGCACTGCCAGCTGCTCATGGGCCTTGGGCAACCACCCCTACATCTGCTCTTGCGGCTCGGAGCGGGGCTGGGTGCAGGTGCCCGTCCGTGGGTGAGGGGAGGACTCCAACAGCACCCCCTCCCAGTGGACGAGGGCCCGAAGGCGCTGTGATGAATGTCGAGCGTTGTGGGGAAGCCTGGCTTTCTAATGTGAGGGTGCGCCCGGCAGCTGACAGACGCAAAGGTTGCCGTTGATTATGCCTCTCCACTGAAATGCCACACGGCTGTCGGCAGGCCCCTCTCCTGCAGCTCCAAATGGCTTATTGATTGTGGTGGGAGCTCTGGAGACCTGCAGATTGCAGAGACCCCTGGCTCCAGAGGGCCGGACCGCTGGCCAGCAGACGCTGGCAGGTGCTGACAACCCCAGCCTGGTCCCGACACATCCGAGTTCACACCCCAAGGGCTCCACCTGCTCCATGTCTGTCTGGGGCTCAGGTTCCCAGGACACAGTGGAGCTGGGGACGGTCCCTCAGCCTGTAGCAGATGCTGCATAACAAGCAGGGCCGGTTGTCCCAGGGCCACGGCTGTCTGTCACCCTCTGCGGGAAGAGACCAGCACCCAGTCCTCACAGGGACGAGAGCTGGGAGCACCCACAGGAGGCAAAGGGCTGGCAAGCGTCAGGGGCAGCCAGGGGCCACCTGTGCCAATCACCTTCAGCCACACGGGAGAGCAAACCGGCCTGAGGGGAAATCCAGAAGCTTTCACTCACACGAAGTTGCCCTGCAGGCCTGTGGGGCTGCTCCAAGACGACAAACTGAAAACACACTCAGGCTTGTACACACTCAGGCTTGTGCACACACAGATGTGCACAAATACACACTGGCACACCCACCCCCTACACAAATGCACACACACACATGCACACGTCTGCACACGCAAAACAAAACCCACTTGGGTCCTGAAAAAACCCTCATCGCACAAGGCGGAGAATGAAGCAGCCGGACGAAGATGGAAACACGTCGCACTCTGGTTAGGCCGAGACTGCGTGTGCAGAGGAGACAAGGGGCGGGCACGGGGTCTTCGGGGGGAGGCAAGAGTTCGAGAAGCAGAGCAGCTGCCTGACAGTCAGATAAGAAGGAAGCAGAGGAGGGACTGAGGCCGGCGGTGACACATGCGAAGAGGAGGCGGCAGGGGCCTCGAGGGACGGTGTCCAATCTGAGTGTTTGCAGTGAGTTTGGGATCGATTGCACGTGGACGTAGCCCAAACAACTGTGCTTGTTACAAAGCAGAACTGAGTCCCAAAAACGGTTCTTAAGAGCCGCACAGTAGCTTGAGCTGTTGGCGAAACACTGCACAGCACTAGCGAGATAAATGTGTGCCTCTCCAAGACAGGGACGATTTTCTAGAACAGTGTACTTTTCCGGAACCGTCTCAGCAGGAAACTTGAACACATTAATATCTGAGTGACCGTGGAAAGGACCGAAAGGGTAGCCCAAGAGTCATTCCCAGAAATGGCGCCAGATCAGCACGACTTCACGGGTTATTCCAGACTTTCAGGGAACAGGCAGCTCCAAAGCCATATAATCGATCATTGACTTTTTTAAATATGGAGACCTTCCCCAAAACTTGGCAAAATAGCAATACAGAAAATTATAATACAGCCCTGACCTGTGTGGCTCACTGGGTTAGGCATCACCCTCTGACCAGAAGGTCGCCGGTTCAGTTCCCAGTCAGGGCACAGAGCTGGGTTGCAGGCTCCATCCCCAGTCAGGATGCCTGCAAGAGGCAACCAATTCACGTTTCTCACTTCAGTGTTTCTCTCCCTCTCTCTAAAAATAAATAAACAGAATATTAAAAAATTAAAATATGATCTCAATTGTGAAAACATATACGAGAATTGCAAATAAAGTCTTAGCAAGTTAAATGTAGTCACTATCTTAAATTAACATTCCACCACGTATAAGGGACTTGAAGGCAAGAGCGAGTAAAATGATAAAATCTAAGTCATATCAATAATTTCATCACATCAAGAGGTTAAGTGAGAAATACGGTAATTTATCAGTAGACTCCACAAAAGCCATTTGCTACCACTTGCTATCCATCAACCTTAACTTTAATCAGAGTAATAATACACATCGACTTTGAAAAGCAAATCTGCTTGTCCAGTTCTCTAACAAAAGTGCTGTCTGTGGCCCCTCGCCTAGCTCCTCTTATATCTAGAAACTTCCTGCTCCCCAGAGGCCACTGCTCTCAGATCTTTTCAGAAATGTCTTAGGGTGCTGACCAGCACCCTCCTAAATCACCCCCTGTCACCCCTCAGTTTCTCAGCTTTGGACGCTGCCTGCCGACTCCTGTTTTGGGAGACGGAGCCGCCCCGGCTGCCTCCGCTGCTACCCACGCCGGTGACCCCCTCGTTGTTTTGGGGTGGCGTCACAGCTTCTCATTAAACCAGAGTCAGCGCTGGCGCTGTCGGGCTGGGCGCCTGTCGTTCCGGTCTGTGCTGTGAAATGCCACGTGATTGTGTTCCTTCGTCACCTCGCCCTATGTTTTCCTGGAGTTCATCATTGCCTTATTTTTTCATCAGCTGGATTTTTCTGCTTGAGGTGTCCAGAACTCGCTGAATTCATGGGTCGATATCTTTTCTTCTGGGAGTTTCTGGAAAATTCGAGACCACTATTTCTTCGTACATTGCTCCTGCCCTGTCCTCCGTCCTCTCTCTGGAATTCCAAGCACACTAGCCCCTCTGAGCAGGCTCCCTGTGTCCCCATGGAGCACGAGGCAGCTCCGAGCTCTGAGCTCCGTCTTCAGATTCGCTCCTAAAGAGGGGGCTGGCGGAGGCGGGGGCAGGAGGAGAGGGCCCTGCGGACCGACTTCCTGGCAGGGGTCTCTGCCAACAGCTGTCTTTGGGTCTCCGGAACTCTCTGCTCCTTCGGGCCAGGGTGGTCCCAGCTGCATGTCTCCTGGGGACCCAGAGTCCTCTGGGCTTCCTTTCAGCCCTCCCCACACCTGAAGTCCACCCCCTGCCCTCCGTCGTTCAGCTGCTGGTGCCAGAGAATTCTGTTCCATAATGAATAAGCAATAAACATCCTGGGGTCATTGGTTAATTACTTGGAGAAAAGATCACTTTATATGTGAAAATATCTTCCGCAAATTAAAAGCCAAGTGACAAACAGGAAAAAACCTTTGCTGAAGACAAAGAGCTCCAAAACTGCAAAGGAAAGTGGTGAAAGGTCCGATGAAACAATTGAAGTAAAATAAAGGAGACACCTAAAGCGAAGTGCTCCACCTCTCTCAAGGTCGTCAGAGAGGTTCAAGGTCGTCAGAGAGGTTCAAGGAGCACAGGACATCGCTCATCTCAGACCAGGCTGCCAGGCCTCCTCCCCTCCCCCTCCCCGCCCTGGGCCTCTGCAGGCAGCTTGACCTTCCGCTCCTCTGGCCTCCGAGAGCGCCCCCCTACCCGGGGCCACTCTGACTCTTGATGCCCGGTCCAGACTGTGCCCTGGGATTTTCTTTTCAGAACCTAAAGGACCCTTAACGTATTTTCCTAAACCAACCGGCAGCTTTTCCTGGAGGCTGACTTGGCAGTCCTACCAGCAGAGTAGGGCTGAGAGTTCAACCACAGGATGCACCCCACCGGCAGCCCCTGCCAGTCCCACCCCTGACCTGCTGGCCCCACAGTCCCCTGTGCCCTGGCCTCTGGGGTCTACAGGGATCCCCTCCCCACCCCACGCCTGCCTGCCCTGCCTCCCCTCTGCTCCTGCCTCGGGCCTTTCCTCTCAGTGCCTTGCTTTTCACTCTGCCCACAACAATCTCTCTCATCCTCCCACGCCTTCCTGGGACAAGCAGGTCCTATTCAAATGTCCCCTGCTCCCTGGGCTCCAGCCCCACCAGGCCCGCAGCCAGGGTGCCTGCCCCCAGCACCCTCAGCCTCACGTGCCTCGACCAGCCCTGGTTGCTCTTGCCTGTGCGCAGGGCAGGAGCCTCAGGGTGGCAGGGACGCTGTCTGTCCCCAGCGCTAGCACGTGCCTGGCATCCAGCAGTCCTGGGGCTGGGCTCACTGGACACGGCTGTGTGGTTGCCGTGCCTCTGGCTCTGGACGTCTGGGGGACATGGCATCTGTTTTACAGATGCTCTGCAGGACTGATGAAGAGCTCTGTCACTGAAGAGGGGAAGCAGACACCTGGTGAGCCCACCGAGTTTCCACGCAGAGGACACATGGCGAAGGACAGGACAGGTCATGAGGATGCAGCCCTGGGACTTGTGTGCAGGGCACGGCGCAAGGACACAGGGTCAGCGCTGTCTGGGACAGGACCTGGCGTGGCCCCTTCTGGACTGTGGGCCACACATGCCTGCCGGAAGTGTCCGGTTGCCCAGGGCAGGTGGCCAAGTGCTCGGCTCTGCCAGAACTTCCCAGGCTGTGGCGTCGTCAGCTGACAGCGCCACCTGCCCAGCCACACCCAGCTATCGCCTCGAGGAGCTGACGGCAGGGGGCAGGGGCAGTGGGGGGGGCGGACCCACAAAGCCCTGCCCCATGCCAGGAGCTGCTGCCCGGGTTCCCAGGGTGCAGCTCTGCAGGTGCCTGCCCTCCCCCCTCCCTCCCCTCTTCTGGCTCAGCCTGGGCCACAAAGAACCTCAGAGTCCTAACCTGTCTGCATGGGGCAGAAAGTGCCCACGACCCTCTGCAGGGCTAGCCAGCTCCCACCTCCTGCCAGGGAGGTGCTGACACTGCGGCTGCACCCGCGTCTGGGCCTTGGCCTTGGCCTTGCCCTTAGTCCCTGCCAGACACCTCCGCCCCCAGCCCACACAGAGGCCCTGGCACTTCCCAGGAGCAGTCTCTCTTCTTTCCAGCCCTGAGGATCCAGCCCTCAGCCTGGCCACCCCTCAGAGCCTGGGCACCCTCAGGGCAAGCTGCCCAGGATGACCACTGGAACGGAGTGGCGTCTTGCCAGGTCACCTGCACCCCAGGTGGGGCTGTCACCCCCTATGAAGACTGGAGGGGCCTACATGCCATCCCGCCCTCCCTGCCCCTCCTCCCACCTCCCAGCCAGGACACTGTTTGGGAAGGAGCCCCACTTCCCTGAGCCGCCCCATGTGGGGTGGGGGCGGGGGCGGGGACCAGGCTGGCTGGCATGGCTGCCGCTGGGAGCCTTGGTAATGAGGTTGCCTCGGCCGCCTTCCCTCCGGGCAGCACTCCGGGCCTTTGGATTTAATTGCAAGTGTATTTCCAGAAGCAGAATCTGGGGCGCTGTGAGGACGGTGGATGTTGGGGAGGCTGGGCTGTGGGGAGGGGCTCTAGGCCAGCTGCCTGGGAGAAGCAGAGGTCAGGGTGCTCTGGGGCTGGCCGGGTTGGGGGGCAGGCAAAGGCACAGACCCCGTGTGGGAAGCCCACCTTTCACAGCACCTCCCACACCCAGGAGGCAGCTGCCCCCTCCTCCCCTCCCGTTGGCCTTCTTTCTTCTGGATTGTTCCTTCATCAGGCAAATGGCTGGGTGCCCTGGTGACATTCTGGTCTGCATGGGCCCATGACCTGCTGCTCTTCCAGGCCTCCCTGTCTGGGAGCTGGGAACTGGCCACATGCCCTGCCGCTGTCTGCAGGAGCCCCAGCTCAGAGGCGGACAGGATGCAATGTGGGCTAGTGGCAGCTCCACAGAGGAAGGCCTTCTGTGCGCCCGTGTCTGGGATGTCATAGAGCCCTGTGATGTCCCCAAGTGCCACAAGAGGCTGATCCGACAAGGCCAAGAACTGCCTAGGGCTGGCTGTCCAAGTTGTGTGGAGGACCAGGGGCTAGCCAGCCACGTGATGAATCCTTTTGTCCACCCCCTGGACCTGTCAGAGCGTGGGGGACCAATGGCCTCGCCCCCGAGGCAGATGGCTTCCTCAGTGACTCAGGCCTGGCAGCCTTCCCTCCCGGCAGGGAGAGTGACCCTCTTTCCTGGGGCACCCACTCCAAGTGGACCCGCCCCCTTGGCTTTCCCCAGCACAGGGAGGGATGTGGCCAAGTTGGGCATTTGGGGAGGCCTCTTCGTCCTGGGCTCCAGCCAGGACAGGGTGGGACCTTTGGGGGCTGTCTCCACTGCCAGGGGCCGACCTGGAGTGGGGCTGAGCCCTGGCTGCCGGGCCTGAGCGCCCGTGGGCTCCCAGAGAGTAGGGCAACTTGAGTTCATGCCACAGGCTCTCCTTCCCGGCAGCTTCAGAGGCGAGTTGCGAAGCCTGGAGCGGGGGCGGGAGGGTGGGTTTTTGGGGTTACCCATCACTGGGCCCACACACCCTTGTGGAGCAGCAGGGCGGCACCAGTGGCTTCTTCAGAAAGGATTTGATATTTATCATTTCAAAACAGGCATCCAAGCAGCACTGTGGAAAGACCAGAGCTCTGACCTCCGCTCACCCATCTGCCATGGGGGTCACTTCGAGTCACTCTTGGGGAGCACCCTAATCTTCAGTGCTGGACGCCTCAGGGGGTCGGTTAGGTCCTTGCACGGAGACCAAGGGGGACTTCAGACGAGGACCCAGGCAGGGGTCAGTGCGTTTCAAACCGGGCACACAGAACAGAGAGCAGGCAGGTCCAAGACAGGGCAGAGCTGGCCGGCCAGAAGCTCAGCATGCAGCACAATGCCTGGCCCGGCCAGGTGACCCCTGGCCCCGGCAGCAACATTGGCCCCACTCAGCCTGCGGCAGCTGGGCATGCTACCCGCAGTGCCCCTGACCATGGCTGGCGAGGTGTTCCCTGGCTATTGTCACCATTTCACAGGAAAGAATGGAGGCCCAGAGGTCAGTCCTGAGCCCCCAGCTCCTGTCCAGCAAGCAGCAGAGTCGCAGGCCTGAGTCAGAGCCCTCCTCCAGCTGAGCCTCTGCAGGGTTGGCTTGGCCTACAGGGCGTTCTGGGAACTTTGGGGTTGGGCAGCTGGCTCCCAGGAATCTCGCCAGAGGAGAAAACCAGACGGGCTTGCTCAGAGCCAGGCCCACGCTGCCTTTCCGGCACTGGGGCCAGTGTGGACACAACTTTCAGAGGGGGAAGAGGCCCGGCGCCCTGGGCGGCACGGGCGGGCCCCACCACAAGCCACACCCTGGTCCTCTCTCTCCCTCCCTGGGGACAAACCCCCAGCTCCCAGACAGGGACGCAGACACATCAGGGCTTGTCTGCAGCAGTGAGGCTAGCGGGCCAGGAGCCAGCCTGAGTGCCAAGGCAGGAAGCCCACTGCCGGCCTCGGTTTCCCTTCTCAGCCCAGGGTGGGCCTTCATGGAGAGCTGTCTGCAGGGAAGATCTTGGCCACATGGTGGGGAGGGGGCCTTCCCTCGGCCCAGCGGGAGGCTCAGGCTCTCCTGGTTGGGGGGGGGGTCCCGAAACCTGGGCTGAGTCCAGGCTCAGACAGAACAAGCCAGTTTTCACAGCAGCCAGAGAACATGAGGAGCTGGCGGCGCACACGGCAGCCCTTCCAGAGCGTGTGGGCGGCCTGGGCAGCCTCCAGGCAGCTCCCCGTCACCCTGCCCAGGAGCACATGTGTCAAGGAGCTGTCGTGTGACAGCTCCGAGCCAGAGGTCTACTGGCCGGGCCCGAACCACGGGGGCTGAGGGACCTGGACAGGAGCAGGTGTTGGCGCCCTCCAGCCTGGGAGCTGCAGGCGGCTCGGGTCATGGCCCCGACGGACAGTGAAGTTTGGGCCAGCACTGCCACTTGGGGCTGGCGACCCGGGCGGGTGACTCAGCCCTCTGCCTCACTGTCCCCATCTGTGACATGGGCACAGTACAAGGCCCTCAGATGCAGTGTAAGCCAGCCCACCAGGAGCTCAGCTGCCCAGACACAGCCTCCTGGGGACGGGGCGGGTGCTGGTGACCCTCTGTACCAGCTCAGCACCCCCACTGGCTTCTCCAGGTGACAGCTGGGTGTGCATTTCCTGCCTGGCCCAGGGCCTGCTCCCTGCTTCCATAGCTGCTCCCTGACCACCTGCTGGTGTCTGGGCAGAGCCTGGGGGTCAAGGAGGACCCTGCCCTTGAGGAGTGCGGAGCCCAATGGAGGAGAGAGACCGAGAGGAGACACATCAAGGGGTGTGGGGTAGTCTCTATCAGGGTACAGGGAAGGATGTCCCTGAGGAGGTGCGTCTGCCTAGGCCACGCTTCTGCCTCATGAGACCCTTCCCGGGGTCCCCACCTGAGGGATGGCCAGGCCCCTGAGGTCTGAGTATCCCCATCAGCTCCAGGGTGCCATGCCCACCCAGGCCTGGCCCCACCTGGTCGTTGGGGCCACCTGTCTCCTGGCCATGTGCTCATCCCTCTGCCTGCCCTGGCCTGGTCTAGCTGTAGCTCTGCCGTCCCCTCCTTCCCCTTGCCCTTGTGAGGAGGCTTGGAATAGCCCCAAGCCATGAGAGAGAGGGGCCCCCACTCAACTCCAGTGGGGCACTCTGGGGGAGCCTCAGAGCAGTGTGATGGTCCCCCACCCCTCTGCCACTGCCTTTCCACCCCCTGCAGGCAGGCTCCCTCCCTCAGACAGTTCTGGAAGCTGCTAAGGTCTGTGGGGAAGAGAAGGAGAGGAGGGGCAGGGAAAAGACAGAAGACAGGGTGACAGCCCAGGTCCCTCCCATGTGGACCAGTGTCTGGCACACTCAAGGCATCAGGAATGGCAGGCTTGCCAGGTTTTCAGTGACAGAGCACCTCCCTTCAGCAGCCTTCTGGAACCAGGTCCCAGGAGGGGACTCAGAGGGGCTCTCAGGCTGCTTCCTGTGGGGGGTCCTCCAGGCAGACCGCCTTCCCTCCCTTGGCCTTGTGGGAGGCCGCTGGAGAGCACTTCACAGGGTGGGGGAGCTGGACGGGCCCAGAGGGCGGCCTCTCCCACAGCCCTGCCCTGCCTCCCTCTCCACACCCCCCCCCCCCCCCCCCCCCCCCCCCCCCCCCCCCCCCCCCCCCCCCCCCCCCCCCCCCCCCCCCCCCCCCCCCCCCCCCCCCCCCCCCCCCCCCCCAGCCTGCCTTTCCTGACTGCAGGCCAGCCTCCCCCCTCAGTCTGCCCCACAAAGCCCCACCCTCGTTTCCCAGGGTGTCCGGGCTGAGGAGAAGCTGCAGAGCTGCTCAGCTAGAGCATGACTCCGGTGCCCAGGGCCCTGTGAAGTCCCAGACCTGCGTCTAATTTAGGAATGGCTAATGAGCCAGCTCCCCCAGAGAAGCTCGGCTGCCTGTCCTGGTTTTGCTGGCTGCTGTCTGTCCCTCAAGGAGAAGCCAGGGTGACCTGGTTTACCCACCTCCCACCATTGGTGCAGGTGGCAGCAGCCAGCAGCGGGTGGGGGGAGTCCAGATGGGGGATGGGACAGACTGCCCCCAGCTGCAGGCCCCATTTCAGCGGGGAGGTGAGGACATACAGGCTCCCTCCCAGGACAAAGACAGTGGCTCTGTGAGGTCTGGAGTCACAAGGTCCACCCCAGCCTAAAGATCCAACGCCCTCCCAGACCCCCAACCATCCCTGCCTCACTGACCATGGGGAGGGGAGGGGAGAGGGCTGCAGGGAGAAGGTGGGGCTGAGCTGGGGGAGGGTCAGAGGAGATGTGGTAGACAAGGGTCCTGGCAGGGACTGGCTGGTGGTGCCCACCAGCAATGGCTCTGGCAGTGACCCCTCCCCCCCACCACAGCCCCTCCCAGTGGGCCCCCAGGTTCCACGGATGTGGGGAGATCCTGACCTGTCCCAGCCAGGCCCAGCCACCAAAACTGGTCAGGTGCAGGCAGGAAGTAAGGCAGGAAGGCACTGCCGACCCTGGGGACTAGGGCCCAACCACACAGAGGGACAGTGTATGGCCCCCTCAGGCCAGTTGGGGGGCCTAAGAATCACTTCATGTGCTCTGCCCCCTCTGCTGGCTGGCCAGGCCCTGCCAGGCCCAGGCAATCCCGTCCTGACTCAAGTCCCCTTGCAGACATGGCTTGGCACACCAACTCAGACGCGTCCTGGCCCAGCCCCGAAGCTGGGCGACCTGAGGCATGACAGTTCTCCTTCACCACAGCGCACACAGCCCTCCTGCTCTGCCCCTCACGACGCATCTGCTGAGCCTTTGAACCAGCTCCAGACCCACCCTGCGGCCAGGGCCTCTGAGCCTTCGGTGACATGGTGCCCTGTCCCCGGTCCCTCCTAGGCAGGCCTCACTCCTCAGGGAAGGCCCTGCCACTGCGGGTGGAGGGTTAAGGAAGAGGGTCCTGGGAAGCGAGGGATACCCTGGTCTGACCTAGCTGGTCGAGGGAGGAAAGGAAGCAGGGAGGTCACTGAGGGCTGAGTCGGGCTGTGGGCCTGCTGGGTGCTCACGGAACTACCCTAAGGAGGTTCCCACCTGCAAGCAGGTTTGGCTGGAGCCTGGTGTCCCTGCCCACACGATCCGCCCGCCCCAGCCCCGTAGGTACTGTGGGCCTCCCTGACAACCCAGGGGCCACAAGGGGAGGTGGGGCTGCTCTGAGTCTCAGTTCTGGCAGGAGGCCTGGGCCACGGCCGACACCCAATACCCATTTGGTGAATAGGGCAGAGACCCCTCATGGTGGTAAAATAAGGCCCCCAAGGTGCCCACGTCCTACACTCTAGGACCCAAAACCCTACCATGGTACGTGACAAAGTAAGCTAAGGTTATAGAGGGGATGAGGTTGACAGTTGGCCGATTTCCAGGCGGCGAGGCTGTCCTGGATGGTCCAGGTAGGCCCAAGGTCATCGCGAGGGAGCTCGGAGGCCAGCGGAGCCACAGAGGCAGGTTCCCAGAGAGGCTCCCACTGGCTGCGAGAGAAGGAGTCGCAGGCCAAGGGAGGCAGCAGCCCGGAGAGCGGCAACAGGCAGGACTCAGCCCTGAGCCTCTGGAAGGAGCCAGCCTGCACACTCCTGGGTCGGCCGGGGTGACCCCATCGGCCCTCTGACCTCCAGGACTGCAAGAGGCCAAGCTGCAGTTTTGGAGCCAAGGAGCTGTGATCTTCTGTTGCAGCGGCCACAGGAAACTAGATACCTCCTCCCTGGAGCCCAGTCCCGGCCACTGCATGGGCGGTCAGCCTCCAGTGCCATCTGGATAGCAGGTCTGGGTGTGGACACAGCCCCAGCGTGAGGACCACCAGGCAGATGCCCGTCCCCCGTCCTGGGAGGCCTACCGTTCTGGCCAGAGAAACCGAGATGGCCAGGCCTCACCTTAGGGGAGGAAGCTTGTCCTCAGTCACAGCCACGCGGGGAGCCCTGCTGTGGCCGAGATAATGGCAACAGACACCCTCCCAGTCCTGTGCTGGGGCCCTGTGGTCACACCGTCCTGTCCCAGAGCTGAGAGCCCTGGTCAGGAGGACAGGTCTCCCATGGTGGCCACTCAGCTTCCAGAGTCCAGGCAGGGCACTGATGGTAGGGACAGGGACGAAGGTGGTGCCCCTGGATGGGCCCGTGGCTGAGATGCCAACGTGGCTTCTGCGGACAGCGTGGCCCCGGCACCCTGAGTGCTCAGACTCGGGTCTGGTGAGACGGAGGGGCAAGCCGAGGCCCTGAGAGGAAGGGCCCCAGCAAGCTGTCTCTGGGTGGGACACTTGCTTTCTTCCTTCAACTCCCACGCCTTCTGCAGCAGCACTCGCGGGGTGTGGCGCTGTGGGTTCTGGGGCAATTGGAGGCGTGGGAGGAAGGCGGGATCAGGGGGGCTCATGGTTTCGCGGGAGGGGATTGCAGTATCTTCTCGTGCATGCAGGGCGCCCTCTGCTGGCAGACTTGGGCACTGCAGTGGGCTCGGTGGGACAGACCCCCTCTTCCCTGGGCTGCACCAGGTGACCCACTGGGGTGGGGGCAGGGGACAGGGGGTGCGGTCTGGCAGGGCCCCCCACCCCGTGCCATTCTCAGGAAGTGAGCAGGGTGGAGGCCACATTCCCGTCCACCCACCAGGCACTGAGGCCACCGCACAGCCCTTTCCAGAGTTACCATGGCAGGGGGTGCCTGGGGTTGAGGTTAAGGTGGCTGTCGCTTTTGGGTGGACAGTCTGTCTCTGTGCTCTGTGGGGCCGGGGAGTTTTTAGCTCTTCTAATAACACATGGGCCCACACCACACACCAGAGAGGCCTCCCGGTGCCCCCCACCTCACCCTCCCCCAGCCAGGCAGAAGCAGACATGGTATTTTCGGTACTCACTGACATCTGATTGTGGCTCCCCCGTGGGCCCTGTCCTGAGCTCACCAGACCCCAGGCAGGGTTGAAAATGCCTACCTGTGGCCCGAGGGCATTTCCTGCTGGCCAAGGCTGGCGTGGGGCTCTAACTGGAAGCCCATCTGCTCCTGGGCCCCACGGCGCCCCCAGTGGTGGGCAGGAGAAAGGCGCCCTGACCGGGCTTCCTGGGCCCACACCCGCTGGGGGCGGGTGCCCCGGGGCTCCCCAGATGCCGAGTGCAGTGTGGCCATAAACACAGCTCCTCTCCTCCCCCCTCCTCCCTGACGTCCTGCACGCCCACTCTGCTGCACAGTTGGCAGGGGACAGCAGCCCCCCTCCCCCCCGGCCATGGGCCTCCCTGACCCACCCCACTGCCCGCTTTGGGGAAGCCCTGTTGGGGTGCTGTGTGTGCTGGGGGGGGCATGGCTCAGGTTGCAGCAGGGAAGCATGCTCCAAAGGGAGATGGGCCCTGGCTGGAGGATTCAGGTGTCACCTTGGACAAGCTTCTCTGCCTCGGTTTCCCGTTCTGTTACAGGGAAGAGGCGCCTTGCCTTTCACCGTGAGCCTCTAACACCTGTGTGGGGGGAAAGCCCTGAGAAACTGCAGAGGACAGGGGTCCCTGGACGGCCACCCCTGGACGGCCACCCCTGGACAGGCCACGTTGTCAGAGGTCTGAGGCCAGGATGCCGGGGTGGGGGTGGGGGGGGCGGCTGAATTGCCCGACTCCCCCTCCAGAGCCGGGGAGGCTGAGCTAGGCCAGTCAGGCCATGGCTGGGACCCGAGAACGAGGGCCCCAAGAGCAGGGCCAGCTCTCGTCTCAGGGCCAGGCTCTGCCACCCACTGGCCCCCAGGGAAGTCAGTCAGGAAGCCCCAGCAGCCAGGTATGAAGGGGTTGGAAGGTCCCAGAGCCTGGGCAGCTTCCCCAGCAAAAGCTCTTGGTGTGGAAAGCCCATGCACACCCACCTGCTCTTTGGTCATCACATTGCAATCACCCCGGGGACATCACAGTCGCTATGGAAACAAGTTGTCATAGGGACAGCACAGAGGGACCCAGGCAGGAGGCCACCATGCCGTCCTCACTGCACCTTGGCTCCTTCCTCCTGTCCCTGGTTGCTTCGCAGCCCCAGGCTGCACAGGACCCCCTGTTTGAGGGTGAATCAGACCCAGTCATCAGCCTCGGGGTCATCCCGGGACAGATCCTGCTTTTGTCCTTGATGTGACAGGATTCTCACTGTCTGGAAGCTGAGGTGATGGCTGATGACCCAAGCTGTGCCCTGCCTTGAGGTGGCCACGGTCTGGGGTCCTCCGGCCCCATCTCTAGGGCCAGCCCGTTTGGTGGTGTGCCCCGTGGCCTGGGGCAGGGCTGGCCCAAGTACCACCCTTCCCGATGCAGGGCTTGTGACCAGGTCTCACTTAATGGTCCCCAAAGGGGTACAGTGTAAGAGTGGGAACCGACACGGGCTTTGCAGGACCTCTGTGCAGCTGACTGACCCCCACACCCCAGGAGGGGGGATATGGTCCCTGCGTTCAGAAGGGAAAACTGAGGCATGAAGCGTCCATCGTTCGTTACTCAGCCCAGGGCTCCCTGCTTGGAGGTGGCCAAGTGGAATCTGGCATCTCAGCCCCCTGCCTTCCTAGGACCCCGATGGCTTCTGAGCCCCAGGCAGACCAACCCACAGGTGGTACCTGAGCTCTGGGAAGCTATGCCGGGGGGCCCAGTCCTGGGGATGCTGGAAAGGAAAGGGTCTTAGATCAGGAGCAGCCCCCAGAGCAGAGGCCCTGACAGGCCGAAGCCAACTCCCCAAGGATGCGGGTCAGGCCCTGCAGTGGGGACCAAGCCTGAGGGGACCAGGGAGCCAGTAGCATGCCTGCAAGGGAATGTGAAAGAGGTGGGCCTGAGGTCAGCGTGGATGCCCTGGGGACAGCACGGGCCTGGGTGCCACATGGGTGTCTGGCGCAGCACCAGCCGGGCTCAATGTGCCCTAGGGAGCAGGCTGGTGCCTGGGCCTGAGAGGCTACTGGCTGTGAGCTCGCGAGTGACTGTCTTCTGCAGTGCAGCCAGCAGAGGGCACCCACACCCCTCCCTGGAGGAGCCAACTGTGCAGAGGCGCAGAGGCGCAGAGGCGCAGAGGCGCAGGGCCCCAGGGTGCACTGGCCCATCCTGCACACTTCCAGCCCGGCTTGGATGGCTGTGCATCACTGCTTCCAGGGACCAGGCTACCAGGAACGCATGTTGCTCTCCGGAGGGGGAGGGGGCCTGAGGCCCCCTCTGGATGCTAGCCCTCTGGGACCATGGTTTTCTGCCATGGTTCACCTTGATTCACCATGCCCTCCAGCTGTGTTACCAATGCCATTGGGTCCCTGAGCCCCAGCACACCCTGGGGTGCCCTAGTCTCCAGGGTTTGCCCCACCCCCGCAACCCCTCCTCAGCGCTCAGTATTCTGACCCCTCCTGTCCCTTTCTGGGCCCTGAGCAAAGCAAGAGTCCAGCCCTCCCCTGGGCACTGGTGGTCCCTCTGGACCGTCTCCCAAGACAGCGTTCTTTCTGAAGCCACTGTGAGCCCTGCTCCCCAGGCCTTGTGGGGCCAGCAGGCAGGCAAGGGGGCCCAGGTGAGGGGTGGGCCCGGGCCAGGTCCAGGAGCAGTGGCCAACAAGCCCCAAAGCAGGGCTCAGCTAGGCACGCTCAGCCCAGCCTCCTGGGATCTGGCAGCCAATCTGTTTCATAGCCAGTGTCTGGGGAGGGGTACAGGGGAAAGGTGGCTGGGGGGGGGGTGGAAGAGAAGCTGGTCTGGACTCCCAGTTCAGGGTGCTGTGGGGTGACTAGCTCAGTGGCATCAGAGTGACCGGTCTCCACTGTGCCTTCACCGAAGACCTTGCCTGAACATCGCAGCAAGGCCCAAGTGCCACTTTGCTGGTGGGGACCGCGCCTTCCTGCCCAGTGGAGGACCGGGCCTCCCCTCACAGGGCCCCTGACGTTTGAAGCCTTCCCTCTGCCCAGGGTCCAGAGGGGGAGGCTCGACTGGCCAGGACCCTGGGTGGTGGTGGGGCCTCCAGGTATAGGGAGGGGCCTGAGGAAGGCACAGCCACACCCTTCCCCGGAGACCCTAGCCAGGGAATGGGGAGGGGCCGGGTGTCTGTTGCCCTCACTCAGCCTTTGGGCCCTAAGGGGATGTTGACTGGGTGGCTCAGCTGAGGGGCAGACTGTGGGAGGGTCCTTGCTTTGGGTGTGCCTCTCCTCCTGGCCTCTTGAGCAGGTCCCAGCCCCAGAGTCCTCCTGGCACCTGGGAAAGGCCAGCCTGGGGCCCGCCCACGGGCATCAATCAGGTGTGCCAGCAGGCCTGGTGCAGCTGACACAGGAACATTTCTCGGGCGGCACCCAGAACGGCACACTTGTTTAGAAAGACCAACTATTTCTCAGGCTGAGCGCAGCCCAATTTGAAAAGGGCTCCCATTGGGGGGCTGATAGTCCCCCCGGTCCACGTGTCACTCAAAGGTGGGCTGTGTCCCATGGTGCAGTCTGCAGGTATGGCTCCTGGCTGCAGCCTCAGCACCCCACCTGTCCTCACCTGCACCCGTTTACCCTGCATCTGGGTCTTCACGGGATTCGGGGCCTTTCGGTGCCAACCTGCCCTGTATAGAGACGGGGCTTTGGGGCAGCACGGGCACCTCCCACTCATGGACACCCACCCGCTGCCTTCGGGGGCCCTGCCCCTGCTCTGTGGGAGAGCGGCTTCCTGGAGGACAGACGGGACAGTCCACAGCTGCCCACCCTGTCCCCCTGTCCCACCCTCGTCTCCATTGCTCCCCAGGTGAAAACTGCGCCTTGTATTTTCACTTTGTCTGTAGTGAGCAGCTTTATTTCATTAAAATGTATCATTTCTTTTTAAAACAGGCAGCGTGAAACAAACCCAGGAATCTCCCCAGAGTAGTTCTGGGGCCCAGGGCTGCCTGGGGCGGGGCTGGGAGGGCAGAAGGCAGGCCCTGAGGCGCTGTGCTGGAGACAGTGGTCTCATCCTGCTCATCAGGGGGTCTCCTTCCTCCCTTCCTGTGGCCAAATAGCTCCCACTGCCAAGCACGTGGAACTTGGCTTTGGGACTGTCCCTGTGCTGGTGAACAGCCCTGTTCCATGCCGGGCTGGCTGTGTGGCTGATATCAGTAGGCCCCTCCTGTGTCTGAGCAGAGAACTGTCACTCACAGTGTGTTTTAATTAAGGAACTTGACTGGCAGTTTGCTGCAGGTGGGCTGCCAGTCCCTGGCTCCCTGGCTCCCCAGCCCTCAGGCTCCCCAGGGTGCCCGGCCCTGGCTACCCGCCCTGCACCGCCCTGACCTCCCGCAGCTCGTGTCCTGCTGGGAGGCCAGAATCCCCTGGCGTTGCTGGGGAGGGGCCAGGGCGGGGAAGATTTGCCTGCTATCAAGGCACCCGCATCCCCAGGCTCCCAGCTGCCTGCCCCTCGAGCCCGCAGCACCCTGGGCCTTCCCCAAGGGCAGCCTCTCATCTCCGCATTCCTGAACCCTAAGAGCCACCTGTCAGCACAGGCCAGCCAGGAGCAGGAGCCCCACGGAACCGGCTTTTCCAGCCGCCCCACATCCCTGGCCTCGCCCAGGGGTGTGGGTGGGGGTGGAGGGGGAAGAAGGTGGGGCCACCAAGGAGAAGAGAACGTTTCTCCTGGTATGAGCTCAGCCTTGCTGAGGGCTCAGGAACGTGGCTCTTGCCTGAGGCCTGCGTAAGAGCGGGACCCTCAGGACCATCACCCTGGCGCCCTGGCGCCCTGGTGTCCAGAGGCCCAGAGGAACGACCTTTCGGTGAAAGGCTGAGGGGAGGGACCAGAGAGGGAGTATTCTGGAGGAGGGAGGGACAGGGAGACCCTGGGCCATCGGCCCTGTGCTCTGAGCTCACACGAGGCATTCACACTCACTGCCTGACCCAGTGTGCTGGTGCCTGCAGGTGTGTGCGTGCACACTCACACACCCTTTCCCCTCCCATACCCCTGGCACTGCCAGCCTCCTCCCTGCCACCCCAGGGGGTGGGGGCTAGCTCCGTGCCCTCTGTGTGTCTGGAGCCCCCTGTCTCGGAGGGCCCCTCTCCCACAGCCCTGCTGGGAGATGCTGCGCCTCAGGCCCCAGGTGGACTGGCAAACCCCGAGGCCCAGCACCTGCTGACCCAGCTCACTGCTTCAAGTCCCTAGGAGGAAGACCATTCCCACAGTTCCCCTCAGGCAGGGCACAGGGCTGTGGGAGACCCCCACCCATCTGCCTCTCCCCAGGTGCCCCTCTGTCCCCCACAGGTGCTTCCCTGCCTGCTGACTTGGGGGACCAAGACCAGCCAGCATCCAAGGCTAGAGCTCAGGGGTGCTCTCAGCACCCAGCCCGGGCCCTCCCCAAGGCCACAGGCCCTCTCTCCCTCCCCGTCTTCTCCCTCTCCCAGCTCCTCTGCACCTCTGGAGTCTGTCTGTCTCTCCTCTCCTGCCTGAGGCAGCAGGGAGCTGAGAGGCCATTCTAGCAGGCCAGTTAGAGGCCCGGCCAAGGCCTCCTGGTTTCCAGAATGCTCTGCACCTGAGGTTTCCTCAGCATTTGACCCGGGTGCCCACCACCACCCTCACCCTAGCCAGGCTCCTTCCTGGGGAGGGGTCAGCACAGAGAAGCCAAAGAGCAGACCCTGGTGGTCCCACCCCTCCTGCCTGCCTGGCCCTGGTGCCCACCTTCTCTCGGTTGCCTGGACTTCCAGGCTGACCAGGGCCAGGGCCTTGTCCGCCCACCCACCCCCACCCCTTGACCTGTGATCCCACTCAGATGGGGGCTGGGAAGCAGGAAGGGGCAGGAGAGAGAGAATAAGACAGGAGGGGCCCTACCAGCCCTATGAGTCCCAGGGAACAGCTCGGCTGTCTGGGGCTGGGGGCGCCCCGCTGTCTGTCCCCTCAAGGCCACTTTACCCCAGGACCAGTCATGGCAGCTCACCTAGAGCCTCCACCTGGGCCTGTCCAGGGAGGCTGCTGAGCCCTGCCACCGCACCTCACCCTGCTGCAGGTCAGGGGAGCCCAGGGCCCATCCTGGGGAGGGGGGCACGACTCTGCCCCTCACTCCCATGGGGCTCAGTCAGCTCCTGTCCAGCAGCACAGCCTCCCTGCCCCCCCCCCCCCACTGCAGAGGGGAGGCTGCCCCTCCCCTGACCACACTGAGGGGGCCACCAGGCCCAGCCCTGCTCCCTCACCGCCCCAGGAGGAGGCCCCATGAGTGCAGCTCACCACCTTCCTTGTTCCTTCTCCTCAGCACCAGGGCGCCGTCTTGGCTCTCTGCTCTCTATCCACCGTGAGCCGAGAGGGGAGAACACACTCGTTTAAAATGCTAACTGTGGATTCTGCGCGTTTGAATTCTTTTACTTGCCTCTCGGGCAGACATAGTCCAATAAGCAAAGATGAAAGTCTGCACATGGGACCCGGAGCGCATCCCTCTTGAGGGGTGACTGCCCACACGGCTCCACAGGGGCTGACAGGGGTGGGGGCTCCTTGCCTCCCAGGTGCCCAGGTGACCCGAGACCGTGCCTTCCCTTGGGCGGCACAGCCCCCACAAGGGGTAACGGGCTCCCACAAGGGATGCCAGCCCCTCTGCTGGGAGTCGCTGAGCCTCTGCGGACGGCCCCAGGGCTGGAAAGGGCTGCAGGGCACAGGTGCGCCCCAGCTGGCCTGCACTGAAGATGATTCAGTCCTTGGTGCCTCTTGGAAGCCAGGCACCCCGGCCCCTGCTGAACCTGTGTCCTCACCAGAATCAGGGCCAGGTGGGGGCCCCCAAAGCTCCTGGGTCTCCCAGCTGAACCCTGCATACCTACACACCACAGGGCACAGAGCAGGCCGGTCCCACCACCTGAGTAGCCCTGCAGCCCTAGGGCAGGTCACTCTTCTCTCTCCCCTCGCTGGGTTCCCAGCAGGCACAGTGAGGGGCAGCCTCGTGCCACCCAGTCATTTACACAGATGGAGGGGAGGTGGGGGAAGGACCGAGGGGGGCTCAAGGGTGACCTGTCCGCCCCCTGCCCCCCACAGAGTGACCCAGAGCACTTCCAGTCTCCCAAGTCTGCAGGACGGGAGCAAGGAAATGTTTGGACAGTGGAGGGTGGCTGGGCAGGGACAGGGAGGATGACAGGGAGCTGAGGGTGGTGGGCTTCAAGGACCGCTCTGAGAACCGGAGACAGTGCCCACTTCCTGCTGCGAGCCCCTCATGGCCGCACCCTTGGCCCAGCCCAGTGCCCACGGCAGGCTGGCCCACTGCCGCTTGCCTTCGGGACTTGGCCAGAGGCTCGTGGCCTCTGCCAGGGCCAGGCCGGGCATGCTGAGCCAGCCTCGCCCACGGACACGGCCAGAGGGGCGCTGGGAGGTGACTGCCTGTGCTGAACCCACAGGCATGAAGGCACACCCAGGCCACACACCCACGCAGGGACCCCTCATGGACCACACAGGGGGCACAGCCGCCCCAGGCACAGAGACACACCCCGTCCCCAGGTCCCCTGCCTGCCAGCCCAGGCCCCACCCCCACACAGACAGGCAGCTGGCAGCTGGCTGCGGTTTCCTAGGAAACGCTGTCACCATCCTGGCATTGCAGAGTCTCAGGGGCCTGCAGCCTGTGCTGGGCAAGCTCCCGGAGCCTGCCTGGGACTTGGGTACAGGCGGGCACGGCTGTATGCAGGGCGATGCCTGGTGGGCCAACGGGGATGGGGGCCGGGGACAGGGGTCGGGGCCGGCCCTGAGAGAACCGCAGAGGCAGTGGCAGACCACCCACACCAGAGTCCTCATGAGCTCAGGCTCTGCTGACACCGATCCTGACTTGGGGGGAGGAGGCCCCGCCCTGCCTTCCCCAGCCATGAGCTGCAGCCCAAGGCAGCAGTGTCCCAAAGCAGCACCCCTCTGTGACATGCCGACTGTCCTGAGCTCAGAGCTGGGGGGGAGCAGGTTAGAGTCCTGCGCGCCCACCCAGTGCGAGATCAAGACCAGAGGTCTCATGCCCCCTGCCAGGCTCAACCCTGCTTGGGCCATGCAAGGGACCACCTCTAAGACCCTGCACTAGCAGTCCGTGACCCCCGCCCTCCAAGCACCCTTGGGAGTGGATCCAGGTGTCCAGGCAGAGCCTGGGGGTAAGAGTCCCAGCCACGCCCTGAAGGTGTGGAGGAAGGCACTGGCGCCGTCCCCAGACCCTGGCTGCTCAGGTGACGGCCAGTGAGGGCCCCTGGAGCGCTCTGCAGGGGCGGCCAAGCCCTGAGGCAGCCAGGCCTGGCTCCCTGCTCCACACTCCTGGCGCCAGGGTCGGTGGGGGTGCTGGGGTCGGCAGGGCCCTGAGGTCAGCTTGGAGCCGATATGCTTTAATCGCCGCCGATCTGGAAGCCTGGAGACCAGCACAGAAGTGGTGCCTGCAGCACATTCCTCTGTGGAGCCGCCTCTGAAGCCAGACCCTTCCTGGACCATGCAGTCCAGGCAGCGCGGCCCAGGGCGAGTGCGGGGCTACAGAGCTGGGAGCCCCAAGTTCAAACACTGGGCTCCTGCCTAGAATCTGTGTGGCCCCTCCAAGCCTCCCCAGCCCTCTGTGAGAGGGGCTGGCAGGGAGACTGGACACCCTGTGTGTCCCACTTGGAGGGGACTTGGGAAAGACCTAGGCCTCCAGGGGCTGGAGGGAGGGACTGACTGGGGACAGTGCCTGCTGTGAGCTCTGGGGTCCAGGGCTTGGGAAGGAGGTCAGGGAAAGGGGAGCAGAAAATGGGAGGGGTGCAACGGTGGGGGCAGGGAGCTGGGGGCTGGCTCCCCACACTCGCAGGCATAGCAGTTCACCTGGCACCGTGCCCCCCACCAGGGCGCACAAGGAATCATGAACTGTTGCCTTGGGTGCTGCTGGTGATGAGGGACACGCCCCCACCTCTCAAGGCTACCACCCGCCATCGACACACAGGCCTTGTGCTCTTGTGAGGATGATGTTAATTAATCACGCTCCCTCCAGCAAAGTCTAATCAACTCCTAATTAACCCGTTTTCTTCAAAGTGAGAAGTGAAGTCTCGGGGGCTGGCTGAGGGCTGGCGGGGTTTCAGCGACAGCAGCTTCGGCCTGGGGACACTCATTCCTGTTGGCTCTCCTGGCACACCTGCCTCTGGCATGTTTTCTAGAACTGGGGTCCTTCCTCGGGGGCCTGGGAACCTGGACAGGAAACAGTGACTGCTTTCAGGCAGAAAGGGACCTCCAGGGGAACGTGGCATTTCCTCCCATGGGCGGCGTGGGTGGCTCACCTCCTGGGGGCTGCTGGGGACTTCCCCGACGTCCATCCTGCCTCCAACCATGGTCACCAGGAGCCAGGCTCTGACCTACACCAGGCACACATCTGCCTCACAGTATTTGACACCTCCTCCAAAACAGCTGGGCTCCTTCGCAGTCCCCGAGTCTCTACTCACTGAGGACACCAGTGAGCAGGTGTCCAGGGTCCAGGACAGCGAAGCCTGTGAAACAGGTGATGGAGACATCGCTTCACATTTGTCAAAACCCACTGAACATGCCACCAAAGGAGCCAAGCAAACTAATGAGCAACAATGTATCCACGCCGGCTCAGGCAGCAAGCACAGGTATCACACCAGTGCAGGTTCCGGGACAGCGGCCGTGGCTCAGGCCTTTCTGCATGGGTGACGGGGTGGACGCCAGGGACCTCCTCAGTCCCAGCCCTAGCCACCGCCCTGTCAGCCACTCCTGGAAGGGGGGACGCCGGAGTCTGCGGGGTGGGGGCCAGGGGCGGCTGCAGGACCAACGGCCAGAAGCCCGTGTCCCACTCCTCAGACCACAGCTGGGCCCAAGGTCATGTCAAGTCGTCAGTGGCACCTTCGGGAGAGGCTGGGTCAGCACAGCCTACGGGACCGGGCGTCTGCAGCCCTCTCATTGTTTGCAATGTCCCCGAAGGGGACGCCGCCATGTCCCCCGGTGGAGGAGTGGAGAAACAAGTGTGGTCAGCCCGTGCCACGGGATGGGACTCGGCCACAACAGGAGCAAAGGTTGTGGGCCAATGTTGGGGGCCAGTGTCCACACACTGTGGCCCCACCAAAAAGCCCAGGCCAGGCAGCTCCCTGGGGGCCAGAGGTTGCAGGCTGGGGTAGGGGTGTGGGGTTGAGGGCAGAGGAGACAGCAGTGCTCTGGAACTAGCTGGGCCACCAGAGGTGGGCCGGTGCTGCATGGGAGCTGCCCCGACCCCCTGGGAGACCAGGGGGTGCGAGGGTTCCACGCCCCGGTGCTTGTCCCTACCCTCGTCCCAAATCCCGACCCTAAGAACACTGGCCAAGGCCTCAGGGCCTCAGGGACATTCTCTCCAGACCAGCAGGTGTTGGGGTGGGAAGGGCTGCGTGCTTGAAACTGCCTCTGGATGAGGGGCCCAAGGGCAGGGCGTCCACCTCGGCAGGCGTCCCTGAAACACCCCTTACCACCGCTGTTGGGCGTCTTCGTGGGTGGCTGTGCTGGGTGCTGTCCCCAGTGGCACCCCATGAAAGCCCATAGGGAGGCAGGAGCTGGGAGAGCGGAGGGAGCCGAGGGCCTGGGCAGGGCCCCAGCCCCCTCCTTGGGGGAGCCCCTTTGGCAGTGCCAGGTGCAGGCAGTCCAGGCAGCCCCGCCCTGCCCTCGTCCGCAGAGTGGTGTGCAGCCCAGGGAACAGCTCCCCCCTGCACCCCGAGTGCTGCCCACGCCCACCATGGTGCCTACCACAGGCCTCGCCCTGGACCCCGCTCCCTACCCCTCCCTGGGGCCTGGCGGGTCGGGCACAGGTCTGCTCTGGCCTCCCAGCTCCCTCCAGCCCCCATCCTCAGGGCCCTCCATCCTGCCTGCTGTCCTGGCTCTTCCCTGAGGCCCAGCTCACTGCCACTCCATCCCGGACCCTGAACATGTCTACCCCACGTGGACTGGGTATTTGTGCCCCCTAATGCCTCAGTATTGCCCCCATGGGGAGGTGTCTGGAGGTGGACCTTTGGGGGTGATTGGGGTTAGGTGAGGTCAGGAGTGTGGGACCCCCATGAGGAGCCAGTGTCCTAATCAGAAGACCAGGCCCCTGGTTCCCTCCCTCTGCCATCTGGGACACGCCCGCACCAAACACTAGGTCAGCCAAGCCTTGACCTTGGACTTCCAGCTTCCAGACTATGGGAAGCACGTCTGTGGTACTTTGTGATGAAGTGATGAGACACACCCCTGGCCCCTCTTCAACCTGCCCTCACCCCTGTCCCCTACGAGAGGCCGCTGGACTTGCCCAGGCCTCAGCCTCAGTGACCCTGTCTGTGAAAGAAGACACTGGCCCTCGCCCCATGTGGGCTCCTCGGGTCCCACCCCCAGCTGTACCCAGGAAGAAGGGCAGCCCCATCGCCCTGCCTCCCTCCTTGGTCAGCGGCGCCTGACGCCAGGCCAGTCCTTAGAACCCTGGGGTCAAGGGTGTTGGCTACCCTGTCAGAGGCCTGGGGGCCTCACTACCCATTTCTGCTCTAAGAGGTGGGAAGGCCAATCCTGGCATCAGGCAAAGCTAAAAATAAATCAGCCATCACTGCCAGGATGCCTCTGCGGGCGGGAGGGCAGGGCGGGAGGCCAGCCCCTGAGACAGCATCACACTGACCCAGGGCCCAGCAAGGCTGCGCAGGGCAGGCGCCGCTGCGTCTCCCACCCAAGAGAGGCCAGGGAACTGGTGAGGGGGGAAAGGGTCAGTCTGCTCGGAGCACCAGGCAGACCACCCCGTCCCCGGCCCACCTCCAGCTCCAGAAGCTCCCTTGGGTCTCTGGGGGTGCTGCAGAGGTACAAGCCAATTAACCCTCTCAGAGGAGGGTGGCCCCTCTCAGGCCAGGGACAGGGCCCCCACCCAGGCTGCCTGTCTGAGAGGGTGGAGATGCCGCTGGACACATCCTGGATAGGAATGGGCGGTGGGGGCCCCCAGGACAGGGAAGACCACAGAAGGAGAGTGGACAGAGCCTCGTGGCAGCACACAGCCCGGAGCACGGCGCCACATCGGCTGATGCCCTGGGGCAAAGGGGTAAGGCCAAAGGCAGGGGCTGCAGGACATCCCTACTTTACTTTCTGCTTTTCTCTGTTACTCATTTTCTGTCACTGACGGGGGTTACTTTCTAATTAGAGAAAAAGAGCCCTTCAGCAGAGGGGTGGTGCTGACCAGGCTCTCGGCACAGCTGCAGTGCCGTGCCAGCTCCGGCAGGATCCGGAGTGCCTGGGTTTTGAGGGTCTTAAACTCGGCAGATGGGGTGAGGGTGGGGTCAGGAGCCAGCTGTGGTGGCCCCAGGCCTTGGTCTCCCTGGCTGTGGTATCGGGGTGCTGTGGTGACTTGCAGGTCACAGCGAGGGTTCCATAAACACACGCTATCCCTCCCAGTACGCCCGAGAGCAGGAGGTATGTGCGTGACTCCTCATGGGGAACCTTGCAGGGAAGCTCTGTGGAGCGCAGAAGCCAGGCACCTTGGGCTGAGCCACCCGCCCTCTCTGCTGCACAGCACCCAACACACAGCCCCTGCCCCCTCAGGGGCCAGGTGCCCACCCGGCCTCACACCGCTGCATACAGCCAGGTCACAGACCCTAAGCCCAAGACCCCTGCAGAGCTGGCACTGGGGAGATGCTGGCAAGCAGGCTCAGAGAGACCAGGACCAGGGATGTGGGTCTGCTTGGCTCAGATGGGGGTTCTGGGAGGAGACACCAGGCCAGCCCCACCCAGGCTGAGAGGTGACAGGGTCCCCTCTGCTCCCAGGTCATGTCTCATGGTGAGAATGAGGGGACTGAAGGACACAGGGAAGGGTCTTTCACTCAGCACCAGGGAGGGTGGGGAGAACAGACCCCTGGGGCACCGTCCCTGCCCTGGAGTGGAAGGCAGTGAGTGGGGGGGCCAGGTCTCTGCCTTACACCCGAGAGGCCCCATCAGCCTAGCCTGCAGGGAGACCGGGGGCTTCTGGCCATGAAGAGGGGACGGTCATGGAAGGAAGGCCACAGGCCAGTGAGGGACATCCTGGTGCATGCGCTCCCCTGGGCCAGCTTTCGGGCCTCCAGGGAGGACCAGGGGGGTTGCAGAGCCTCTCCCAGGGGCAGGACCCTGTGAAGGAAGCCCTGCGGACCGTTGGGGGCAGGTGTCAAGGACACAGCAGGACCCTGCCCCATGGGGACGGCAACTCTTGAGGGCTTTGAGGCCAACTGTGGGCCATGGGGTCCAAGGGCTGGGGTGGAGGGGGGCCTCCTCGTGGGCAGCCGGGTAAACTGGGGGCTGCTCTGGAGAAGGTAATCCTGGCACCCAGATGCCATCAGGGGGCAGTGGATCCACCAGCCCAGGTGTGGAGTCCCGCTCCCCAGTTCCTGGGACAAATGGTGACCACGGAGCCAGGCAGGGTGCAGGCACTGTGAAATCACACTAAAATGGAAACGTGACTAATCTGATGCTTAAAGAAATGGTCACAAAGCCTTTAAAAACAAACCAAAAGCTGCCTTCCCTTTTAATTAGACCTGCTGTCTGTCCCTGCACACCCAGAGGCCAGTGTCCCTGGTTGGGGTGGGGGAGGTGGGGAGCTGGGCCGTGCCAGCAGGGACAGTAGGGACAGCGGGGACAGTGAGGATTCTGCATGGAGGGCGTCCCTGCACACGGAGCTCCCTGCACCCTCCTTACGCCGAACACAGAAAGGGGAGCTTGCACTCTCCTTCCCGATTTCTTTTGGTCTTTAACATGATGAAACGAGAAAAGGAACAAACTCTTTCCTTCTGATGGCGAAGTCTGCTTTCAAAGTGACAGCCTCACCCGTCCGCACAGGCACCTCCCGGCTTGTCGGGGACAGGGTGGCCTGGGGACAGGCGCTGGGCACCTGGTGGGACCCAGCTCCGAAGTCAGCAGGAGGGTGGGCGCCCGTTGCACCAGTGCGCAGAGACCCCTCACCAGCCCCCGCCCACGCCGAGGGCTTGAAGGACTCGCTTGTCCTGGAGCCTGCAGGGCAGCCCTTCCCAGAAAAGCTGCTGTCGGAGTCGGGAGAATAAATGCGTTCCGCCGCCCGGACCCACGGTGTCCTGGGGCTCTGTCCTTCCAGCCACATGCACTGTTCCTGCCAGGAAGCCTGGAGCCACGCCGACCACCGAGATCCTGGCACGCTTCTGCACACGCCTGCTGGAAGGCACACAGGGTCCTTCGGACAGAACAGGGCGGTGTGGAGGAGAGCACCCCGAAGTCGAACACTCTGGAGAACAGCCATGTTCTCATCGTCAGTGACCTTGTGGGAAGCAGAAAGGACAGAGATTAGCACAGGGTCACATACTAGGTACAGGTCCCTTAGGGTCTGAGCGCTGGGCCTGAGCACCCACCGGGTGTCTTCTCAGACTCCCCTGGCCTCCCAGCCCCAGCCCCACCTCCCCGGGTGCCCACAGCTGGGCCTCCTGGTACCCTGCACTGTCCCGGGAAGATGTGGGAGCCTGAGGGTTCGAGGCCTGGACCTCGGGGCCTGCCCTGAAGCCTGCAGCTCCAGGCCAGGCACACGGGGTGCTGGGGGGGCGCTGCTGTGCCAGGTCCTTCCAGCTACTCCTGGCTGGGGTTTGGGGAAGCTGATGCTTGTGCGTAGGGCCCTGGTTCGAGGTTCAGAGGGACCCCGGCGTGTGACCATGAGGGGCGTTGTGACTGACAGGGCCTAGGGACCCTCCCCCCAGCCGGGAGGCCCCCACCCTACATGCATGCCCTCCTGGCTTGGGGGCACCCACATGCCTCCTTCATCTGACCACCAGGTCTCTGAAAGGCTCTCCCAGCCGTGTAGACCAGGGCACAGGGACAGACAGGCAGCTCAGGGCCCACTTCCCCAAAGAAAGCAGCCTGGCTTTCCGCCAGGGAAAAGCATTCTCCACCGAATCCTCCACCCCCACCGGCCAGGGGTGGAGGGAGGCCAGGCAGGTCTGTGAGGCCACGAGTGACCCAGGAGGTTCCTGGAGGCAGAGGGAGGCAGGGGCCCAGGAAACAGGAAGCTGGGATGGGAGAGGCCAGGCCAGCAGGAGCAGCGGCCTACAGGGTGGGAGGGGCCACAGGTCACCCAGCCCCGCCCAGGCCCGCCTACTGGACTCCGTCCCTACTAGGCCCTGGCCCAGCCCCAAGGCAGCAGCTGCTTCCGATTCGCCCTCCAAGAAGCAGTAAGCTGCCAGGGTGACATCCTGGTTGTCCTGAGACCTCCGTGCAGGGCAGCAGCCACGTGCAGGAGCCCCGGGGTGTGTGCAAGCCTGTGGGGGCAGGGCGGCCACCCACCCGGCCTGTCCTGGTGCCTGGCAGGGGCTCAGGCAGGTGAGGAGCCAGGTGGGCACCTCAGGACCACCACCCAGGAGCACAGAGACCAGGAGAGAGGGCGGACCAGCTGCAGGCACTGTGGTTTGGGGCGGTTTGTTCCCGCACTGACCGGACACCTCGCCTGTCTGCTGATGAGATTTCAGTTTCTCTCAGGGGCTGGGGACAAACGAGAGATAAGAATGTAAGAACTAAGCAGCCACAAAACGAGACCAGTTCAGCTCTGCAAGAACAGAGCTGAACAGAAGCAAAGTACTTGTAGCTGCCCACACGGGAAGGCTGCCGTCTTCACTGTGGCACTGCACCTGGACTTGGCTGGGACCGTGTGGCTGCGGGAGAGGGCCACGCGGTGTGTGCGAGGCGGCAACGCCTCCAGCGCCCACAGAAAAAGGCCCGGGGGGACGAATCACGAAACGAGGAACGGTAGCCTGGGTGGCTCGTGGGCACGCGCAGAGAAGCTCCCCCATCAATCACGTTAAAACCCGGGCACATGTGACACTGGCGCTGTGGAAGTCAGGTGGGGAGATTCCGAGAGAGGTGTCTCACTCTGGCCTGCGTGTAGACGAGGAACCAGAGCCATCCCGCCTGCAGCCCCCATGAAGGAACCCTGGAGAGCTGTGCAGGGAGACCCGAACATCCCCCCACCAGCACAGCGGCTGGCCCCAGGACCAGCTCGGAGGGATCAGACCCCCGACCAGTCCCACCGCACCTACCCGTCTGGCCCAGTGCCTGGCTGGAGGCCCCAGGGTCTAGGCTGTGGGGAGGTGGGAGTGTAGGCCCAGAGCAATCCTCTGAGGATGAGCCGAGCCCCATCTGGGGGCCCCGGGACGCCTGGGGGAGATGGGACAAGGCACTGGCCTCCCCAGACCTTCCCACACGAGGCTGCTGGCCGTGGGACAGGGAGGGGCTCGGCCCAGAGGCCAGAGCAAACAGCACCCCAACAAACACCTGAGGGCGGGGTTTCTGCATGACTGGGCAGCAGCCCTTTCCCTGGCCAGGTGACCGGTCCCGAGAAAATGCCCTACAGCCAAGCATGGCCCAATGTCCCTGGGTCCTGGGAAGCGTGAGCTCCCAGCATTCTAGGAGGGAGACCCGCTGGTGGCGCCTCCGGGCCACCCAAGGGGGTGGTACCCCTCCCCACAGGTGCGGGGGACTGGACGGGGCCCCAGCCATCCTCCCCAGCCGTCCTCATCGTCACTGCCTCCCCCTGGGTGGACACGGCCACAGCCGTTATACGGGTCCCGGCCTGTCACACAAACGCTCTCCTGCAAAACTGTTTCCTCAAGTGAGAAAGCCGTCGTGACAGCACAGCCTGGTCCCGCCAGGCTGACAGGTGACAAACGTCCAGGTATTAGCTGCTGGTGAGGACAACAGCCCATACTGGGTGGGGGTCCTAGTGGCCCCATCTACGTTTGCCCTCGTGCCTGCTGGGGTGTCCCTCCCACACCTCCCTGATGGCCAGGAGCTGCATGTGAGGCCTGCTGAGGAGGGGCCATTGGGCATCACCACTGGGGCTGTGGGACGAGGTTGGAGGATCCACCACACAGAACCTGCCACGTCACCCACTTTCCACTGTGTTTCCGGCTCTGGAAGGGGCCCCAGTCAAAGGCGGCCTGGCTCGGCCACACAGAGACTCAGCCCGGAGGCCGGTCAACCTGCCACGTCCTCGGTCAGCAGTGCGGCCTTCGGAGACGGCAGCAGGCGGCCGTCAGCCGTGATCCTCGTGAGGAAAGTGCACAGCGGGCCTAACGAGGAGGCGCCCTGTCCAGCATGCTGGCACCCCCTCCCAAAGAGAACCATCGAATCAAAGCACCGGCTGAGGACCTGCCGCTCCTGGGCCACTGCCCGCCCTCCCTGCCCGATGCAGCTGCCACCGGGGCGCTCTGGCTTGGCTGGGTCTCCCCGAGGACAGTCTTCTTAGAAGCCCGGAGACAAGGCAGGAATTTCCCTAACCCTTCCTGGGAACTGAGGGGCCGGGAAATGTCCCTCAGCCTCTGCCCGGCTCACTTCCCTCCTCCCGCCCAGGCCAGCCCACTCACCCCACCGGTGTCATTACGGGATGTTCCGGGGAACCCTCACTCTGGGCCGGGGTGGGGGGCCCTGTCCGCTGACTACAGCCAGCCCCCCAGGGCACCCCTGCTCTCCCTCCTACCCGCCCACGTGGACCCGATGGAAACGCTGGGTGGTGTAGAGCCAGGCCTTCTTTCCAGGGGCTTCCCAGGCTGAAGCCTCCCCTCTGCCCAGGAAGCGACCGTGCAGCCCAGCAAGGCCTGCTCCCTGCTCCCTTGGGGTCTGCAGGACAGCTGGGGGCCCTCTGACCTCTTCCACGGCCATGTCCCCCAAGGTCCTCCCTTTCCTGATGGTTGCCCCCATGATGCTCAGTCCATGCTGGCAGGAGGCCCCTCCTCCCTTGCATCCATGGGGTGGCACCATATCCAGCTTCCACTTGGCCTGGAGACCCCGACCACCCTATGCAGGCCCCCATCCTCCACAGCCTGGCCTGCTCTGGGCGGACAGACCTGCTGCCCAGCATCTCCCAGCAGGGCCCTGCCTTTCATGCCCAGTGCCCGAGGCCCAGCCAGGACACACTGCCCACGTGCAGGCTCACAGCCCCTTCTCCCTGCCTGGCCCTCGCTGGCCAGCCAGCCTCCCAGGAATAGGGCCCCCTCCATGAGTGCCCTGTAGCCACGGTCCCCACCAGGGACCCCACTGGGAGGTTCGTCTGAGGCTGCTCTTCCCCACCTGGAGTCTGGCTGGGGCTGGTTGAGAAGATGGCCCACTGTGGGGCCTGTGCTGCATGGACCTGGGGTGGGAAGGAAGGCAGGGCCAGCCAGGGCCCAGAGCCCCAGATGGCGACCGACCTGCTGCTCTCAGTGCTGGAGAGCAGAACTCACCAGGTCCGTGTCCCAAACCACAGCCTTCCTGAGAATAGGGACATCAGGCAGTTCCTGCACAAAGGGCCACGTGGCTGCAGTCACAAGTGAGAATTATCGGGCATCCCCAGACTGGCAAAGGCAGGTGCTGGGGCCTGGCTCCCGCTTCGCTGTCCTCAGGCAGGGGTGTGTGCAGGGCCCCCTGCCCCCCACGACCCTGGGAAATGACAAGCACAGCCACTCTCTCTGCCCTGGGGTGGGGGACACTGCAGGGACTGACACGGGTGTGGCGCACACGCTTTGGCCCGGGTGCACTGGTCACGCAGGAAGGTCACTTCGACTCGGACAAAGCCTGCCTTTCTGTAAGACCGTATCTGAAAGGCGTGGGTGACTGGGGTGCCCCTGCAGGGCTGCAGACGCGGTGCAGCACCTCCGAAGAGCACAGGGCACTGGCAGGGAGCACCACTGGCCCCTCCCAAGTGTCCCAGGACCATCTGACCCCCGGGCAGGTGACCTGCTGGGGGAGCAGACACCCACTGGGCCAGCGATGAGAATTTTGGGCATGTGATAGAGACCAGGAAGCAATAAAGACCCCAGCAGAGCACTGGGCCCTGAGATTAAGGCCCCTCATCAGCAAGAGGGCAGCGTGCGACCTAGAAGACCCGGGGGGGGGGGGGGGGCAAGGGCAACCTGAAGCCCCTGCCCCCAGGCGCCTGGTCCCAGAACAGCAACTGCAAACACCCCAGGAGGCTCCCAGGCATGGCCACGCCCTGTGACGGCTGTGTCCGCCACACCCACCTGGCCACCCAGCCCTCCCTGACGCTGGCACTGCTGCCCGGAGGAAGCGGTGGGAAGGTGCCGGGGCCAAGCTGGGGTGGGCACTGAGCCCCCAAAGCTGGCTCAGAATCACAGGCTTTGGTTCCTTCTGGAACAAAATAATTACAGGGACCTGAATTCCCTGAAAGCAGCGTGGACGTCGGCTGGAAACCGTCTTCAGAAGCAGAAATACACTTTTATTCAGAGTTGGAAGAAAGAAGAAGGTAGTTTGCAGCTCAAGGAAAGAACACACTTAAGAAGTCAAAATCCGGAGGCAAGGTCTGGATGCTTTTGTCCTTGTCTGGCCAGCAAGCCTCGGTGACCACACAGAGTCTGGTCACTGCCCGTCAGGCCTGCCTCCCTTGCCAGTAACGCCGCGTGGGTTCCTGGTTGGTTTTCTGGATCTGTGTCTTCATTTCCCAGGAGCATCGCCATCAGGTAGCTGAGAGCCAGAGGCGGTCGGGTGCTGCCGGGACCCACACCTCCAGTGCACAGCCAACCTGCAGGGCAGCAGGTCCTTCTGGAACAAGGTCCCTCCATCATTGCACATGCCATCCACTTCTGCACCACTGACCCCTCCCTGGGTCTGGGCGGCCTTCTGTCAGAGAGGCTGGGGGCCTGCACTGCCCAGGAGCTCCCGGCGGGTCTGCGCAGTGGCCGACAGGGCGCGGTAGGCGAGTGAGGCACCCAAGACGTCAGGTCCCAAACCCAGGAGCGGAACGTGACCTTCTATGGGGAAGGTGCTGCCTGGGACGTTCCATCGAAGATTGTGCGAAGAACAGGTCACCCCAGTGGCCCGCAAATGCTGTCTCAGAGGCCTCACAGGAGGGAGGCCCAGGGAATGTCAGCACGGAAGAAGAGAGGCCACCATCGGGGCAACGTGGCCACGGGCCCAGCAACGCTGGGAGCCCCACCACTCTGGGAGCTGGGGAACGTCCCCGGAGAGCCTCAGCAGAGGCGCAGCCAGCAGACACCTTGATTTTGGACCTCCAGCCTCCGGAACCACAAGGATGAGTTTCTGCTGCTTCTCGCCGCCCAGTGTGTGGTCATTTGAGACCGAGGCCGCAGGAAGGTGACAGAGGGTGAGGTCAGCTCCATGGGCGCCAGCTGTTCAGTGAAGTGGACAATCCAGCGCTCGGAGCTGCCCTCCCAAAGGCAGGCGAAGGAAACTCTGTGCCGTGTGAGCCCCCAAGTTTCCCTGTCTGCCAAAGCCCACCACTGAGGCAGGAGGAAGGCGGGGAGCCCCTGGTTGTCGGAGACCAGGTGGCAGCCCTGGGGCCCATCCGGCTCACGTGGAGCCTTGCCTGCTGGCCCCAGAGGCAAGGAGACTGGTGGCACTTCACCTGCCGATTCAGGGAGGCACTGCAGTGCCCGCCCTTGCCTCACCCACAGAAGTCTGCCTTCCCAGTAAAAGTGACTCCTGGGCTCCCCTTCAAAGCAAACTTCCACCAGGAGGCCACGCGGAATGGGACGCTGAGGCTTGTGGGTGGTGGCAGGTCAGCCACCTGGCTGGTGCGGACCTCTGCTCCCTCACAGTCTAATCCTCAAGATACGAAGCCAAAGGGCCAATCAGGCGAAGCCACTTTGTGCTTTGGTGCAGAGAGAGCCCTGGCAGGCCACACTCCCAAGCCGAGAGCCAGAAGAACGAGACTCAGGAGAGGCCTGTTTGTGGGCACAGGCTCCGCAGGCAAAGCCACCTGGCGAGGTTCTTCCTTCCGCTTCCGCCCGCAGTCGGCGCTGGGCCCCCAAGCCGCACTTTCCCAGCAAGGGGTCTCGAGCAGGCTTCATGTGGGCAGGTGCTATGTGGGCTCACCTCCCTGTGACTATCCACCATGGCCGAGACTTGAAGGACACTCCAAGGACTGACCTGCTTGTCACTCCCTCGATGACAAGTGGGCACACACGAGAGGAGCCCTGTCCACGCCGCCTCCAGACCAGGCCAAAGGCAGGAGGGACCTTGTGAGCAGAGGGGTGGGCCAGGGTCGGCAAGGAGCACAGAGGTAGAGGATGCCCTGCGGACGGCACGGCCCCAGGCCGGCAGGGTGTGGCTGCAGCCCAGGGTCTGAGGCCACAGCAGGGAGAGGCCCTGGGAAGGGGGCCAGAGGGCATCGGGCCTGTTTCTGACTCGCCTCTGTGGAGTCTGCCACCCTGCCCCTGGGGCTCTCAGGTGAGACCCGTGCTGGCTCACTGCTGCCATCAGGTCAGGGCCACGTCCGCCACCAGGCCCAGAGCTGACGGGAGGTGAGCCTGGTTGAGGAGAGGGGAAGTTCATGCCCATCTCCTGAGAGCAGCTCAGGGTGGCAACCAGCCCTGACGCAGGAAGCAGGTGAGGAGAGAGGGTCGGGACGAGGACCCTCATCCTGGCTTCTACCCTGGGACCCGCTGCGCGAGGCATAGCAGCGAGGTCCGGCAGGCACCCCACAAACCCCAGCCACATGCTAGCAGTCCTTGCCGAGGCCTCATCCCTCATCCCCTGGGAGGCTGCGGTATCAGACAGGTGGGTGAGCAGGCAGGCCAGAACAGATAAGGTCATCTGAAGGTCACAGAGACCAAAGAAGAAGCCCAGCAGGGGTGGAGAGCTGACCCTATCCTCCACAGGGCCAGTGACCCGCTAGACACACCCACTGCCCAGACACCAGCTGTTGGCAGCCATCAGACGGGACACACAGCATCTCGGGGCCGAAGGGTGGCCCTCAGCAGGTGGCCTCAGCCCCTCGGCCATGGTCCCACGTGGAGACCACAAACATGCCCCACAGCCCCACATGGGGACAGTCCCCAGCTCACAGAGGTCCATCTAAGAGATGTGACTGGAAAGCCTACACAGCTCTCCTGAAGGGAGAGACCGAGAGTAAGACACAGGCCCGAAGCCAGACCCAGAGCCGGCTCCAGAAGCGGGGAGTGCCTGGCCATCTGCGCACGCTGGAGAGACCACCCTGCCAGCAGGTGGAGGGGCGGAGGCCACACCCGCAGGCAGGCAGCTCAGGGCCTCCCTCCCTCTTGCCGGCTCAAGACTCCTGCATGCGAGCCAGGGGTGGGGGGCAGGAAGGCGTGCTGCCTCAGAGTGGTAACAGCCGGGGGCGGGGGGTGCCACCCTGCGTGCCCCCCACCGGCTGAAACCACTGCCTCTGAAAACCACACCCCTTTCTCCCAAAGTCTCACATGGGCTAAGGAGCTCCTTCAAGGTGCTTTGGGAACAGGCCATGACCCTCAGACCAGCTCTGTGGTTGAAAAGGCGGCTGACGGCTGGCCCCTGCTAAAAGCACATCTCTGGGCCCTGCAAGGCTGGTGACATCACCAGCATGCAGGACAGTTTTCCGCAGGGCCCCTCAGAGCAGCGAGGCCAGTGGCTGAGGACCCCGACCCCCGCACCCCACCCACCCCACCCCACCCTACCCGGAGCAAAGGGACAGCGACACAGGCGCGGCTCGTGGTGGCCCGGAAGAGGCTGCCCCCGTGCTCACACTCACCTGGCCAGGGGGCCCCAGTCACGTGTCAAAATGGGTTAAGAGCTCCCTGATTTCCGGGGCCACGTGCTGCGCGGCGTTGGCGGCCTCTGTTATGGCTTTCCGATACAGCCCTTTCTTCTTACGGTTAAATCTCAGTTTGAAACACTCAGAGAAGGGGGAGAGCTTGGAAACGGACAAGCAGGACGTCGTCGGGGACCCGAACCACGAGACCTTCGCCTGTCGCCAAGAGGGCGCCCCGTCCTCTCTCTGGCTAGCACTGATGTCGAGCACACGCGCCGGCCACCAAGGAAAACCGTGAATCTTACCCCACACGATGTCCCCCACGGCCACGGTCCTCCCGTCCTCGGTGACGCACTTGGAGAGGGTCTGTGTGTGCAGCCTGACCGTCAGGGGCGGGACCGTCGGCCTTGCGTCCTTGGACGAGGGTGGCGCCGCCGGGCCACCGCCAGGAGGTAGCTCGCAGGCATCCGGGGACATCACTTCTGAGCTGGACGATTTGGACTCGTCCAGGCTGTCGCCGCTGCACACCGACTCCCGGGCCGAGGTGGCTGTGCTCCCGGGGCAGCTGGTGAGTCCACCCTGGGGACACCTCCTGACATCCTCTTCCTCGCCAGAGCTCCCCGAAGACAGCTCCACCAGCACGATGTGGGCGGGGCTGTGGGCGGGGCTGCGGGCAGGGGGGGCTGGCGGGCGGGCCGGGGGGCCTCGCCCAAGGCCATGGGGCTCCTCCACCAGCTCCGCCTTGTACACCGGCTGCTGCTCACCGGCCCCCAGGCGGTGGGGCTTCAGGCGGATCTTGGGGGGCAGCAGGTTGGCACTGGGGGGCACAGGCCGTGTCAGCTTCAGCTTGGGAATGGAGGCAGAGGGGCCACCGGGCGGCCTGTCCCGAGATGCCTGGGGCTCCTGGGCGCTGCGCAGGGCCTGCGGGGGCCGGAAGGGCTCCAGGGAGCCGTGCACGCGCGGTGGGATCTGTACCACCTCGCCCGCACCCTGCGGCGTGCTGTAGGAGATCCGGATGGCTGGGCTCCTCGGGACCCGCGCCTGCTCCTCCTCCCGCCGCTCCTTCTTGCTCCTCCTGGCAGAGGCCGAGGCCACGGCGGCGTCACCCCTGCCCTCGCGGTCCCCCTGCTTGCTGGGCTCCCTGTCTGGGTCAGGGCCACTGCCCAGTCTCCGGCGGGGCTGGGGGATGGTTGAGGGTGCGGGGCTGGCCTCTGGGGCGCTCAGGGTGCTCTTGCACTTCTCACAGAGCACCCGCCGCGGCCGCAGACAGATGGGGCTCAGGGTCAGCTGGCCCGAGCCACGGCTGCTGCTGCTGCTGCTGCTGCTGCGGGACAGGCGCCTCCTTGTCCTCTTGATGGTCCGGGGAGGTGGCTGTGGCACCCACTGCTGGTAAGTGTTCCTCAGCCACAGGGGGGGCGGGAAGGGTGCACCTTCAAAATATGGCGGGAACGGGGGCAGGCTTCCGGCAGGCAGTGGGGTCAACAGGGCCTGGAACGGCTCAGGGCAGGGAGGTGGCGGCGGCGGCGGCGGCGGCGGCGGCGGCTCCGTTCCTAGCTGCATGGGCTCTGTGTCCTCCGAGGCAGCTGGGCCCTGGCAGCCATTGACAGGTGCATTCTCAGCCTGGGACAATGGAGTGGACAGGGGCAGGCCAAAGAGGCCATACCTGATGTGAAAGACAGAAGGGACAGTCAGGACAGTGGTGAGCCCGTTACCCCTGCTCCCAGGCCCCGCAGGGCCAGGCACTGGCCCTGCTCAGAGCACTTGGAGGCAGAGGACCCCAGCATACACCGAGTGGGAGTCCCAGGGGGCGGGGTGAGTTCAGGAGGTCATGTGACCAGCATCGAGGCCACTGAGCATCCACATCTCAGTTCCTAGCACCAAGGGGAAAGTGGGCTCATTGCTGGAGCCCCTGCCCCCCAGACCTGGTGCCTGAGGTTCTGGGACTGGCCTGACCCAGCCCATGGGGAGCAGCTCCCATGGCCGGGGCCCCTTGCTCACAGCCCTTGTCTGCTCCCCCTCCTCTGCCACAGGGAAGACCCCAGGTAGGCCCCCTGGAGGGTCCCCAGTCCCAGGGCCCAGGACAGCTATCAGACCTGGTCCCAGGAGCCTGATGTGTGAGGAGACAGGGCTTGGGACACCAAGCTGGAATCCTGAAGGCTGAGTGGGCCCTGACTGTCCCCACTGCGCTCGGGTGAAGGGTCCTCCATGCTGCCTTGGCCACCACAGCCTGGAGGACACCCCCTGCCTGGCACCCCAGGTCCCAGGATGGGGAGCAGCCACAGGAAGGGGGCTCGAGAAGGTTGGAGGCCCACCTCCCATGAGAACCCCCAGCTGAGGCACAAGGTGTGGCTAGCCCCCCAGGGCTCCCGGCCCAGAGGCTGCTCTCTCCCTGGGAGCCAGGAGGGGGTGTGGGCCACCCCAGGCCTGACTGTGCCAGTGCCACTCTTGGCCTGTGAGCTACACCGTGAGGCGGTGGGAAAACACCGGCCTCACCGCAAACAGCGAACACAAGCCCAGAGTCCCCACCTCTCTCCCGCCACAGACGCGTCACTTCGAAACAAATGTGACTGCGTTTGTGAGACTGCCTTCGCTAAAAGCTGTTATTTTTCAGCACAAAAATAGACTTTTAGCCAAGTGACAAGCAGCAAGGTTGGGGATGTGGCGTCTCCACCTTCCTCTTCGAACCTGATCAGAGAGCAGGAAAGGTCAACAATGGCTGCGTTTTGGTCCGAGGACGATTTCCCCATTGACCGCTGGCCGGAAGGAAGGATCTGGGGACACGAGAGAGGGGCTGACCATCCCCGAGCATGCAGGGCCGCTGGCGCTCCTGACCCTCGGACGGACGCGTGGATGGGCTGGGAGCAGGGAACAGAGCGCAGAGCCAGTGACAAGGATGCATGGCACAGGCGCCTGGGCCCGGGGTCTGCCGCCTGCCCACGGCGCCGGCCGCACGCTGTCGCGGCGTGAGCGGAGCAGGGCGCGTCTGCCCTGTGAGCACGGCCCGATGCCTGCATTGCTCCGGACCACGGGAAAAAGCCTGGGGATCTCCATGGACTTTCAAGTTTCTTGTTTTGCCTCTCAGACCGGGAGGCCCAGGGTTCAGGGGGTCCATAGTCAGGGAGCCCACATACCAGGGGCGTCCGCACACCCGTGGCCTAAAGTGCTATTCCCAAGGCCTCCCCAAAAGCCTGCTCCCTGGCCCTGGGGCAGGCACCCAGACCTCGGGCTGGGGTTCACTCTGATGCCCTCTCCTTCCTCATCGGCATCCTCGCTGTGCCACCTTCCCAGGGCCCTGTGCTATCAACCCGAAGGGACTCAGCCCACACCACTCCCTGGTCTGCACCCCTATACCACCTGCCTGTGTGGAAGCAGAACCCCCGCCACCAGAGTGGGGCCCCTGGGCAACCTCTCTCTCTCTCCCTCCAGCAGCCCTCCTCTGCGGGTCCCCAGGCCCTGACTGCACCCTGGGCTGGCCAACCCGGGGCCGGGAGGCTCCTGGACCACCTCTCTCCAGGCATAGGTGGAGCCATGGGGTGGGGAGCAAGTCTCAACCCCATGCCCAAGGTCCCCCAGCTCCAGTCCAGGGAGGCTTTTGCCCCGTTTGTGGTGCACGCCCCTCAGGGGGAACCTGGCATGTTTAGGGTGAATGCAGGGTCCTGGGCCCAAGACCCAGGCTTGAGCCAGAGCCCTTGGTGTGGGTCCCTGGGGGGCAGCCAGCCCCTCCCTGCCTGGCCCCGGCCCTCCCTGGTATGCTTGCTTCTCAGGGGCTGTCAGGGGGTGGGGGGAGTCCTTCCACACAGCAGCGGCGGCCCTGTGGAAGGCTCTGCTGCCGACAGGGAAGGGGCCCCGTGACTCTGGCATGACAGGCAGCCGTACTTCCTTTCCGGAGCGGCTGCCTGGCCCAGGCCACACCCACGCCGGCCTGGTGGGGAAACAGTGGCCGGCAGGCGGGACGGCTCAGTTCCCAGTGTGGGATCCCAGAGCAGGTGTCCCGGCGGCTGGGGCTGCAGCCCTTTCGACAGCCCCCGAGTATGTGTCCTCCCCAGGCCAGGTCTGAGGCAGGGCGGGAGGCTCAGAGCGACTGGCCAGCCGAGTGGTCTGTGCTCACGGCCCAGCTCTGCTGACTCCTGGCCACTCTCTCCTGGAAGGACCTCGGCAACCTGTCCCCAGTGGGAGGGACTTCACTGGGCCCTGGGACACAGAGGTAGATGAGGGCTCACCTCCAGGGGCCGGCCCTCCTGTGGGGTCAGGCTGTGCCCACGCTGTCCCGCACCCAGGGGTAGAGGCCCAGGCCAGCTGACAGGGCCCACAGGGGTCCCAGGCCTGCTGAAGCACAGAGGCCTCCGGGGTCCGCTATGCTCAGGGAGTCAGGGAAACATATTGGTAGAGGAAGTCGCAGCGGCACCCCCATCCAAGGCCACACAGGGAAGTCCGCCCCTCCCCCAGGGTCCCTGGGGAGAGCCGTGGGACCAGGTGGTCTCGGCCGGCCCCAGAGCCGTGGATGAAAGGTTTGAGAGACATCAGCATCATTTCAATGAAGCGCAGCTGAGTGAGGCCCTCCAAGGACCCCCAACAACATGAGGCCCGGCCCCTAGCCCACACACCCCCTCGCCACCTCCTGGCAGAAACTCTGGAGACAGATACACGGGCCCCATCCCCTGGCGTGGTACCTGTCTGTGGGCTGCAGGCCATGCCACCCCGGGACGCACTGGGCACCTCGCTGTGAGTCCCTCCAGCTTTCCCAGGGCAGGGAGCATGTGCCCAGCGGGGCCTGGGTCTGGTGTCTGTCCAGTGCATCATCCTGGAAGCAGCTCCTGGTGGCCCAGCCTCCATTCAGGACGGGGGCGGGGTGCACCCAGCCCTGAGCAGGGCTGCTCTCCTGCCCGGGGATTGCTGGGTGGCTGTGTCTCCGGAGCCTGGGTCCAGACTCCCAGGGTGGGGGGTGGGTCACAAATGCCTGTACCCTACCCTTTCTAGCAGAGGGGCCCAGGAGCCTACAAGGCAGTGACATTCTGGGGCAGCGTGAGAAAACCAGCTTAGAGTCGAGGCAGGAGGTCCTGGGTTGGCCTGGCCTGGCAGGCAGCCAGCCTTCCCCCCCGCCCCACTGTCCCTGAGGCCACTCTCCACCTCTGCTGTCCTTGTGCCACCCCCCAGCTGGAGCCACCCATCCCGAGGTCCTCAATCAGAGTGTACCCTCAAACCAACCACAAAATGCCCACCCCACCCCGCGCCCCAGCCTGGAGAGTCAGAGCAGGGCCAGCCGGGGCCTGTGCACCCATGGGGGGCACCCTTCTCGGCAGGGCGCTTGGGATAGCCACTTGCTGGCACATAGTAGGTGCTCAGCAAGCATCTGTGAGCACGGGAGTGGGCAAGCACTCCGAGCAGCTGCAGACCGTGGTGAAGATCACATAGCAGCTGGGCAGCACGTCCCAGACTCGGACGTTCGGTAGGCAGGAGGCGCGAGGCACCAGCCAGCTCTGCACGCACGCATGTGGGGCCCTATGTTGCCTCTTCCTCTCCCCTCTTCCAGCCTTTGGGGGACAGAACCCACCTCCCAAGGACCCGACCGTCAACGCTGGTAGCTGGGCCCCAGGAATCTGTGGGGCCAGTCTCTCCAGAGGATGGCTCCGTCCCGGCAGAGACACGTGGGTGAGTTCCCATGCCGGGCTCCCAGGCCCACAGGTCTGCACGTGACCCGGGGCGCTGCCGACTCCTGGCGGTCATTGGCACCTGCGCAGCAGCTTCACCTGGGTGCCCAACACACTCACTGCTCTGGGACCCGAGGGTCCCCAGGGGGAGAACACAGGCTCTGCCCTGCCAGTCAGCACCTTATCACCATCACACACCGAACAGCAGCACCAGGCATGAGAAGAAAGGGGCCCCAGGGAAGGCAGGTGGGAGCTGTGGATGCCGAGGCCCAGGGCCAGCCGCAGCGCCAGAATCGCCAGGCCGCTGGACTCTGCCTAACGAGCAGGCTGTCAACCTGAGCATTGCAACTCATAGACGTGGATCAGGTGACCCCAGAGAGATGGCAAAGGGGGCTGGGTGGGCCGGCACCAGAGTGGTGCGGCTGGGCCAGGCCCAAACCTCAGGGGACCAAGGGCCAGGAGGCCAAGTTCATCTCAAATTCTCCACAAGGACAGAGCATGGGTGGTGGGGGGCAGTGGACAGGGCCGGGGGGGGGGTTGCTCAAGCAAGAAGAGACCCCACTGGCAGAGCCCTGTTCACCAAGGCCCAGGTCCTGGTTCTGTGGCAGCTCCGGTTACAGTGGAACGTGGCCGCAGGAGGGCTGACGCCCACGTGTCCTCCAGCTGCCAGATCCCAGCCCGGCCTGCTTCTCTCCGAGTTGGTGGGGAAGGGGGTGGGGCAGTGTGGCCTCCGAACCAGGTTAGACACAGGCCTCAGGGAGGGCACCTGGCGCCTGTGCAGACACCCCCAGCCACAAGTCAGCATGTCCCCACAGCCTCCCTGGTCCTGAGTCAGGGAGCCCAGGACACGGGCAGGGGGACTTCTGTGGCAAGCGCCCCTCTCCAAGGAGACAGTTGGGGGGCCTCGCAGCCCCACAGAGAGCCAGGGGCAGGGGCAGGTCCGGGCCTGCAGTGCTGCCTAAGAAAGGAAGTGGTGGCCATCCGTGGATGGGGACACCCCAGGGCACTGGCTTGGCAGCTGCGCTGTAACCCCCAAGTGTCACTTGGTCCCATCGAGCACTCTGCGGCAGCCACCTCCGAGCAGGACGAGAGTCACCAGGAGGCCTTATGTTGAGTCACATGACTTGTGCATAAATGGCTTCTGGCACATCTCATGAAGAGATAATGTCAGCAGGATGGCCGGGGAAGAGTGGCAGCCACCTCTGTGGTGGCGGAACAAGCCGCACCGCGTGCAGGGAAAAGTCCGGCATCTGCGAGGAATGCCCGCGTGGAGACCCAGGCGGAGCGCGAGGCCCCGCAGCAGCGCCCAGACCTTAGCGCCTGGGTGATGCCTCATCATTTATCTGCCGACAGCTCACGGCCATGTGACGCTGTATCCAGGAGACTCTCCCGCAGCAGGGGGCCCGCAACCCAGGTGCGGCTGTGCGCGGACCTGCCCGCGGCCTGCCGGGACCCTCCTCCCGGGAAACCAGCAGAACTTGTACCTGCGCTCCTGCATCGCCCCCCCCCCCTCTCCCCACGTTTGAAATGCCAACGCTGGACACGACTGCGAGCCACCAATGGAAACCTCAGCCCCAGTCACTCGGAGGAGCCTGGGGCGCCGTGACATCAGACAGGGCAGCACCGGTTGAGTAACTAACAGGGCAAGTCCTGCGCATCTGAACCCACTCCCCCCCACCCCAACGGATGACAATTCCGAAAACAGCCTAATCCAACAGTGCGTTTTAACAAAGAAAAGTGCGTTAATTATGGCAGATGCGCGGAGTTCCGGGGCCGGGACTCGGCTCCCCGGCCCGCGCCCAGGTCCCCCCGGCCCCCCGCCCAAAAAGTAGCGAGGACTTTGAGAGCCACTTTCGCCCCTGAGTGGCGGCTGCGTTCGCGCGCCCCCAAACCCGAGTTGGGAAAACCGAAAGCGGGCGCCAGCGCTGCCCTGGACCCAGGTCGGGTCCTGGGCTGGGTCGGGGGTCTCGAGGGGATTCAGGGGTATCCGGCCCGCACCTCCCTCTGTGCTCACTTTTTCGTGCAGTCCAGCAGGATCCCGGCGAAGCTCCGCTGGCCGTAGCTCACGGTGACCAGCAGCGCGCCATTGACGACCTGCTCCACCCGCACGGGCAGCCGGCAGCCAGCGCGCGGCTCCATGCTCCCGCGTCCGGGCTGCCCCGCCTGCCCGCCGCCGCCGGGTCAGCCCGCGCGTGACGCCGCCGGCCGCCTGACGTCACAAAGCCCCGCTCGGCCAGCCACCGCACGCGGGCCGGGGGCGCGGAGGGTGCGCGGGACACCGGCCCGCTCCGCTGCCCCGGAACCCGGCTCCACAGACGCGCGCGGGGGCCGCGCCGCCTCCGGAGCGGGGCGTGCAGACGCACTGCGCAGCTCCTGGGATCGGGCAGGGTGTGCGCCTGGCCTCTAGGTGCGCTGGTTGCAAGCGTCCGCGGAAAGGGCCCAAGAGTGAGAGGCGAGGGGCAGCGGGGAACCTTCACTAGCCCTGCTCCAGGGCCCCTCCCACACCCCTGCCCGGGGCCTTCCGGGGCCCCTCCCACCGGCCCCAGGCCTCCTCCTCTCCTCTCCGCCCCCCATGCCCGTACCCTGGGCCACCGCCTCCGGGTCTGGCGCCCAGTGGCCACCCGGCACTGAGTGAAGGAAGTCCCGGCGGAGCAAGCAGGAAGCTGGTCGGACCGGGCCGAGGAGACGCGGGGCGCCAAGGGGACACAAGTGTGCGCGCCGCAGCGGCCCAGTCTCTCCCTCCCGTGTAGGGGGCACTAGGAGGCTCCCGTGTGCTAGGGCTCCGGTGTGAAGAAATGACGCGCGCCGGGGTCTGGGTGCCCTGTGCACCCGGGGTGGCCACACCAGGATTAGGGAGGGTGATCCTGTCTGCAAGTCCCAGTCGCAAACCTGCCACCCTGGGTTGCTAGGGAAACAGCGGGCTGCGTGAGACCCCGCCACGGCTGGAGGGGCCGGAGCGCCACGCGGCCAGTTCACAGTGTGAAGGGACATGGGGAGGGAGAACGGGGCCCCGGCGCACAGGCCTGCGACAGGGAGTGGGACGTGAAGGTGCGGAGTGGACATCGCACCCCTGCCCAGGTCCTGCTCGCGCGCGCGCCTTCCGCGCGAATCTCCCGACTTTCGCGAGCACTTGCGCACAGGGCCCGGCCTGTTGCAGTGACCTTGCCCCGAGCCCGGCCCGGCCCCCTGAGCCGGGCTTGCTGCGCCTGACTGGGCACCGGAGACTGGCTGGCCGCCGGTTGTCCTGGCGACCCGGACGCCGCCTGCCGCCAGGCCCCGCCCGGCCCCGCCCGGCCGCACCCTGCGTCATGGCCGCCACCCCTGGCGCCGCCTGGGACAGTGGGGCCGCCGCAGCGGCGCTCGTGTTCGCCCTCAGGCGGCCGCGGGGCGCAGGGCCGTCCGAGAGGAGCCTGGGCGGAGCCGAGGGAGGCCACAGGGACCTCGCGGCACCTCATCGCCCCTAGTTGTGCAGGGTTGGGGAGCAAGGCACGGGGCGCTTCTGTCCACCCCTAGTAGAGGTGCTGGCGGAGATGCGGGCCTCCGCAGGCCCGGGTCCCAGCAGACGCCAGAGGAACTCAGGCCCACGTCCTCCAGTCTCTCAGGAGACTTTCCCCGAGTCCCAGATCCTATGTCCCTCCTCCTGGCCCCTGAAGCCACTGGAGAGCCTGCTGAGCGCTGCCTTTTCGTCTGGTTCTGTGCCTCCCATGAGATAGGAGACTCACAGGGACTCCGCATGACTGGAATGAAAGATGCTGCGGCCACCTGGCCAGGTGGCTGGTGTCACCTGCTGCACCACCCCCTCCCTGACACCCCTGGCCTGTTCCCACTCCCTCTTACTGGGCGGGTTCCTCACACACAGCCTGGGGCTTCCAAGATGGAACCAAAGCTTCCTGGGCCAGGGGCCAGGGCCACACAGGGGTCACAGATCGTGGTTCTCTGTAGAGACAGTGCCCAGAGGCCACGGCTGTGAGGGCCAGGACGAGCCCCGTTGCTGGGACACAGGCCCCTCACAGCCAGTTTCGTGCTGCACAGTAGCTGGAAGGGGGAGGACAAGGTGAGGCCCTTGAGAACCAGAGCTTGGTGAGCACCTCTTACCGTGTGCTGGCACCCATCGTAGGCCCAGAGCAGAGTGGGGTGCAGAGCCAGCCAGGCTTCCCTCCTGGCATCACCACCATCACCACCATCATGACCACGATCGTCACCACTGTCATCATCGTCACCGTCACTACCACCAGTTCTCCGCAGTAGCAAGGCCAGCAGTGGGCCCTCCTGCCCCAGACCATGATTGGGGCTGGGCGGCAGCAGCAAGCCTGTGCTACCACCCCACGTGGCACCCACCCCACGTGGCACCCGCCCCACTGGTACTCCATGGGGCCAGTGGAGATGCTCCAGGGCCCTGGTTGGGGCTGGTGCCTAGAGAGCTGCCGCCCCCTCCCATGCCTGGTGCCTTCCCGAGTCCCCTGTGAGTGAGGCGCTGCTCTGCAGTGACCCTGATTCCCTATCAGGCCCAGATCTGGGAGCCCGGAGGTCGCAGGCATCTGAGCAAGAACATTTTTAGGGTGGGGCATCTCTTTCCCAAGCAGTTACTGTAGTTTCAAAACCATCGATCTGTGGCCCCTACTCTGAGCCAGCTGTTTCTGAGGCTGAGTCTATTCTCCATGCCAAGGCACGCACATGCAGAGCCCCCATGCAGCGGCAGGTCCCTGAGAGATCCTGGGGGCAGAGCGCACCAGGGACGCTCCCCTGCAGAGGCGCCCGGGCACTGCCAGGTCCTCGTTGGACCTGCTCTGCAGTCAGCTGTTGATGCCCATGTGGGCAGAGCAGAGCGCCACCCATGAGGGCTCAAACCATTCGGCCAGAACCGAGCTCCCTCATCACAGGCCAACGGGGAGTTGGGGCAGGTGGGCCAGGGGCCCGCCCTGCACTGCTCGGCCACAGTAGCCTGCTCACCTGTGGGGGGCACAGGCCATGGCCAAAGGAACCGTGCCATGCTCGTCCGTAGCCTAAGCCTGCAGAAGGTCTGGAAGCTTCCGCTCTGTGTCCTCACAGCCTGAGTCCCCTGCAGAGGGACCGCACAGAGGGGCACACAGGGGAGCCCTCGGGCCCCCGCGTGGCTCGTCACATGGCCCTAGGTGATGGAGGGGTGGTGAGGACATGGTCCTGGCCTTGTCCGTGCACGGCACCGGGAAGGACATGAGAGGAGCAGGTGGCGGACGGCGGAACAGAGGTGACATTTCTGACGCCTGTCTGATCGGAAGAGGACGCAGGGGACTGGTGGAGTCACTGCCACTTGGACACGCCGGCAAGATACAGACACGAAGCTGCAGGGGTGGGATCAAGCCTGTGCCGTCACTGAAGGCCGACCCTGAATTTTTATTGACTGATTTGAGAGAGACAGACATCGATCTGCTGCTCCCGATTTGTGCTCTCATCGGCTGATTCTTGTCTGTGCTCTGACAGAGGTTGAACCCGCGACCTCGGCACATCGGGACAACGCTCCAACCACCTGAGCTGCCGGCCAGGGCCCGCACTGAGTCTGTCAGCCTTTGTACTGCAGCCATCTCTCAGTGACGGACTTCACCTACCGGTTTCTAGGATTCTTGGAGCAAAGGGACTTTTTGAAATGGCCATGTGACTGTAGTTAGGACCTCAGGTGGAACACACCCAACCCAGAGACCACCGGGACGAGGAAGGCCTGGGAGCTGCAGCAGAGGGAGCAGCTGCCAGTGGGGCTCAGCATCCCTCCTGGGGGCAGTGGGTGCAGAGCAAGACCCCGAAGCTGAAGAGCCAGCGAGAGAGACGGTGGGCCAGAGGGCTGACTGGGACGGGGTCTGGGCACCCTTTGGGATGTGGGTGGGCCCTGGCTACATTTCACCTTTCTGTGTGCAGAGTGAGGGTCCACCACCAAGGGTAAAGGGCAGAGGAGGATACTGCTGGAGGAGACAGGCAAGCTCACCCACAGCCCCTTGGGGCCTTGTCGCTTGGTCCCCCTGCACGGAAATAGCTGAGTCAGGGACGCTCTGGCTACGTTTGTAAAGGCCGGTCGCTAGAAGCAAGCGCGGTGGGCCTGGTTTGCCGTGTCCTCTCCTCCTTTGAAGGCAGTTGAAACCTTCGGGGCCTCCAAAAAGCAATGGGGGTAAAAAGTCAAAAAGCACAAAAAGAAAACACAGGCTGCCTGAGCAGAGAGTTGCAGGGAAACCACGGCACACGGACCCTGCACGCTCGAAGGAGCCCGCCGGCGCCAGGCCTGGCTGCCAGGCGGGAGACGCATCTGTCAGTGCACGCGAGACTTTGCCATCATGTTTGTAAACGTTTTCAGGTGCTTAATATTTTGTCAGAAAATACGATCCAAGGCTGCGAGGCTGGTGGGCGCCGTGGAAGGTTCCCAGGGAGGGCTGGGCACTGACGGCTGCTGCTCAGGGTGGACCTGGCTCCTTTTTCATCCCCTCATTCTGGAGCTTCCTGGCCTTCAGGGAGGGAAGGAGGGGACGTTAGCCAGCCAGGTAGGACTGGGACCAGCCTGCGTCTGTGCACACTGACCTGTGGAGGGGGCAGTGTGCTGTCCCTTAGGCCCCAGACCCTGTCCCCTGAGACTTCTACTGGTTGCTTGGCCCCACCCTCATGAGGACAGCCACGCCCCTAGAGCCCACCCAAGGGTCCCTGTGCACAGCTAACTTCCAGTCATTGAGGAACGAGAAGAATCTACTCTCCTATTCCTGTCACCGCAGCCGGCACCGCCCCGACCGGCTGATGGCAGTCCCACTGAGACTCACAACTGCCTGGCGAGGTGGGGCTGCAATGGCCACCCCCACCCCAGGCACAGAAACGGGCCCAGGGTCCCTACAGTGGAGGGAATCCCCGAGCCTGGAATCTGGTGCAGGCTCTGCTCCAAGGGCCCTGGCCCTGGCCCATCTGCTGGGCCAGGAGGTGACGTGGAGGAGACAGGTGGCCCTCAGGTGGCCAGCGGCCAGCAGGAAGGGGCAGGCTCCTCCCACCTCTGCCCTGGGAAGCTGGCCAGTGGTACTGTGTCTGCAGTGCCAGTCCTCCCACCCCCAGGGAGGGCCTGCCCTCACTGCCCCTCAGTCTCATCTCCCTGGGGCAGCCCAGACCCTGTCCCTGTCTGGGCTGCAGACCCACCACAGGTTCAGACACGTGGGGCTGACGTCCTCATGACCAGCAAACATTAGTTGCCGCTAATCCCCTGCTTCCATTTGTTCCCCTAAAACATTTGCGTTCTTTGTGTGGTTAAACACATACACTTCGCTTTCCACATACCTGTCCCCGAGTCCTCTCACACTGTGGCCCTCTCTGCGTCCTCTCCCTGTTCAAGTGCTCAGACGGGCCTGTCTCCCCTGCACAGACCCCGGGCCCCCGGCTCCCCGCCCCGCGCACAGAGGGGCTCCCCTTCCTGGACATGAACGCCCTCCCTTTCTGTCCACCCCCTTGTTTGGGAGTACACATTCTGCAGAAGTTTCCAGAGAAGAGCTGTACAGGAAGTAACTTTTTAAGTCCTTTCTTCCACGCTGGCCCTGGCTGGTGACGGGTCAGAGCACAGACCACTGCCAGACTGCGGACGCAACCCCTTTCCCTCCCCGCCTCTCAGGACCCGCCGCCCCCTCGGGTGTGGGGCCTTCAGTCTGGAGGCACAGCCCTTCCTGGGCCTGCAGGGCCCCCCCCCCTGCTCCCAAGCCCCTCCTGGGCACAGGCTCTGCCCCCCCCAGCTCTCTTTCTGACTCTCCTTTTCCCTTTGTTCTGCTTCCTGGGGACGTGCTCAAACTCACCTATTTAAGTTCTTTGTAATTAAAATTTTTTTTGCCATATTTTTAACTCAACTCCCAGAATCCTTGGTTATCTGAGCATTCCATTTCCACAGCGTCTTTCACAGTTGCTGTGTTTCCTGATGTTGCCCAGAGGGGTTAATTCTAGTCTCAATTTTGTTTCCCACAATGACTTTCCTTCCAAACACACTTCCCAGCAGTCTGCCGGCCTCTCCCTCACTCCCACCAGGCCATCTGTCCAGGCTGGGACCTTCGACTCTCACACTGCGGAACGAGGCACCAAGTCCACCATTAAACACGGGGCTGTTGCAGGGTGGGGCTTCCAGCTGGGAGGTGGCCCTGCTGGTCAAGTTGGGACGGGGGACACCCCGGGCCAGGATTCCAAGGTCCTTTGTGTTGTCGGTTGATGTCCTGGGAGAGGACCCCGCAGGCTCTCAACTATGGTGTGTACCTGGCCTCAGCCATGGAGAGGCCTAATCCCCACCACCCTGCGTGCTTGGAAGGGTCACCTGGCCTCCTAGGGGGGTGGGGGGCCTCCCAGCTGAACCTTTCCAGACTCCACGTGCCAAGTCTCCGGCTGGGTGGGTGGGCGTCAGGGTGCTGAGCAGGGTGGGCTGGGGCCTGGGGCCCTGAAGCAGCCTGGGTGGACTCTCAGCTCTCCGTCTACTTTTTGTCCCACGGCCTGCACTTTTGGGGCCCATGGAAGGAACCGTCTGGCTGTCCTGGGGGTGCCTCCCTGCTGCCCTCACACGCCCCACTGGGTGGCTTGCTGCTTCCCGAGAGGCCTGTGCGTTAGGGTGCAGGCTCAGCGGCTGGAACAATGTCCCAGCGTCGCCAGCTCAGGGGGTGGGCGGGGTCTGAGAGGGCAGTTCTCAGGGGTGCAGACTGGCTCACTCCGGGCCTTCACCTCAGGGCCTGCCATACGTGTGCGTTCCAGACCAGCTCTGGAAGTACATGTGCCTCTCTGTTCACGTCCCACGGGCCAGAAGGTGGCCATTGGCAGGTGGCCTGTGCTCTGACAGATGGCACCAGGAGCGGTGTCCCCATCACGGCAGAGTTGCCACGGCCCCCGCCCCGAGGGCCAAACAACACACTTGCTGCCGACGGCACCGCCGTCCTCTCTCAGGCCAGGGTCCTGCGGCGGTGTAGAAAGACGGTCATTGGACAGAGGTCCTTGGTGGGCACATCTCAGAAAAAACAGCTGTTAACTATGATCCTCTCCTAAAACATTGCCCTCAGTCCGCGCTGACACCCACCCATACCACGGCGTCTCAGGAGCCCCTCATGGCCCGCGCACTCCACGCCAGATCTCCTATCCCTCTAGTTGGACTTGCAGACCTGTGTCCGCACCAGCATGGCCGAGGCTGCTCGGAGGCAGAGACCACGGGGCTGAGTGCAGGCTGGTCTGTCGTCAATCACAGCCCAGCTGCAGGCAGGTGGCTGCTGGAGGTGGGGGGATGGCACTGTGGGGACCGCCAGCCACATAGGAAGAGTAAAACTAGCTCATAGGGGGCCGTCTGCCCCTGCCCACCGCATTTCTGGGGGCTTGAAACCCTTTTCCTTTGGCCTCCCAATTCCAGAACGGGGCAAAGGGGGCTGAGAGGACAAGATGCTGCAGAGGTGCCTGTCTCCCTGCCCCGCACGGCCCTGGCTCGGGGCTGTGCAGCACAGCCGTGTCCCGAGGGACGCACCAGGGGACACAACACACCCATCCCCTTGCAGGGGCAGCGTGCACACCACCTCGTGTCCTGAGACTCCGCTGGAGGCGGACACTGAACGCTCCCTGAGAAACCTGATGGATGTGTTAATCACAGAAAAGCAGAGCCAGGCGCCCAGCACCAGTAACCCTGGGGACCCATGCCCCGCAGGGGGCAGCGCAGAGCTGAACACCGGCTTCAGGCTCACACACGCGGGTCACAACGGTGCCGCCGGTTAGCCCTCATCTCCCCGGGGCCTCAGGGTTCTGACTGGGGAGGGGGGCACCACCTTCCCCACACAGCAATTGTGACGGTCTTGGATCGGTCCCACCAGCCTGACCACTGTGGCTTCCTGCCGGCCACTCTCTGTGGGTCCCCCTTCCAGGGTCAGAGGGCACAGGACCACAGCACAGAACATAAGGGCTGGTGCTCAGGCTTCGGTTTCCAGAGACTTTGGTTAAACAGACTCATTACCCTCTGGTTTATCGTAGACACTCACGCACCTCCACCGCACAGTGGCAGCCCGTGTCAATGCCGCTTTGCAGGAAGTTGGGGTCAGCAGCCAGCCCTGCTCTTCCCCGTGCTGCCGTGCTGGCTGCTCTGGGCCTTGCGTCTCCATGTAAACCTCGGAATCACATCACCAGTTAGCCACAGAATAACCAGCGGGGGCTCCGACGGCTCGTGTCCGGTCGCTGGGTCCAGCGGGAAGAACTGGCGTCTGGACAACGCCGAGTCTTCCTGTCCGCGAGCATCAAGCAGCTCTGTGTGTGTTCGGCTCGTTTTGGGTCACGTCCAGAGCTCTGGTTTTCCGCACGTGACCTCGCACACGCTTTGTCAGACCTATACCAGGCGCCAGTCTGGGTGCCCATGCAAGCTACTGTGTGTCGAACGCCAAGGCCCACTCACCCACCGCTGTGCGCTGCAAACAAACTCCGGGGCGCTGACCTTGCACCCTGAGCCCCTGCTGTCGCTGCTTATTAGTCACAGCGCTTCCCGGTTGGTCTTTGGGACCCTCTGCCTGAACAGTGACATTAGCTGAGGACAGTCTCTTCTCTTCCCCTTAAGCGGGGTGCCTTTTCCCTCCTGTGTCACTACGATTGTTGGGGCCTCCCATGCGACGCTGGAAAGGACTGTGAGAGGCTCACCCTTGTTCCTGACCGGGGGCGGGGGGAGCATCTGGTGTCTCGCCAGAGACTACGTCAGCTGCAGCTTTTGTGGACATTCCTGGTTAAGTTGAGGAGTCCCCCTCTGTGCCTAGTTTGCTGAGAGTTTCACGTGAATGGACGGCGGATTTTGTCATTTGCTTCTGTTACAGGTCACGGGATTCTTCTTGCCTGTGGGTGTGAACATCACGTGAACTGATCATGGGGCACTCAGCCAGCCTCCCACACCCGGGACGGACCCACCGGTCACTGTGGGCAATGCTTCTCACACACCACAGGGCTCGGTCTGCTCATGTTTTGGTGAGGATTTTGCATCTATGACCATGAGAGATGGGTCTGGAGGTCCCTCTCGTGTGATGTCTTCATTCTTCATCTGGGTTTGGTGTTGGGGTCGTGCTGGCCTCACAGAGGGACTTACCAAGCGTCCTCTCAGCTCCATCCTCTGGAGCGAATGTAGGGAGTTAGTTATGTGATGTCTTCCTTAAATATTTGGTAGAATTCAAACCACCCATGAACCTATTTGACGTTATCAATTCACACTCTTTAATAGATGTCAGCCGACTCAAATTTGTTCCCGTGAGTTTTGGCGGATGGTGTCTTTTAAGGACTTGGTCCACTTTCCGTCGGTTATCAGACTGGTGAGCGTAGTATTGCTCGCCACACAGAGACTCCGAAGTCCGCGCTGGAGGAAGTGGGTCGGGCACACATTTGGATGCCCTCAGAGGTGGGGCTTGGGGCGCCAAGGACGAGGCCACGCAGTGAATGGTGCTTGAGCAACAGTGGGCTGTCCTGCGGGCGCCCGGTTCTCTGGGTGGGGCAGCGTCTCCGTGAAGTGGCCCCGACCCTGCTTGGGCCTCAGGAGAGCAGGGACATGCGATGGAGCCCTCGGACCGGTTGTGGGGACAGTGCGCTGGTTCTGGGGACAGGCTCGGTGCAACCCAGCACCAGCCGGCCTGCAGAGCAGCCCCAGGGGGCCAGGCTGGCCTGGGGACAGCATGCAGGCAGGTTTTCTAGAATCGAGGTGCAGAGGCCTTGGGGGCCAGCTTTGGCGATGCCCTCGAGGCCTGAAAGGAGGGCAGTGGCCCCTTTCACGGGCCGGGCGCACTGCCCAAGTGTCGTTTGGGACAGGCGGGACACAGTAGGTGCTCACCAATCTCTGTGGAAGGACGGAGACGGTCTAACCGCCACAGGGACGCCGGGCGCAGTCGCAGCCCCAGGCCCCACAGGCCCTGCCGGCGCGGATACTCGGTGAGGACCCCACAGACATGGCCCGTCCCGTTTCCGCGGGCGCAGGCGAACTGCAGCCGGGCCCCTCGCTGGCACGGACGCGCTCCTCTGCCCTGCACGACTGTCATTCTGGGGCCGACCCCCACGGTACGGCCCAGGAACGCCGGCGCGAGCTCTGAACGGCGCGGCGCGCGCCCTCCCGTCTCCGGTCACGCCCGAGTCCGGCAGGGCGGCCAGCACTCACGGTTTCCAAGTCCTCCGCCGCCTTCCTGATGTCCCCGAGCGGCGCCATCGCTGCAAACACCGCTCTCCGCTCGCGCGCCCCCCGGACGTGCCGTCTCAGCCGCTCCTCCAGCGCCCCCTGGCGGCCGGCTCTGCGGGGACCCAGGGCCGCGCGCAGACTGCTCAGAATTTCTGCTCGGAACCAGGAGACGGAGCTCTTCGCCCGCCCTCAGGCCTCTACGCTGCCCTGACGCTGCCACGGCGATGACAAGGCCACCCGTGGCCACCCGTCCCTCCCTGCAGGCCTGGGTGTCTCCCTCAACCTGTCCCCTGGGTTACAAGCTGCTGGATGTCTGCTTTCACGCCAGGGACACAGTGCTAGCGAACCCTCACCCAAGGAACGGGACACTGCACTAAAGTGGCTTTCTAAACACAGGGACTCTGGTGGCATCGGGGCTGCGGGTTCGTCCCTCTGAGGCACACACAGTGGTGCTCAGGGCGGCAGAAAGCGGTCTGAGGCCCTGGTGGCCCTTGCAGACAGCCGCAGGGAGGGCGCCTCCTGCCTCAGTGAGTCGGGCTGAGGGGGCTCAACAGTGACGGGAGGGCGTGGGGAACGAAGAAACGCCGGGACCCGAGCAGCTGCTGCTCCCTGCAGGGAGGGGCCCCTGGGGGATGTGCAGACACAGGGGGGTGACCAGTCGGGTGGCTACAGCAGCCCCCGACTCGGGACCCATCCTCCCTGCCACCCTCTCTACCTGAGCCCCCACCAGCCTGGACCCAGCCCATCAGGTGCTGGTGGGGAGCCAAGGCCTCTGAGCCAGGGTGGGGAGGTGGGGTGGTGGGGGGCTGAGCGCTGGGGGCATCCACACCCCCGCCCCGCCCCAGGGGCCAACCTCAGCTCATCACTTGCTCGCAGGCACCTCTCTTTGCTTTGTACCCTCCGTCCAGGTGGGTTTGCTGGCATTCCCGCCATGTCTGGCAGATCTGTGGCAAAGGGAACCTCAGACACCACCTAGGAAAACACGACAAGGCGCTCTTGGAGTCCCAGGAGTTGCCACCATGAGCACAGACGACATCCCGGAGGACGTTGAGGGGTGGCTGTCAGGGCAGCTGCCCCTGCCTTGCGGTCACCCTTGGCCTCGGCCTGGACATCCCACTGGCCAGGATGCAAGTACCGGCCCAGGGCAGACACCTGCTGGAAGGCTCCCGCAATGCCCGGGGACGTTCCCGGGAGGCCCTTGCGGCACTCGAGGCGGAAACACACGAGCTGCCGGGGCTCAGGCCTTTCGTGCCAACGTGACCTTGTTCTCAGTTCCCGAGTTGTGCGCTCAAACATGGCCGGCGGCAGTCAGAGAACCTGTCACCCGCATCTAGCTGGGGCTCTCCTGCCCTCCTCACCCTGTTGGACACCGTGCCAGGCAGCCTTCCAACTGCCCTGTGGATCTGGCCCCGCGCTGCCCGGGCATCTCATGGGCCTGTGACAAGGGTGGAGGCTTGCCCTCCCTTCTGCCTCCGACCGCAGGCCCACCCTGTCCTCGCTGCTCTGCTCAGGTGAGCCACCCATGTCCCCGTCCCTGCATGGCCACAGCAGCTGCCTCTCATTGGGTTCTGCCTTCAGGGCCTGGGGGGGTGGGGCACGCCTATACCTCACTGGGTGCAGCCTGGACACAAGGGTCCCGGACCAACCCACACGGCCTGCTGCTGCCCCCTGTGGACAAGTCTGAGAACCAGGCAGCCGGCCCCCTCAGGGAGGTTTAGACCCAAGTGTGCTTGTGTCTGTGTGTGCCTGTGTGTGCCAGAAAGAAGAGGGCACACACCCCTGGGGGCAGTGCAGTGCTGCCCAGGCTGGGTCTCTCATCTGTCACCTCACCTCTAAGTGGGTTCCCCAGGAGGCCTCCAGCTGTCCAATGAAGGTGCTTAACAGCCAGGAAGGGTGGAGGGAGGGGAGCGGGACGGTGGGCAGGAGCTGGAACCACCCCCAGCCCCCACCCCTACAGGCAGCAGAGCCGAACTGTACAGGCTTCTCAAGGGCTGGGGCTGCACAGCTGTCACAGTGGGTCAGCTGGGGGGCCGGACGCAGGGCCCAGGGCCCCCAGCCACATCAGAGCCTGCAGTCGCCCTGTCCCTGTCCGGGCTCAGACCCCCAAATGGTTTGGGGGAGAAAAAGGAAGACGGACGCTGGGTGCCTCCCACATGGGAGTGGCAGCCCTGGCCTTGGGAGCCGAGGGCACGTGGCCACCCAGTAACCGCTGCTCGGCTGCCAAGTGCCGGACCTGGTGGCGACAGAGACCAGGGGCAGGGACCTGGCAAGATGCCTGAGGGCACACGCAACTCCCGCTGGGGCCCACAGCACCACAGGGCCGACCGGCCTCGCGCTGTGGGCAGGCCCCCTGCCCCACCCCCACCTCCCACCCGCACCGCGCACCATGCGTCGGGGAGGCTGGAGCCTGCCAAGCTCCTCCTTCCTCTTCATCATCTGGGCCTGCTCCCGCCACTCCTGTAGGACCCGCTGATCTCTGGAGACAGACACTGTCAGTCACGGCAGGAGACCTGTGAGGCTCAGGAGCATCTGCACCGCCAGGGTTAGAGCACGGGAGTCCTTCACTCCTGGCCCATCTGTCCAGAGGGCAGACACTGGCCTGGCACGTACCTGGGCACAGCTGGGAGGGCCAAGGTGCTCCCAGGCCTCCGCCACGTGAGGCATCAGGAGGCCAGGCCCTGGGAGGGTTTATTCACAATGGACCACCTGCAGCGGAGGGGTGGGTGCCCTGGGCAGTGCAGGAGACAGCGGGGCTACAGTCACCCCAGGCACTGGATGAAGGAAGGAGTGGCTGCCAGAACCCCAGAGTGAGAAGCGTGGTGCAGGCCACTGGGAGGGACCCAGCAGGACTGGGGGCACTCACAGGGAGGGGCGGGGGGAATAAAGTGCTGTCCTCTGGCTCCCCCTTCTCTCTGACCTCTGGTTGAGGCCCCCCACTGGCCAAACCCAACCGTAAAGGGAGAGGTCTCCAGGCACTGTGGTTGAGGTTCATGCTGACCCACAGGCCTCCCAAGGCCCAGAGTGTAGGGAGGGTGGGTAGCCAGCTGGAGGACAGGACAGGGTGAGCACAGGGGTGAGCACGGCAGACCCAGCGAGGCGGGGCTGAGAGCGGACCTGACCAAGGAGATGTAACTTTTAAATAACACTCTTTAGAAATACCCGCCAGCCAGGTAACTAAAAGGAGAGGACAGATTAAGGATGGACAAGACATCAGAGGTAAGTAAAGGAGGCAGACAGTGCGAGGCGGTGGGGCAGGGATGAGGTGCCAGGGGACCGGGCCACAGGAGCCGAGGCTGACCTCCTGCGCTGCTCCATCAGTGCCTGCTTCTCCCGGAGCTCCTGGAGTGCTGAGGCCCGCCTCTCCTCCAGCCGTCCTGCCCAGCTCACTGCCGGGTATGCTGATGCCAGGCCAGGCAGGGCACCCTTGAAGGAGGGTGCCATCCTTCTGGAAGGACACAGGCTTGCAGTAGAGCACCTAACAAACCACGACGAACACGCAGCTGGAAGACACGCGTTAGAACACAAACACCACCCAAGAGCTGGGCTTGTGGCCAGTTGCATGCAGGGCCGGCTGTGGCGGCCCCCGAAGGCGTACCATTCACTGCCACCCCAAGCACCAGGTGACCCCAGGGCTGCGGGCTCTGACACGGCTCCTGAGGGACCTAGATGGGTGCTCACTGCTGCTCATAACAAAAAGGACAGATGAGGGCGGGGGAGGTCCCCAGACAGCCCTGTCCCTGAGTGGGCGACACAGGACTGGCGGTCCCAGCAGCCGCGACCCGGCCAGGCAGCCTCGGAAGCCTGCGTTACGTGCTTCCCGCACCTCCAAGGCTGCAATCGGTGACACCGCAAGTGTTCTTACTTTGAAAAACTCCGAGCCTACAGAACAGGTGAGCGAAGAGCGTGGTGAACACCTGGCCACCTTCCCTGAAGATGGAAGGCTCAGGAAGCCTTCGATGTCCCTCAGCCCTGGCCTGGGTGGACCAACAGCCTACACAGCAGACAACGTGCACATGCCACACGCATGCAATACACACACAATGCGCCTTGCAGACCATGCACACACCACACACACTGTGAACAGACGTGCCACAGACGTGACTGGGGCTTTTCTGCTGTGTAAGCGCCTCCTCGGAGCCGTGAGGGGGAGACTGGAACCCAAAGCCCGGCTGGTACCAATGCGCAGCCAGCAAGCGTGATGCGGACAGACACTCCCCCTGCCCGGTGTTTTAACAGACAGTTACCAAGCAGTGTTCAGCTTTGCTGAGACGGAGGAGACACCCCTTGGCTTCGGGGTCGCACCTGAGGGCATGTCTGGGGGCCGGGCCCGCTCTCTCCCGGCTGCGTAGCATGGCCTGCAGGCTCGGAGGCAGCTCGACGGCGAGCAGCTGGTTTTCCAGGACCTCTGCCTGCTCCTTCTCAACGATCTCCTGCCGAAGCTTCCAGAAGCGCCGGAGCTCCTCGTCACTCGGCCAGTCTTCGCAGGGGCCGGGGTGCCTCTGGAGCTGTCTCAGGTCTACCGCTTCTGTGAGCTTGCTCCCCTCCGGCCCCTGAGAATTCGTGGCTTCTCTGTTGGGTGCACGCTCTTTGGGTAAGTCCCAGGGGGGTGGCGGCTGGCTTAGGGTCATCTTTTCAGTAGGTGAAATCGCTGGTGAGGCAGAACCCTGAGTCAGTCGACTGCACTGCGGCGCCAGCCCCACCCAGGGTCCCACGCTCCACACAAACCAGGCCAGCGAAGACGCTGCCCGCGGCCTGCCTGCCCCTGCTAGTTGTCCTCACTTCTAGTTACCCCCCTCCACTTGGAGCCCACGGCCTGTTGCGTTGTCTGGCAATGCTCTTGTGGGCTTTCAGACATGTTCTTCTCTAGCTCCAGGCAAATTATTTCAGAGCAAACTGGCCCGCAATACATCAGCCATGGTCTCTGCCAGGTTCCGCGTTAGGCCTGGGAGCCGCAGTGCCCCACAGACAGGGGTCTCCTGGCCACCTGAGGCCCCCGCTCGGCGCACACAGATGCCCTGACAGGCCGGGGTGCCCACCAAACCCGGGCCGCCGCAGACAGGTTTTCAGCAGTGCCGACCACCATTGGGCCACTTCTGATAAAAGTGACTGCGGTCTCAGCCTTTCAAGCCTGCGCTTGCTTCCCATTTCCCGCCCTTCTCTTGTGGATGGCATGTCTGGCATGTTAAACAGGACAGGCTTCAGCGTAAAAACAAAGCTGCAATGAGATTGAAGAAACAAGAGTAACGGCAGTCTCAAACGCTCACTCTCATCAGGACGCTCAATTCTGAGAAGCATTTCTCAGAGCCAGTGATTTGCCATCTTTTCTTTACGAAAGAGCCTTCCTCTGAATACTGTATCCGGGAGGTGAGCTCAGCAGGTGGAACAGGCAAAGGCTTGGTGTCATCGCTGTGCTTGCCCCGCACGACCCCGTGGCCTGGATCTCCTGTGGGACGCCTGCTGGGGCCACACAGGACCCACGACGCGCGCATGCATGGGACAGTACGCTCCCAACACCACGTGCTCCCGACCACTAGGTGCTCGGGGTTGGTGTTTTTAAAGGAAGATCGTTTACAAACTGGGCAGTCACGGTCTGATGGACAAAGCAACGGTTCAGACAGTGACCTGATGGTGCTTGGGGGTGAGGACTGTTCCGTGACATCCACACAGTGAACTTGCACCCAAACCCCCCCAGACTGGCTCCACCACGGGCCCCGAGGATGCAAACTGGGCACACAAAGCCAGGAAGGATGCGGCCCTGCCGGCCAGCAGGGCGGCCCACGAGTGGCCCAAATGCTGGGACAGTCCAGCGAGGACACGCGAGGCTCCCTGGGCCCCGCTTCTAAAAAGCACTAACTCCAGTTTCCATGCAGCTCGTTACAGTAACTGTCCCACCGACCTCGAGACACTGGCTTTGTGGCACAGGCGCGCAGGAAGCTCAGGATGGCGGCCAAGCCCTTTTGCACCACGAGCTGGGGCGGGAACTCCACGGGGCAGCATCTCAGGTTCAGGGCCGTCAGCGTCCTCACGTTGCCTGCGGAGGGGAGAGCCAGCAGCGTCTCATAGACGGCCTGTGCGATGAAAACCGGGGGAGCGGACCGCAAGGGTCTACACACCAGGAAGAAAAAGACCCTGCGGAGAATTCTGGGTAAAATGATGTGCCAGATGTCTGAGATTCGCTTTTAAAAAACTCTGCAAAGGGGGCATATCTGTAGACGAAGACCAGCCCGGCCACAAAATTAAATAAGTTAAACAGACGGAGGTAGCAGCAACAGGCCCTTAGGTGAAAATCACAGCACAAAGCTGATAAAATACAGGCCCCAAATGCACGGGGGCCTGAGACACCGGCTGGGCCCCTTGGGACTGCCGGGCGCGTGCACGCCCGTCTGCAGCCCCACACTCCGCACTGCACAGCCACCTTTCGTTGCATTGCTACGTCACTTACCCAGCTCCACAGGTAACGTTTTGATAGGATTTCTTTCTAAAAGCAAAGTTTTCAAATACCTTTAAAACAAAACAAGAAAACGTATCATTTCCAAAGCAGAAAGTCAAGTGACCGTCCCTAAGCGACACCACGTGGCTTCGTGTTTTCGCGTGAAGGGGGCAAGTCTGCGGAGCGAGCACACTCAGGCTCTCGCCCGGCCCGGCCGACACCGGGCCCACAGCACTCACGCCTTAAAACTGCTTTCAAAGCCGGCGAGCTACAGTGTCACAGGCCCGGGCTCCGCCGGTTCCCAGCGGCCGCCTGGCTTCTGCCACCATCACCGTGTCCAAACTGGGGTAGCCCTTGCATGCTCCCCTTCTGCCTGTGCCCACATCCAACCTGGACCTGCTGCTCCTCCATCCAGCCTCGTCCCAGGCATCACCCCTCACTCAGCTGCTGCAGTGGCTTCCCTGCTGGCCCCTTGACCCTCCATGTAGCCAGGTCAAACTCCGCCACAGTCCACTCAAACCCTCTGTCAGAATGGAATCCAAAACAGCAGCCATGGCCTGCGAGCTGGGCTGATCCTTTACGACTGTGCCCCCGACCCACTGTCCCACCTCCCTTCGCCCTCCCATCCCCAGCACACGCCCACCCCAGGGCCTTTGGGTGCCTTCTTTGCTCAGAGGCACTGACAGAGGGAAGGCCTCAGCTGTCTCTCAGAAGGTGCCAACGGTGAGGGAACACTAGCAGAAGGACTGGGCCCCGAAGGTGCAGGGCTGGGAGGGGAGGGGCCTCAGCGAGTGTGGTTCCTGGAAGCAGTGAGGAGGCCAGCCACCTGCCGCCTGCTGGGCAAGGCCTGTGCAGAGCGGAGAGCGGGGTGTGGCATCTGATCTGGACGTGGGGTCCTGGGGGTCTCTGGAGCCTGAACGGCAAGAGAGTACACACCCACTTGTCCAAAAAGCGGGGGGTCCTCACTGTTCACCAGGAAGCAGCACAACACACAGGGACCCACAGGGGCCAAGGGGCTGGCTGAATCTCTGACCCTTCGAGTGGCTTCACACTGCAGGTCACAGGTGGAACCCGACACTGCAGGACAGACACGGCTGGCCCAGCAAAGGCACTGTGGCCGCCGGCATCCTCTCCGTTTCTAAGTGTCCCGCACACTCAGCCGTCACACCTCTTGGCCGGCTTCCAAAGTACTATGAAGCGATTCTATTCTGAACTCAAACTTCAACCAGGCTGCTGCCGAGCTGGCAGGCTGGCAGACACTCCAAAGCGCCAGGGGCTGGCCTGGTGCGCGCGGGCCACGTGCCTGTGAGATCCCACCCCGGGGGGCAGCGTCTCGATCCGGTTGTGCCTCAGGTCCAGCCAGGTGAGGCTCGGCAGCAGCTGGAAGAAGTCTGGGGGGATGGCGCGCAGGGCGTTTCTCTGAAGATGCAGTTGCTTCCAGGGAAGAAAAAGACGACGTTTTAAACACAGTGCATCCGAAAAGCATTTCCAACAGCGCCACTAGGCACTGCAGAAGAGAGCCCGTGACGTTCCACCTTAAGTAGCTTAACCAGCAGACTCGAGACTGAATGTGAGTCCCCAGGACCCACCTGCCACTGTCAGGGCTCAGGGCGCGTCCTGACCTGCGGGCGCTACCTCCCTGCAAGCCGGCAGCTCACGCATCACGTGCACACACGCCGCTTCTAAAATGCCCTCAAACACCAAACTCACTCATCTCCCGCCTGGGCCCCACAGCAACTCTGCCCAGTGAGGGAACAGCCACGTCAGGGCCCAGGGCCGTGTCCCAGGGAAAGAGCTGGAGGACACACCCTAAGCCACCTGCTGTGTCATTACCTGTGGTTGGCAGCACACAAGGACAATCTCAAACCATCATTTCAGGATGCTGGACACCTCAACCTAGTGGAATCAAGCCCCCATCACAAAGGAGGTAGCGGCTCGGGGGAGAGGGGACAGAGTTCTGGGCACTGATGGTGAACTGCACATGTGACATCAGTCACCATGCAGAGGGCGATGGGTAGCCACAACACCCCCACTGCTGCATGTGCTCACATCCCTGCTGCACACACGTGCGGTCCGCTCTACCACATCGGCAAAGCATGGACACAACACTGGTCTGGGAGCTGTGTGACTTTGAATAAGTTCCCAAACCTCTCTGGGCTCGAGTCCTCACCGTGAAATGGGTCACGAGACCCACCTCCCGGGTGCACTGGGGGAGCAGGGCACAGCACCCAGCAATGCCCAGTCAGCACCTGTCATGACTCACTGAAGACCCTGAGTCTGGTGAGGTGCCACCACGCTGCTGGGCACACTCAGGAATGTCAGCCGACACCTGGGCAGCTCGACAAGTCCAGTGTGTGCCGGGCAGTGGATGCTGCGCTTTATGTGCTTTATCATTGAATGCTTATAACCACCCACAGACACTCTCTCACCCCCACCTTCCAGGAGGAGACAGATGAGGCCCTGCTGACCACAGGGCCACCAGAGCACAGGGAGAGCACTCTCGCCACCTCCCAGAGCAGCTGGGCTCTGCTGGGACCTTAACCCAGAATCACAGGTGGTGGCGGGCTCGCCTGGCGAAGCTCCAGGTATGGGACGTCAGCAAAGTGTGGGTGAGAAGCAGTCTCCACCGGTTCAGTGTTGCCTGGGAGTTCAGGGGTCTGTGTTTTAAATGAGAGATGGGGTGTTTCTGGCGGTGGTGCCCACCACCGGCTCTGGTGCCTGAGACCTCCTCGAGGAGAGAGGGCATCAGAGTCTGACCCTGCAAGGGGCCCCCACTGGCTGGTCCCCATGCCTGGGTCTCTCATTTGTGGTGAGCAGCACACAGAACCCTGTGGAACTCTGGCTCATTCTAGAATTTCTGTCCTGAAGAGAAGGGTGCCAGGGAAAGCCGGGGTGAGCAGCTCATTTGCGTCTGCACAGCTCAGGGCACACAAGACTCCGAGACTTGCCCGCTTACTTTAAGGGTGGGGATTTTGAGGACGTCTCCCAGGTGCTGAAGTCCATTTTGACTCAAGTCTAGGATTGGCAAGGAGGAGAAGATGGCCCCTGTCACCCTCGCGTGACTCTCTTTGGACGGGGAGACCGGCGGGCTCCCCGCAGGAGCGGCACTGCTCTCCGGGGTCCCACTGCTCTCTGGGGCCACAGCCCCAGCGCCGGTTCCCTCCATCTGTCAGCCGGGAGGACACGACCCTGCAGGGCCACCGCTCACCTGGAGACGGGAGGGGACGCGGCACAGTTAGGATCGCTGCTGGTTCATGCGTGGCAGGGCCAGTTGCACGGCCGGCCTGCTTACAAAACCCTCGTTTTAAATCCGTATCATAAAGTTCACTCTTAAACTTGTTTTAAGAAATCCCTGGGATGCGGGGAGGTTCGGATGCCAAGGTCCTGCTGCTCGCTCGGCGCCCCCCATGGAGTTGTGTGAGGCAACTTTCACCGCCCGGGAAGCGCAGAACGGGAGCGGCGGCATCGGGGGAACGAGCCCGAGCCCGAGCCCGCCAACAACGCAGGCCTGCCCCGGCGGCGGTGCGGGCCGGGGTCCGTGCGGGGCGGACGCGGCCCTGCCCCGCGTGGCCCTTCCCCGAGCGCCCAGCGGCCGCCCCGACGGGGACCACGCCGGAAACCCGGGAGCCGCGAGCGAGCAGGGCGCGCGCCCCCAGGCCCGCTCCGGGCACCGCCCTCCGCCCCCGGCCCCGACCCCGGCCCCGCGCCCCGCGCCTCACCGGCGGCGCCCCGCTCACTGGCACAGCCACAGCCCAACAATGGAGGGGCGGGCGCCCGCGGTCGCCGTGGAGACGCGGCCCGTACGGGGCCCCGCAGGCGCCAAGCCGCGATCCCGGGGCCGGGGCCGGGAGTCACCGGGCCGAGGACACTGGGTCCCTGCGGCCAGCCTCCTAAGCGCCCGGGAAGCTCGCTTTTGGGGGCCTCCGCCGGTGTCCGGAACTGGAAAGCCCGCCCGTGTCTAACGCGGGGCCTCACGGGCAGGCCTGGGCCCTCCAGGGTCACAGGGTGCCGTCGCGGGGCAGCGGGCACACGCCTCGGCTCCACCCGTGGGTGCAGGGCGTGGGAGGCAGGGGGAAGTGGAGGTAAACTGAGGACAGACGACCTGCGGCAAACTGATCGCCCGGAGCTCCGGGCGGAACCCCGGGAAGGATCGGCCACTTGGTGTCCTGCCCTGGGTGGGCATCCCTCACCCAGCACCAGGCTCGCCCCCCACGCGGAGCTGGAGCAGCAGAAAGCTGCCCTCCTGCCTCCCCCCAGGGAGGACCGCGGGCCACAGCCACACCCGGGCGCCGGCCCTGTAAAAACGGCAGAGCTTCTGCCCACGACCTCCCGATCTCACACGAAATTCCTCTCGTGGCCCAGTTAGGAGACCCCGGGAAAGGTGTGTTCCCCAAATCACAGGCTGCGCTCACATTCCAGTAATTTCTGGTAAGCAGAGCACATTCTCATTGGAGAGAAAGCTGCAGTGGCAGGTGAGGCAGCTTCTTAAGCAACCTCAGCTACGAAGACAGCAAGTGTCTCTCTCAGGCTGGCGAGCGGGGCAGGGCAAGCGCTCTGGTTCTCAGTGCCAGACTAAACGCTTTCAGAACGCAGACTCGCCTGAACAGACTGCTGCCCGGCGGTGGTCGGGATTTTCAGGGCAGCGTCTGATGGCCGTTCACCGCCCCGAAGTTCACATGTGATAGGGTAAAAACCCTCATGCACCCGTTTCCAGCCGCCGCAGTAACAAACCACGAAAAACGTGGCTGCTGCAACAGACACATATAACCCCCCGCGGTTCCGGAGGCCAGAAGGCCAGACGTCTGACTCTGTGTCCCTGAGCGAGAGCAAGGTATGGACACGCGGACCAAGGCGTTCACAGTAGCCTCGCTCACCGCAGCGAGGACAGGGCAGGGCTGCAGGGCCAGGACGAGAGAAAGTCCTGGACTGGACAGACAGCAGCTGCTCACAAGCACAAGGAAGGGTCTTAGAAAGACGAAGTCTCAGGAGACCTCCCGCAGCACACGCATTTCTCGTGTGATTGAGGCAGCGCGTGAAGTTACGAGGGCGAATGAGAGGACTCTAAAACAAGAAAAATCAAGGGGTGGGGTTGGCCTGTAACCCAGGCTGAGGGCGGGCAGGGGGCAAGAGTGCACGTGGTGGGCGTCATGGACTACGAGCACCCCCAGAATTCACACGTCGAAGTCCTACCTCCCTCAGAATGTGGCTCTGTTTGGAGATAGGGCCTTTACCAAGGTGAAATGAGGTCACACGGGTGGCCCCGATCCAACAGGACTGGTCTTCTATCAGAAGAGGACGTTGGGACAGATACACACGGAGGGACCACGTGTGTGGACAAGGGAGAGGCGGTCCTCAAGAAGAGAGGCCAGGGGAGAAACCAGCCCTGCCAATGCCTTGGTCTCGGCCTCCCGGCCTCCATGCCATCGGAAATAAAAGTCCGTCATTTACAGCTCGTTTGTGGTGCTTGTTACCACAGCCCTGGAAGCTGCTGCGGTGGGGGCCAGAGGACAGGTGGTCCCCTCACCCAGGCTGGGGCAGACAGGTGCAGGTGCACGGGCAGGGGTCAGGGTGGCGGCTGGTGAGGGGAGTGGCTGCTTGTGGGGGTCACATTTGTAGACTCAGGACACTGACGTGGTACACCTGCCACTCCGTGCGCGGCGATTGTCACAAAGCAAAGGAAGAGTCAGGCCAGTGAGGGGCAGTACCAGACACATGTTGGCAGAGATGGGCTTCTAACACCTGTTGTGGTCATGCCCGGGCCCGGGCGAGTGGTTTGTGGGATGTCAACAGTGTCACTCCTGAGCTGATGGCAGTGAACTCGGCGGACACTTGCCTCCCGGGCCTGCTTCACTGCTCTGTGACAGGCGGTGCCACGAAAGCGTGCTGTCCTGTGGCGGTGACCTCTGAGTGAGCAGTGCCAGGAGACGCGCAGCACCATGCCAGACCAGCCAGCAAACGTCCAGGGCGCACCCGGATAATGCCACGAGGCAGGTTGTTGCCCCGATTTTGTAGGGAAGACCGAGCAGCAGGGAGGTCACAGCAGACCAAGATGGCCCCTAGGTCTGTGGAGGGCCCCCCAGGGGACTCCCAGCCTCTGGCCACCTGCCTGCACACCTAAGGGGAGCACAAAAAGGTGAGGATCTGCCCCCCACAACAAGACTCCCAAGGAGAGAAGTAAGTTCCCCTCGGGGGCCTGTGTGGGCCCACAGACCGAGCAGGCTCACGGTCTCACGAGGACTGCACCAAAAAGCGTGACGCCCACTGGCCCCTGGCCGGGGCACAACCTCCATGGAGTACAGCGTCCCCGGGCGCCAGTCACACAGGCTGCACAACGCCACCTCGTCTCCGTCCCTGCCAGCCCACTGACCTGGCCTCAGCCTCTGGCCCAGCACCTGTGCACCAGGTGTCAGCTGCCTGGGCCCTGAAAGGACCCATGCCCTGATGTCGGAGGCATGACAGCGCCACCTTCGCAGGGGCGCTTATGGCGGCAACTGTGCTAAGAGTGGCCTTGACTTCAGAGCTGCAGCCCCAAGCCGGGGAGCAAGGAAGGTGATGGGCCTACTCTGAAAAGGGGGTCGAGCAGCTACAAAAAGCTGGAAGATGCAGGAAACACAGCCGTCCTTCTTTGTGAAGACGTCAGAATTTGCATGGAATTGCCTCAGAAGTAAGGTGGGGGAAAGGCTCCCGCCCCCACCCCCAATCTCTCCTCCCCACATGTTCCTGTCCTTGTCCAGCCCCTGCCAGAGCTGGGCTCATTCCAGTCTAATTTTAACTTAGAGGCCCAACAGGGTGCTTCTGAGAGGACAGTGACCAGTGGGGGATGGCTCTGGGCTCCTCTGTGTCACGGCAGGTGGGTGGGGACAGACGGCCCTGCTCTCTGAGGTCTGGCTGGTGGAGGTGACCAGCCCAAGACTCGGAGGGAAGTACAGCTGGTGATGACCACCTTACCACCTGCCCCAGAGTGGCGTTCTCCCAGGAAAGGCAACGTGTGAAATGTCTCAACCCTGCCGCCCACACCCACGTGCTGGGCGCTGTGCGTGGACCTGTCTGTTTCCGAGTCAGCGAGGGCCTCCTGTCAGGGGAACAAGATGGACGAGGTTCCTGGTCAGTGTGGGCACGAAGGACCACCCTGGGGCACGCAGGGACTCTGGTGGCCTCATCACCCCTCTCCATTCACAGCTGGCCCCCATTCCAGCCTTAGTGCCCCCAGCACAGCATCTTAGGGCTGCAGAGACCTGTCTGCTCCGGGCCAAGGCCACGCCCAACCTTTTCTCTGTCCCCTGCCCACACTGTGCACCTTCGCTCAGCCTGTGCTGGCTGCCACCATCTGATCCTGAGCAGCCCTGGACCTCAGGGACAGTCAGGGAGCCGTGCCCCCAAGCCCGCTGTCAGGCCCATTGGCTGTGCTGGTTCTTCTTCTTTCCTGCTGGAGCCTGCGAGGGGACCCCAGATCTAGGGCCCCAGGGTGTTTGGGGACCCGCTCAGTCTCTCTAGACAAGACTCTCTTTCCTGATGGGGGCAGGTGCCTGGTGTGGCCTTCAGGGCTCTTGGTCAGCGCTTAGATCTCCCACCAGTCCCTGCGGCCCCTTCACTCTGGCTTCTGTTGGGCCCAGTGTCCCTGAGTCAGGAGTCCCTGGCCCCTCTCTCCAGAGAAGGGCTGTCCAACCTCAACTGCCCCATGTGGGAGAGGCACCCCAGGGCTCTATTGCTCCATTCAGCCTTTCCAGCTCCCCTCCATTCCCCATGGGGCCTGTTACCTATAACCCTGCGACCTCCCCCAATATCCACAGTACTTTCTCCAGCCAACCTCTTAATCCAGTAACATGTTTTTTCCACTAATGTCCCTTGTCTTGTTCCCTGAGGGAAACATTATATATTTTTATTCCTTTTCTGCCCCTTCAGGGAGGGGGCAGACAGAGAAGTGTGGCAGACTGCCCTGGGGAATCTGAGGCTGCCCTGCGTTTGATGGGACAAACCCCGGCAGTGCCGGCCCCTGCCGTGTGCCCAGAAGGCAGCCAAGGACGGAGCCCAATCTGGGGGGCTGAGAACTCGTCTCCATGCACGAGAAATTCACCCCGGGACCTAGGCGAGCAGGTCAGCCAGGCCAGGGCCACCCTGGTGGTGCTGGCGTAAAATTAACCCCGCACCTCAACGGCTTAGCACCCAGATGGCTTCTCTCTTGTCCTTCACATCCCTGGCTGGTGGGCAGGTGGTCGCCACGTGATGTATGGCCCAGAAATGACACAGGTCACCTCTGCTCCCATTTCACTGGTAAAGTAGTTCGAGGAGCCACCGTGAATGTCAAAGGAAGGGTAGACCGTGGTGTCCCACCCCGCGGTGGCAGGAGGCCAGGGGGTGGGTGGGGGAGGGGTGGCAAGGGCAGGACCGAGCCAAGTGCCTGAAGGGTGTGCAAGCCAGTGGGGGCGGCCAGAGGAGAGACCTGTAGGGCCCGGTGGCCATGCATCCCCGGAGTGACCATGGGGCAGAAGAAGGCCCTCGGGGGCTTCAAGGGGTAGGAAGGAACGGCCGGCTCTGGGGCCTGGCTGGAAGGCAGAACTTAAAACGAGGCCAAGGCTTCCAAAAGTTGGTCAAACAACCCCAAACAGAAAACGACTCTTCAGTAACAAAAGTCTTGGGCGCAGGGAGCTAGGCAACCTCACCTGGCTGTGCGAGGAAGGGTGGACGTGCACGGCGTCAAACCGCGCCTGGCACCCCCTAAATACGAGGCAAAGACCGTGGGGAGTTCAGCTGTCCGCGCCCAGGCCCCTGCCAGACCTGGGCAGGGCCAAGGAACCCCGGGCACCTCAGGCACAGGTCTCCAAGCGGTCCTGGGGTGCGCACCTGCGCCAGGGGCTCCAGTTCAGCCCTGGTAACCTGGCAGCTCGTTGGGAGGGGGACCAGGGACCCAGCCAAGGAGACCCGGAGAGCACGGTCGCACGTGCTTAGCGCTGCCGCCACCTCAGGCGCGCGAAAGGGTGTGCGCGCGCGCTCGCAGCCGGGCTCTAGATCCGCCGCTTGGGGAGGGGCTCATGCCCCAGCCCTGCCGCCGCCCTTCCCCCATCCTTCCCGGGGCTCAGTCTCGCGAGCCACCTGCACCCCCGGGAGGAATCCGCACCCGGGCCAGCACCGCGGGGCTGCCAATCCTGAGCACGAGAGGGCCTCGGTCCCAGCACAGCTCTTTCCCGCAGCCCCATCCCCGGCCCGGCGCGGCCTGGCGCAGCGCAGAGCAGCAGGCTGACGTTTAAGGTTCCCAGATCGAGAGGCGGCAGTCCAGGCCGGCTTTGTTCACAAAGGCAAGGGGGTGGGGAGGCTCAGCGGGGGACCTCTAGTTTCCGCCGCCTTGCCCAGCGGAGCTGTCCCCATCCCCAGGACTCCATCCTTTGGGGGCTTCCAGGATACTTGCGGGGGGGGGGCAGGGCATTTCTTCCCTCGCTCTTCCCCCACAGCCCAGTCGATGCCGCAGCCCCAGGGTCCACGCGGAACCGGCCCCTCCCGAAGTGATCGGCGAGTACAAGGCACCGCGCGCTGCCACCCGCGCCAGTCCCGCCCCGTCTCCGCCCCCAGCGCTCGGCTTCACCCCGGTTCCTTCCCGCCGGCACCGCCCCGGCACCGCCCCCGCGCGCTTGCAGTCGTTGGAGCCGGCACGGCCTCCAGGACCCTCGAGCGCTGAGGCTGGGGCGCAAGGCAGCTGCTGCCAGCCGCTCCCACTCCTGCTCCCCGCCCGGCGGGCGGGCCATGCCCGGGTCTCCGGCCGCGGCGCGCACCCAGGCCCGGCGATGAGAAGCGGCGCCGAGCGCAGGGGCAGCAGCGCCTCGGCGCCCCCCGGCTCACCGCCTTCCAGCCGCGCGCGCCCCGCGGGCCCCGACGCAACCCCGGCCCTGCAGCCGTCCGCCGCCGGCCAGCCTCGAGCCCGGGATTCGGGCGATGCCCGCGCGCAGCCGCGCCCCCTGTTTGCGTGGAGCAAGTGGAAGAAAAGGATGAGTTCGTCCATGTCGGCGGCCCCAGCGCGGAGGCCCGTGTTTGACGACAAGGAGGATGGTGAGTTCTGCCGCACAGCGGGGACTTCGGCCTCTCCGGGGACAGTGTGGGATCCCCACGCACTCTTGCAGGAGGGCTGCAGCGGTAGGACTTCCTCGCATGTAGGCACCGAGGCCACTGGGTGGGAAGGCGTCCAGGACTGCTCGGTTTCCGAGGAAACTCGCGGACCGTGCGGAGGTGCCCACGCGTGTCCATGGCGCCCGCCTGCATCCACCACTGTGTGCAGTGGTGGTCGGGCAGCTGCGGGCTTAGGTGCGACGTACGGAGGGCTGTGCGTTTTCATTTTCCTGTGAGAGACCCTATGTGGCTCCGTTCGTTACTCTGCACCTGTGCCGTGCCCACTGTCAAGGGGGATGGTGCCCACAGGTGGCTCTGAGCCCTGGCCCCTGCTCTCAGCCTCTAGGCTGACAGGTGGGTGCAGGTGCGAGGCCCGGGCCACAGGCATGCTCGACGTTTGCACTCAGATGTGCTGTGGCGGGGCCTTGCCTTGTGCACAGACCTGCCCTTGGGGAACTGGGTTGCTCCGTCAGGTCCTCCTGCAGGTGAAGCTGCCCATCCAGAGCACATGTGCTCTTGCGTGGCCACAGGGAGGTGGGTGCTGGCGCCAAGCAGGTGACAGGCAGCAGTCCATCCTGCACGCCTCCGGGGCCCCACTGGGCACCAGGCCCCTGTGCAGGGAAGGTGGCCACCTTTGGGGCGCTGTGATATATTCACACGCAGATGCTCAGCCCTTTCCTACAGATGCCACGAAGATCATTCAAATGGTACCGTGATGACACATTTGATGTTTCTGACATTTTCCTAAAATAGTTGAAATATGCATCTTTTTCATTTGTAGGCAGGCTGCAGAGGTATGATGGATCTTTTATAATTTTAGAGCACAGCTCAGCACGAGAGCCCAAGCTATTTATTTCTGATAAATAATTTAAGCATCATAGGAAATTACAATAGCCCGACCTCAGGCCAGTGTTGGTGAGTGTGTGGGCTGGATGCCACCGGCGTCAGCAAGACGAGGAGCCGGCTGTTGTGCTGGGGTGGGGGCAGGGGCTGGCCACGGGCCCAAGAAGTGTCCTGGACGTGCACTCCCAAGGTCCGGCTTTCAAGACCAGCCACAGGCACAGGGTGTCCCAGGGCTGCCTCTCATTGTGCTCTGACGGTGGAGATGGCAGGACTCACTGCTGGGACTGTTTCACACTCCATGTTTTTGTTTTTAGCATAACTGTTCAATGTAAAGAAAGCCCAGAGTGAGTCAGGAACGAATCAGGAGGCAGATGTGGGTCCAGCTTCTGACCGCAGGATGAGAACGCGGCAGAGAGACGTCGGGTTTCAGTGCTGGCTGGTGTCAGCCAGGAGCTGGCCGCGCTCTCGTCCCTGTTAAGGTGCTCTCTGAGGCAGGGACAGCAACACTGCCGTGAAACTGAAGCACATGCTGACTTCCGCTTGTTAGGGTGGAATGTTTCTACGTGCTCAGAGAGTTATGTCTTAGGATTCAAGGATCATTAAAAAGCCAAAAGGAGCATGGAATCCCTGTAGGATGCTCGAAATCTGATTCGAGAATTACTTAGCAGTCCCGCCCCCACCCCCGGATCTGCCTGTGCACAGGAGGCACAGACACTAGCCAGCTGGGCCTGTGAGAGGTGAGATTGGTGTTGGTCACAGGCGCTTGCTTTCTAGCACACAGGACCATCGATCACCTGCTTGTCACTGAACATGTGACCGGGACTTACCTGGGCCTCGGTGAGATGAGGAGGCCGGGCCTGTCCCTGGGCTTGGTGGCTGAGGACATTGCCTGGGTGGGCGGCCACTTTGCTGCCTGAGCATTGCATGGCACCGGCAGGGCACACATGGCTCGGGAGTCACGGCCGTGCCTACAGCGAGAACGTGCAGCTCCCGGCATGAAGGCCGTGGGCTTATTTGGATGGAAAGAGTGGGCTTTGGAAAGGAGGAGGGGACATCTTTCAGGAGGGGGCTGTCTCCCGAACCTGCCTCTTCTCCAGGCTACAGCGTGCAGTCGCCCATCCCCTGTGAAGAGGGCCCGTGCTTGGCCCATGGCAGAGCAGGCTCCGAGAGGCGCCAGGTCGTGTGGGGGTTGCTGACTCCCCTTCACTGGTGAGGCATGGTTGCTATGGTGATGTGAAACCTTCTTTTTTCTGACTAAAACACCCAATTAATATATCAAATTTGGTATGCAGAAAAAAGGAAAGAGAAAATAAGGGCAATTTAACAAAGTGCCAGGTAAATTGCAACTAAAAACTGTAGTTGTTACTAACTGTCCTCTGTCCCTGCCAGTCCTGAGGAGTCTGGACCCACTGTCCTTATCGGGCAGGGATTGGGGGCATATTCAGGGCTCTCTGCGCCTCTTCACCCCAGAACCAAGGGCCAACTTTTCTTCTCCCCCCAGCCCCCTTCCTCCCTGACTTCGGCGTGGGGGGGCAGTTCCTTTTAGGCACTGAACTTGCAGGGGCCCTGCATTTCTGCTGCGGCCCCGCCCCAGCGCTGCGGCGATGGGCAAGCCCCTTCAGTTCCCCTAGCTAGAGGGGGCTCCAGCACCTTCCTGCGGAGCAGCTGGGAACCTGCCCTGCTCAGCAGCTGTGGCTGGTTTCTCATCTAACGTGGCATGAGCTTGCTCGTAGGGAGTAACTGACCACTGAGGTTTGTCTTCGTCCAGAGAGACTGGGAGTCAGGGATCCAGCCCCACCGTGTGGTGGCCTGCAGGCGGGTGGGCAGCAGGGCCGTCAGGTTCTCAAGTGACCTTTCTTAAAACGAAAAACGAGCCTTAGTTTTTTTCGTAAGTATAGAAGCAATGGAACGTGTAAATTTGTAAGACTTTCATATGTTCCTATTTTTTCCTAAAACTGTTGTAGATAGGAAAACCAAGACACCTGTGTGCGCAGCTCCGCGAAGGTGTCCGTGCGCGCTGCCGGCTGTTCTTGGGAGCGCGGTCACACGCCCAGCCGTTCGGAAACGCGCAGGTGCGCTGGGATGCAGAAGAGGGACCATGCTCCACCCACCGGGCGTCTCACCTGCGCTCTTGCTTAGCAGCGCGCGGCGAACACCGCGTCCGTCTGCGGCGCTGGCTGTTGGCGACGTTCGCAGCAGTGGCTCTCCGTCCTGGGGGCGTCCAGGGCTCCAGGGGCCCCGCCCCGCCCCAGAAACGTGGGCTGACTTTGTTGGGTGCGTGAGGGGGGCGCGCTGACGTCAGCACATCTCTAGGCTCCTCCCCACGCCGGGATGCTGATGGGCAGTCAGGGCTGAGAGCCGCTGCTCTGTGGATACACTGTTTCCTATTTACCTGCCTTCTGAGGACACTGGGTGTTGCCGTCTTATAAACACCGTGAACAGTTTAGCAGTGAACTTCCTTGTACGGCCGTCTTTGCGCACCTGGCCTGGTTTCTTTGGGATAAAGTCCGGTAGCAGGAGTGTCCGTGTAAGGCGGCCTCTTGGCCCGCCTGGCCCCTGATGTGAGCCAGCCGCTCCTGGGTGCCGGGCACACAGCGCTGACCAGCAGACGGGGCTGCCGCCGGTGCAGGGGACTGGACAGCGTGGGCAGCAGGGAGGCCGCAGCAGACGAGGAAACAGGAGTAAAGACAGAAGGGCGGGAGGGGCCGGGGCAGAGAGACAGGAGGAGGCCCCCTTTCCTGGGGTGGCAAGGAGAGGAGGCCAGCGTTTGCTTCTGTGGGGCCAGGGAAGTCCTTTTCCTGAGTCCTGTCCAGCTTTGGGTGTTGGTGATGTTTTCATTTGTCCATCATCACCGGGGGACATGCTCATTGATTGTAGACAGAGGGGAGCCGCGTGGGGTTGGGGGGGGAGAGACATCGATGTGAGAGAGACATCCGCATTTTGCCGCTGGATCGCGCCCTGACGGGGAATCGAACCCGTGACCTTTCGGTTTGCCGGCGGACTCCCAACCCAGCCGCGCCGGGCTGGGTGGTGTTTTCACCTTCTGACGGCCTGCACGGTGGGAGGTTGTACCAGCCCTTCGAGCTCCTTTGATCACCAAATAGATGGGCCATCTCCGCGTTCCGGGCGGGGCATCCTGGGGTGTCGTCTGTCCTGCTCCTTCTCACGGTCCCCAACACGTGAAGGCTTCCCCTGGACAGCCCCCACACGTGTTTGTCGATTACCTGGTAAATGCCACTTTCTGGTTTGGGTTTCTGGGCCTTTGGGTACCGAACGGTTAGTGGCTGTGGCTCAGATCCATCAGCATCCTCGGTTCTGGCCCTCGGCCGCCTCGGGCTCGCGTGCAGAGGCCCGTTCCCAGGCACACAGGAGAATAGTTCTGTTTGGAACCCCCCCCCCCCCCCCCCCCCCCCCCCCCCCCCCCCCCCCCCCCCCCCCCCCCCCCCCCCCCCCCCCCCCCCCCCCCCCGCACGTCGCCCTCCCGCGTCCCGGGCTTCACTTCTCACCCCGCAGAGCTCCGCTCGGACAAGCATTCCACGCCGAGCGGGATGTTCCCCTCCTGCGAGCCCGCCCTTTCCTGAGCTGGGCGCTGTTTGGGCTGTCGGTAAATTCAAAACGCGCCCCTGTGGTGCGTCGGCTGCTTGTCGCTGGTGAGCTGTGCCCGGGGTCTTTCCGCCCCTCGAGTTTCATGCCGGTTGGTGCTGGCGCGCAGGAACCCGCCACTGTAACAGCATCCGCCCGGTGGGTGGCCACTCTGCCCTGGTTTCTGCGGTCCCCTTGGGCTGTGTGGGTGACCAGTCCCGTCACCTGCAGAGAACCACTCGCCGGCTACCTCCTGGGGCCTGTGCTCCCTCGTTCCCTGTTGCACTCCCAGAGCCCGCAGGGCGGAGGGCACGGCGGTGCTGCGCAAGAGCGGGACCAACCCCTCGAAGTTCCCGGGAGGCCCGGCTTGCTGGGTCCTCTCCAGGGGGCGTGGCCTTGCGTTTTAACAGGCGCCTTTCTCTCCCCTCCTGACCCTGAAAAGCGGTGCGAGGGAGGGTGGCTCCCCTTGAGGACTTCGGGCAACTTGCCCCCTGCCCCACCACAAGGCGGCCTTGGTGGCTGCAGAGGCCCCTGCTTGGGGGTGGGGCAGGGGTTCCCGTTGGGTCTGAGGGCACAAAGCCCAGCCCACCTTGCGTGTTCACCGCGGGCCCCCTCGCGGCGCGGGGTTCAGCAGGGGACCGATGGGACCCGTGGCTGCGAGGCTGGTGGGGAACGGACTTGGGACCTGCCGCCACACGTCTTTATGTAACAAATGCCAGCTCTGCACGTCTATCCATCTGGCGTGAGCCTCAAAATGCTAAAAATAAGTGTAAATGCTTTAAAAGTGTAACCACCCAGCTCCAGTGGAGAAGGGCTGTAGGAAGGCGCTGGAGGCCGTCTCTGTTCAGGGCTCTCTCTGAGGAGGGAGCCCCGAGGTGGGCTGGGGAGGTGAAGCCCCCGGAAAACGATGCTCCAGCAGGGCCCGGCTCCTCTGCCCTAGGCAGCCCCCGGCCCCCCGGGGATCCTGGGAAACAGGGTGGGGCCCGGGACTCTGCATTTTGGAGCAGCCCCCAGGAGAGGCCAGCACTGATGGGCTGTGGCCACACTTGAGTGCCCAGCAGGCGTAATGGCTGAGTGAGGACAGAGCCCACTGGACTTGGTCCCCTCGGCCGACCCCGATGCTCTACGGCGTGGGGCGGAAGATTGCAGACAGGGCCGAGACACGGGCAGTGTGGTGCATCTCTTTCAGCTCTTTCAGTTTTCTTTCTGATTCCGTTTAGTTCCTCGGTCTTTTTTCTCAGGCATTGCCCGTTACCCGTGTGATCGAACTGTGACTGGCATTTTGTGCCCCCAACACGGCGGCCCAAACGTCTTCCTCTGCTGTGAGCTGAGACTGGGCACCCTTCCTCGGGCTCCCACTTGGCAGGTGGCCTTCCTGCCAGCTGTGTCGAGGCGCTGCAGGTCCTGCCCCCACACCCCTGGGACGTGCTGTGGGGCGCTGATGGGGTGCTATCTGCCACACCTGGCAGCACCCTCCTGGGGAGTCCCCAGGCCCCGGGCCAGCTCTTCGGGCCTCTCTTGAGCCGGTTGGTTCCTATGTCAGGGGCCTGTGCCCTGTGGCTGTGGCCCCGGTTCCCTCTTTGGCAGGAAGCTCAGAGTTGGGTGTCTCCTTCCCCCCAGGGGTGGGCACCCACTGGCTGGGTGCCCGGGAGGACATGCTGGTCTCCTCTCTGCTCCCCAGACACCGGGCGGTCCAGCACGCTGAATGATTTCAATGACCAAAATTAGAGACAATTCGGGAGAAGCTGTAATTAATGAAATTATCGTTATTTTTAAAAACTGGGATGCAAGCTTCATCAAAAAGTTTTTCGCCTTGACCTAAAATCTGTTGTTTTAAAACCCAAAGCATCTGACTGAAATCGGTGCGGCCGAGGGGGGAGAGCGGAGCCCAGGGCTCGCTGTGGCCTGCCTCCTCCAGCTGTGAGGAGGTCGCTTCTCCTCGTCCTCCGGGTCCCTAAGTATGACCCTGGTGCCCCCGTCGGTCTCCGTGTGCTACCAGCTCAGGCCCTGGTTGATCATGTGAAAACCCTGGTCGACGTTATCTGAGTTCCAAAGCCGAGGACATGGTGTGGGTGGGAGTCGGTGTCGCCCCCAACTTATTAAAAATAGGAGCTGAGCACACTCGGTTTCGCACGGCCGTTTAAGAGCCGACTTTAGAAAGGTCTCTCTGCCTTCAGAACTCACGTCACGACTCCTCGTGCTCCTGTGCACAGGCAGACTTGTCCCCAAGGCGAGAAACAGGCAGCTGCGGCTTCTCCCGGAGTGTACGGGGAGGGGCTGGGCATTTGAGCCTGTTGGACTGGGCCTCAGTTCTTTCTTGCCTGTAACGCCGTGCGAGTGGGGGGGTCTGCCATGGCATTCAGTGCCCCTTCTCTGGGCCCTTGGTCTCTCCCCGAGTCCTGCTGCCTGTGTCCCTCCCTGTTAGCTTCCCACGTTTCTGCAGCACTGGGACCTCGGTGGCACAGGGCAGGGGTGTGGCACCAAGCTTCTCAGACCCGGCCCTGTGCATCCCCCTGGGGCCCGATGTTAGTCGTTTGTTGCTGGAAATAAACTACCGCACAACTTACTGACTAAACAGCCATTTGTATTATTTCCCATGATTCTCTGGGCCAGGACCGTGGACAGGGCCCAGTGGGGACGGGTCTTTGCTCCATGGGGCGTCTGCGGAGCCAGAATGTGCACGGTGACTTCTTCATGGTGTCTCCCTTGAAGCTGGAATGGCCCAAGGCCGGGGCCTGCAGAGGGACCACCTGGACTCACGTCCCGCCATCCCAGCCCCTGCTGTCGGCTGGCCTCTCAGTTCACCCACCTGCTTATTAACAAATCCCCTCAGCACGCAGTGGCCGAAATCAGCAAATGACACTGCACGGGTTCTGAGTCGGCCACTCAGGAGTGGCTCATCAGTGGGCCTGGCACAGGCCCCTCGTGAGGCTGCAGTCTGGGTGTCGGCCCAGCTGTCTGCATCTGAGGGTTCCCCTGGGGCCAGCGGACCAGCTCCCAGGCCAGGTCCCCCACGGGACTCTCGGCTGGAGGCCTCAGTCCCTCACCAGGGCACCTCTCCGTGGGCCACTGGGGTGCCTTCACACGTGGTCGTGGCCCCCGTACCCTGTGGCCATGACATGGTGAGTTTAGGACCCACATTCGAAGTCACACACTGTGACTGCCACCTCATCCTGAGTGTTAGAAACGAGTCACACTCTGCAGCCCACGCTCGGAGGGAGGGAATTGGCTGCCTTTGGTAGGAATGTCAAAGAATCTGCGGACATACTTTAAGAGACCCCAGTGGTCCCCTGCTGCCACAGGGCCACACCCTGTCCCCAGGTCTCTGCAGTGGGAGAGATCCACCCGTGGCTGCCCTGGGGTCATGTTTGCTGGGTCATCCCTATCCCATCCTTGTTTGCTCTGCTTTCTAAGCATCAAACTCAGCCTGGTCTCTGATCCCTGCCTTAGCGCCTCAGGCAGAAAGGGCGGTTTGCGAAGTCGGCACATGGCGGAGACAGGGGAGAGGAGAGCAGACACCACGGAAACACCCTGTGCAGCAGGAAGGGTCAGGCAGGGGCCCAGAGGTGCCCCACCCCATCGGGCCCGGCGTGGCTCAGCACAGCTGGGACCCGGGGTGGGTCTTGTGATCAGACCTGCAGGGTGCTGGGGCAGCAGGAGCCGAGACAGGGCAGCCAGTGGGGCAGTGGTGGGCTGGCACCCGGGCATGCAGGGCCACCGGTGCTAAGAAGGGACCCCTGAGTGCTCTCCTCCACGGTGGCTCTCGCAGAGGCTGCCACGGGACATTCACGGTTGGTTGGTATATATGTACAAGTGTATGTTACTTTAAAAACCTTTTCCTCCGTCACTCGGATCCCCGTGCCCTTTCCCAGAGCCCTCAGCAATTAGAGCACGCCTCCCCCCCAAAGCTGGGCATGGTGCAGACTGTGCTGGGCACCTGGGAGGCAAACCCAGGCTCCTCCCGGCCCCCGCCTCCCTGCCTTAGCCTCCTGGCTGGCCCTGGGGCTCCTGTCCAGGGTCACCGACACTGTGCGAGCCAGAGAGGGAGAAAGCCAGCACTTCCTGCGTCTGAGTGGCTGCCGGCATCGGGCCCGGCCGTCGACTGGGCGTGGTTATTAATAGCAGTCTCTTCGCTGTCAGACGTGTCCTGGTTTGGGTGATAAATTGCACGGCCACCCGGCCAGCCGCCCGATACTGCCGCCCGGTGACCCTTTTTCCTTAATAGCTTTTGTCATGTAACAAAGTGACAAGAGAAACTCAGGGTCTCTGGAAACCTGGCACCCATGCGAGACCCATGTGCCGTCTGCCAGGCCACCTTCCCACCCACGTCCGAACGCAGACAGAACACACGTCGCTCTTAAAGAGCTGTGTCCTTTGGACTTCAGTAGAGTGTCTCAAGTTTACAGAACAGCTGTGAAGGCACTGCAGGGAGCTTTCCTGTGTCCCTCCCTCCCCTGGCTCCCCTGTCGTTCTCACCCTGCGGGGGCCTGGTGCATTCATCGTGACCAGTGAACCGCTACCAACACGCTGTCGTGTTAGTCGGGGAAGCAGACCCATAGAACAATAGCCAGTGTGTGTGCAGGTGATTGATGGACAGACAGACAGACAGATTTAGGGGGATCAGCTCACGTGGTGCTGGGGACCCAGGGAAGCCAGCGTCAGGGTCCAGCCCGAGTCTGCAGGCAGAGCCAACGGCCTGCGTCCCTGTGTGAGGGCCCGAGAGGATAAGGAGAGGTCCCAGCCCCGCAGTGGGGCAGGGAAAGGGGCGACTTCCTCTCCCTCCCCATCTTGTTCTAGTCTGGCGCATCTTGGGCCTCAGTGACCCAGCCTGTCCACACCCTGTTGCTGAGACACTCGCTGCCCATGAGTGGGTCCCCCTCGCAGCCAGGGGCAGGGGCCCTGCGTGTTCGGCCTGAGCAGTGTTTGCGGCCTCAGCCGGGGCACGGACACCTACAGCTGTGTTCCTGGGTGTAGACCCAACACAACGCACACCTCTGCACACCCATGGTCACGCACAGGAGGGCACATGCGCCGTGCCGGGCAGTTGGCGCGGGAACCCGAGCAAAGGCCCACCGACGGGGCACACATGATGCTTCCTGCGCACACACAGGCCTCCGGGAGGATGCGCGGGTCCCGCGTGTGACCAGGGCAGCAGGGAGACACTGGTCTGTCACCCACTGGGAGAGGCTCTAGGGTGCTGGGAGCTTGCGTTTCCTGATCTGGTGTTGAGTCCTGGGTGTGTCTACTTCACACCAGTTAATTGAGCTGAATGCTTGTCACATGTGTGTGTCTGTGTATTTGTTGCGTGTTTGTTGCGTGTCTGATGTGCTTGAACCAAAAGTTTATAAGAATATTTTAGCAGCACCAGTGCCAGGCCCCCACCCAGAAATCCTGCTCCGCTCGGCACGGCACAGCACAGCGCCCATGCCCAGAGGTGAGGGTGGCGTGGGCCCGGTCCTGGGAACCTCGGGTCCCAGGGCAAGACTTGGCTCCAGCAGCCCCAGATCACTCGTAACCGTGCACACACGTGCCCTCGTTCCTGCTTCCTGTGCCCAAGTGACCTCTTCCCTTAACGCCTGCTTCCCCTGGTGGCCCCGGGAGGCCCTCTCAGCAGCTCAGAGGACGGAGAGGAGAGCTGTCCAAGGTACTGGCCTGGGTGGCAGCACGGTGGGCCCCAAGCCCCGGCCCTGGGCCTCAGGCCCAGCTGTAAGCTCTGTGAGGTGCCAAGCTCACACTTCATAACATTGATGCCTCATCCCCCAGCTCCCTTGGATGGGCGGGGGCACGGGGGTAGGAATCGTGCAGCCGCTCAGCGGGCGTGGAGCCAATCAACAGCACGCTGTGTTTTCTGTTGACAGGCCGCACCTGAGGCCGAGTTCCGATCCCCTGCCCCCCTCTGCAGCAAAACTGCTCGAGAGCCCTTTGTCCTGCTGTGTCCAGTCCTTCCTCACCTGGGTCGGGATTCGTCCCTGCAGCCCCAGGCTCCGTGAGGCCCCTTCCACTGGGCTGGGTCTAATTCCTAGTGCTCAGCCCTCGTTACTGACCCGGGCAGACTGGACACTCTGGGCCCTTCCCCATCCCCAGTCTTCCGTGGCCTCCAGGACACCAGCTGCTCCACTGCCCCCGCCCACAAGACGCTGGAGTACCTTGGGCCTCCTCCACAGCCCCCTCCTCCTGCTACACTCACGAATCGGCGATCTTAGGCTTCAACGCCTTCCATATGCCAACAGCTCACGGTTTGAGTCCCCAGCTGGGACCTGCCTCCCACATTCCAGACCTTTCTGTCTTCCTCAGACGTCACACCACCTCCCTGGTGTGTCCACAGATGTTTCAAATCCAGCACATCCAAGAGCAAGTTCTGACCCGCCCCCTGCCCCTTGCTCTGACCTGAGAGTGGCCCAGGCCATCTGCCCACAGCTGTCGGCCGAGCAGTCACACCGCCCCGCTCTGCCCGGAGGCCAGAAGGGCCGCCTGCCCAGCACGTGGGCGGCCAGGTGGTACAATGGTTTGACACTTTGTCTCCATCAAACCCACGTTAGAATTGTGACCCCCGACCCTCGCCTGCTTTGCTTCTCCCAGTGGGGGCTCTGATGTGATGTGGGAAGGGGTGCAGTTTGGGGGGTGGCTGATGTCCTTCTGCCCCCCCACTGAAGGGCTAGCTGGGGGGAGAGCGGCCGGCCAGCCCTCAGAGACAGGACTCGGAAGGCCTGATGCCCTTTGGTAGAGTCGGGGCCGCAGGGCCCAGAGTGGGGCTGTGTCCATGGGTTCCAGGGGTGCCGCCCTGCCCGCAGTGTTCTCCGTCAGGCGGCAAAGGTCATGGCTCAGGGCCACCCTGCCTCTCCAGGCGACAGGAGCCTGCGGCCCCAGCTTCTGTCTGTCCTTGTTGACTGTCCTGCCTTCTCCGCTGGGTGAGCTGTCTGCTCCAGGCTGTGGGAGCAGTGTGCACAGGCCAGGCGCTCGAGGGGACAGGCCCGGAGAGCCAGGCTGTAGGACGAGGCAGGAGCAGCAGCAGAAAGGTGGAGGTGGGAGGGCCGGGCGCCGCCAGGGTGTGGGAGGAGACACAGGCGGCTGTCCCTCCGTCGGGCCGGACGTGATGGATGCGTCTCAGCAGCTGCAGGCACCGCTGTCCGGAAGCCTCTCCCCAGTTAGTTTGGAAACTCGTATGTGGGCTGGTTATGAAATGAGTGTCAGACAGGAGCCCAGAAGCTGGCTGACAATCGGGCGGCTGCCTCCACGGAGGGTCCTGGTGCCACCTGGGGACCTTGGCTGGACCTCTACAAGCTGAATGGGCAACTGGGCTGGAGAGCAGGACATCGGCCACCCCTGACCCAGCTGGCTCAGCGCTGTTGACATCTGGGCAGGTGCCACGTCTGGCAGGCCGGCCTGCGCACTGTGAGGATTAGCCGCATCCCTGGCCTCTACACCCAGAGGCCCACTTCTGCCTTGGTGACAATTAATCTTGCCTCAGACACTGCCACCTGTCCCCCGCTAAGCTGTGAGAACAGCCACCAGCAGGCAGGCGCCATCGAGGCCGTGGCTGAGGGTTGGGGGTCGGGGTTGATTTTGGTCGTCTTCAGGAGGCCCCATCCCTGGCACCAGGCCCCCCAAGGCCAGAACGTGTTGGAGCCAGAAGGTCCAGGTGGGGCCTCCACTGGTGGACGGGACCAAAGAGGTGCTGGGAAGCACAGCCCCACGTGGGCCTCAGAGCCCGGCCAAGGCCAGGCCTCCAGGGAGCAAAGGCCTGTGACCCGCGAGGCTGCACAGCCTGGCCCCATGTGGCCAGTTTCACCAACACCAGGGCCTGCTCGGGGGGCTCCAGGCAGACCACCCTGATGTCATCTCAGCTGTCCCAGGGAGCTGTGGGCCCACATGAGTGTGTGTGTGAGCACAAGTGTGTGTGCGAATGTGTGTGAGCACAAGCATGTGCCCCTGCCTGCTGCCCCTGAGACACTCCCCGCCTCCAGGAAGTGGCTGGCATCCCGGTGGCCCGGTGTTTGGGAGAGGTGAGGCCGACCTTGGGTGCCATCCACCTGTGGGCTCGGCCTCCCGTCCGCTTCTCTGTTGGGATGACAAGGAGGTGGACTGCCTGCCTCCTGTTGCCTGCATCCGGCTCGTTGGGACAGGAGGTTAGGAATGGCCGTCCTGTGCGCTCAGCGGACCTGGGCCACCTGGTGGCGGGCAGACTCTCCAGGACCGCATGGTGGGCTGGGAGGTAAGGTTTGATCAGCTCGCCTTATCTCACTCCTGAGCTCCAAGGGTGGAGGCGACGGGTGGCATCCTGCCCCCAGGGATCCGGGCCCTGGGCAGCTGAGCCCCCTGCCCTCTTGCTGGGGTGACAGATATTTGAACCACGTGCAGTCTTGGAGTGAGAGCATCGTGGACTGAGGAAGTGGAGGGGCCAGGGTCACCTGGAGCTAGGCGGTCCTGGCTTTGGGCCCACGTGGGCGTGTCCAGAGGACTCTCAAGAAACTTTAACAAAATGAATTCTGATTCCTTTTAATTAAAGAAAAATGCAATGCCCCAGAGAAGACACGTTTGCTCATCCGCCAACCGAGTTAATTGAAAGGTTCAGAAAGTCTCCGGTAATTACCACTTTCTCTCTGGCGGTTCTTCGGCTCCAAGTGCGGGCACTCGATTGATTCCCGCTCTTCAGCGTTCAAACGGCACCCAGAGGAGGACAGACACGGAGGGGCGAGGTGAGAGCAGCCAGTCCGAGGGGCTGTGCCTCTGCCCGACAGGCCCTGGGTGTGGGGCCCATGCGCCTGCTCTGGGAACGCCCTGTGGCCGGCACACAGGGCTCCCGAGGGACAGCCAGGAGGGCAAGGTGGCTCTGGACTCCCCAGGGCCCTGTGCGTGCTAAGTGCTCAGTAGGTGCTTGTAGATCGGGCGACGTGACTAGGAAGACAGAATGGATGCGGTGGTGTGTGAGAAGGCTCTGCTGTCCACGACCAGGAACAGAAAGAGCTGATTTTAAAGATCGGTTTTACTGACATGGGATTTACATCGAACAAAGTCCATTGAGTTTAAGGATGTGACACAATGAGTCCTGACCGATGGGTCAGTCCCGTGACTGCTGCTGCATCCAAGGGGCCGTCCCGGTCGGCCCGGAAAGGTGCCGCGTCCCTCTGCGGCCGCCCCCTGGTGCGCCGGAGCTGGCCCGCAGCCCTCACGCCCACGCAGTTCTCAGCAGTGACCTTGGAAAAGGGGTTTTTCGTTTGCTGAAGTCTTCATCGGTTTCCTCCTCATGTTGGCTCTTCCTGTGTTTTCCCGGGAGAATCGGCACCACTCGTGGCCACAGAAATTTTCTCCTTTGTTTGGGTGTGGAATTCTTGCAGTCTTAGATTTCACCCTTTTGTTTCTGTCCCATTGCTAGTTGATTTTGGTATTGAATTGAGGTAAGGGCCCGTGTTCTCTCTCCCTCCCTCTCTCTCTAATGCTCTGTCTTTGTCTCTCTTCCTGTCTTTCTCCTCCCCCACCTCCTGCTCCCGTGTGGCTGTCTGTCTGTGTGACCCAGCCCTGCATGCTCAAGGGACGGTCCTTTCCCACTGGAGCTCCTGGCACCTTTCTTGAGAGTCAGCCGCACCTGCAGTCGTGGGTCTTTTTCTGGACCCTGCTGTGGTTCACTGCTGTGTCTCTCTCACACCGTGCCACGCTGGGCCGATGACCGCAGCTGCACGGTGCGTCCCGAAAGCAGGCGTGTGCACTCTGCAGCCTGGCGTTTCTCTCCGACTCTCTGGACTCTTCCAGATTCGCTGCCTTGCACCTGGTGGTTAGAATCGGCGTGTCCGTTCCCAAGAGCAGCGGGCAGAGGTGTTGACCGGGACTCACTGGCTGACTGGGAGAGAAGGGCCCTCTCAGGGACCGTGTTTCCTGGTCTGCGAGCTGGGCGTGCCATCAGCCTTCAGCTCCATCTCCACTGCTTTGTGGTTGTCTGTGGCCAGCACACATTAGTTTGCCCCTACGTGTTCTGTATTTTAAAAATAAGTTGCTACCTATTGTCCGCATCCTAAAACCTTACTGAACGCACCCATTCCGGTGTCTGACCCGTGGATTTCCTAGTGTTCTCTTTGTCACAGCCACTCCTGAGGAAAGGCATTTTTATTTCTGGCTTTTTGCACGTCCCCTGCACTGTCTGGTGTCTCGGGCACCGTGCTGCGCAGACGTGAGGAGAGCAGACATCCCGCTTTTCCCTGATCTCGGAGGGGCGTTCAGTATTCACAGCGTCGGCCGAGCATTCCCGAAGATTCCGACCCAGACCGAGGACGTCTTCCCTTCCTGGTGTGCTCGGATTTTGTGGTGTTGCTGGTTTAAAATCACCAGTGGTTGTTGGATTGTGTCAAAGGCTTCTCCTGTGTCCTTGGAGGTGATTTGATGACTCTCCTCCGCTGTTCAGCCGGTGTGGCCAAGGCACTGACTGTCTCGGCGGTGCGCACCAGCCTGGCACCGCCGACCTCGACTTCCCACTGTTGCATCGGCGACCTTGCCACCTGTGCCCGGGCGGGATGCTGCTCTAGGCTCTCTGCTCTCCTGTGTCTGCGTCTAGTTTTGTTTGGGGTCTATGCTGGCCTCCCAGAACGGTCAGCAGCGTTTGCCCCTCCTGTTTTCTGAGAAGCTGGCATTATTTCTACCCAAAATGTCGGCTGGGATTCACGGGGGGAAGCCTTCACAGCCTGGCGTTCTTGTGGGACGGTTTTAATGCCCACCCAGCTTCTCTGGCAGATGTGAGGTCTTCAGGGTCCCGCTGCCCTCACGTTAGCTTGGCTTTCCATGTCTTTCTCATTTTCCGTGTCTGTCTCAGAGTGGAATTTGTCCGTGCTGTCTCAGCTGTTGGCACGAAGCCCAAGTTGTGTCCGTTTGTAGGGTCATTTCCTCTCCTTTTCTTGTCTGGGCTGGTCTGTTCCTCTCTTCCTTGTGTCTGGTTTTGCTGCCCACGCCCCGGCCGTTCCTGGCTGCCTTCACGTTTACTCCGTAGGTCTCTTCGATGCCTTCCACCTTTTACCCCGATGAAGCGTCCCCTTTACCGCTGGAAATAATGCTCCTTGCCTCAAAGTCCGTGGGACATTAATTTGGACTCTTCTCTTTCTTCCAGTTCACATTTGCCAGCATTTGGATACATTTGTTCTCCCCTATCTGTATCTTCAAATGGGAAGCAGCTCTGTTATAAATACCATAGTTGAGTTGTACTTTTTTCTTTTTAAGATTTTATTTATTCATTTTTAGAGAGAGGGGAAGGGAAAGACAGAAACATCAGTGTGTGGTTGCCTCTCACACGCCCACTACTGGGGACCTGGCCCCCAACCCAGGCATGTGCCCCGATTGGGAATCGAACCGGCAACCCTTTGGTTCACAAGCCGGCACTCAGTCCCCTGAGCCACACCAGCCAGGGCTTGAGTCTTACTTTTTAAGGTCCAGTCTGAAAATGCCTGCTTTTTAGTTGGATGGTTAATCCATTTACTTGAGTGTAAGTATCGGTGTGTTTGAGTCTGCGATCTTGCTGTTCCTCCTGTTTCCCATCTGTTACTGCTCACCCTTGGTCTCCCCATGTCCAGACATGATGGCCTCGGGTGGTGGAGCCTTACTCCCTGTCCACACAGCACCTCAGGTCTGTGCTCCGCATGGGGCTCATCCCCGGTGTCTGGGACAGGCAGCCCATCTGTGGCTCCTGCTGTTCACCTGCATGGAGAAGGCCAGTGGGATCAGCATGGTGTCTGCTTGGGATGGCCTTGCACCCTGGGGCTACCCTTTCCCGCCTTCTCCACTGTGAGCTGCCCCCTCCTGACCTGCTCCCACTGGGGCCCCGGGTAGCAGTCGTGTGGTCTGGTGTCCTCGGGCCTGTTTGGTCCCGGTCTCTTTACTACCCTGTCCCTGCATCCACCACACGCTTCCTTACAGTTGGCCACAGGGACACCCCATGGCCTCAGCAGCAAGTCCCGGAATTTGGGGACCCTGACAAGGAAGGAGACCACGCTCTGCAGCCACACAGGCACAGGGTGCTGATGGCCTAGTCCTCCTGTCCTGGCCGCCTCACCACCTCTGAGCTCCCTTCTCCTTCGGGACCCCGGGACTTCAGCTGGGCAGGGCCTGCTGGGCAAGGAGCAGTCTGGCGTGGGCTCCCCAGCAGAGTGTGGGGAGAGTGGGAGCCATCTGGGACCACGGGGGAGGGGGTGGGCGGCAACAGCCAGTGGCCTTGTAGCCTCCCCACAGCCGAGCCAGACTGCCGCCTGTCAGTTCGCCCCTCCCCGTGGCCCGCCCATTGCCCTGGCAGCCCCGTGCATGCTCCTCTCCCCTCCGGGGGCCCCCAGCTCCTGGGAGCAGCTGTCTCCCCCAGGAAGCTGCTCAGAGAGAGGAGGAGCACAGGCTGTTTGGAGGCTGGTGGTCCTGCAGCCCTGGGAGGGTGACTTGGGAGCCTTTTCTGCACTTGCCCCCAGCTCTGGCTCTGCCTGGGCACATGCGACCAGGGAGGGGATGGTGTGAGTGCTTTTTTCTGGAACGCCGCGGTGGGTGGTTCTGCGAAGCCCAGAGGGAGAGGATCGTGGGAGCCTCTGAAGCAGCCTCATCTCCTCCTGAGCCCAGCAGGCAAGGGCTGCGTGGTCAGGGCCTCCCGGCCGCCCATGGGGAGCCACCCCGCGGGCAGACAGGGAAGGAGGGCCAGGACGCAGAGCATGGGTCTCCCCGTCACAGCAGGGAGGGGGGCAGGAAGCTCCTCCTGGTGATGCAAGTGGGGCGGGTGTGTCCCCTTTAGTCCCCACACTGAGACCCCTGCGGCCTCCAGGAGCTGTCTCTGCTTCCTGAGCCAGTTCTGAAGGGCTCCAGAGCCTGGGGGAAGCTTCTGCTTTCGGTGGCCCGTGGCCGACACAAACCATCTCCCCAGCTGCCGAGTGGGAAGCGCCTCCGGCTGCGGCTGTCACCTCACTGGAGCCATTTTCTCAGAGTGACATTTTCGTTTCCTAGACAGCGTTTCCAGGCGTTTCCAGCCTGGGTTCCAGGACCACACCCTTGGGGGCTACACAAGGACGTTTGTTCTGTTTTTGAAAAAGCCGTTCATATCCAGCTGGAGAAGCGTCACTCCGGCCCCTCAGGCCAGAGTGGGCAAAGCAGGTCTCTCTCTCTCGGGGGTGGGGGTCTGGCCGAGTACATTGGGACCAGCCGGGCCATCTATTTTTGTGTCTGATAAGCAGAGGAGTGTAAAGAGGAAAACAGAAGAAAGCCCGCACTCTCACACCCGGGTAACCCTGTTGGAGTAAAAAGGGGACTCGCATGCAAGACCCCAACCTTCGCACAGGCTGGTGGGCCGTGAGGGCCCGTCTCCCACATGCTGGGGTCCCCCTGGGGCCTCCCATGCCATCCCCAGGACCCGGAGCTCCATGCCCAGGGTATTCCTACTTGTGCAGACCTCAGGTTGCCTCTTTGGGGTATTTTCCTGCTGGCACAGAAAGCTCCCGGGTATTTAATGTCTACCCGATATTCCCGTCCCGTCTGCCATGGGGCCGTGTGACTAGCCCCTGGCTCACGCACCTGGCTTGTCTTGGGAGTGGCGCCAGGTGCTGATCTTGAGGAATTGTTGCGTGGGTGTGTTTGTTGTGCAGCTCCACAGCAGCAGCAGCAGCAGCACCATCACCCCGAAGCGCGGAGCCCCCCACCCCCACGGCTGCTGCGGCTCCCTGGTGGGCTGGCCTGCACCCGCAGCACCTCCTGCTCTGGGCGTAACCAGGCCTCTCCCTGGCGCCTCCTTGTGGTGAGCACCGATGTTCGCAAGTCGGGAGGGAGGCGACTGCCCGTCAGGCCTCTGTGCCTTTTCTGCTGTGTTGGCTTTCTCTCTAATTTGTGTAGGTTTCTTGTAATTAAAGGAAATGTACCCTCGGGTGTCATATTTATTGCAAATACCTTTACTGAGTTTGTAGTATTTTGATTTTTTGGAAATTAGTTTATTTTTTCTCTGGGTGAAAGTCTTAACGTTTTTTATTGATGGAATCCACCGCCTGATGGAGCCCTTCCTTTGTGGCTCCTGGGGTGTGTTTCCCACTCAAAAGGGCCTCTCTCTTTCCAGAATGAGGGTGTGAATACATTCACCCTCATCCAGTTTTTCATAGAACTCGTGGGTTCATTGTGTGTGAGGCCCAAAGGCCCACAGGCACAGGCCACTCAGCTCTGCATGACACCCTCTGGGCTGCCCAGTGGAGGCCGGCTGGGTCTCCGGGCTCCAAGGCTTCCTGAGGAAGAAACTGCTTGGGTCACAGGAGAGGCGGGACCCCCATGTCCCCGAGAGGCCAGAGACCTGTGTGTGGTCCCAGCAGGCCCCCGCCTGGCCTCCCCCCCACACGGAAGCAGCGTGGGGCCCTGGCTTCTCTCCAGAGACTCTAGGGAGAGCCGGGCGGGCCTGGCCACCCTGTCCCACCGCCAGGCGGCCTCGAGTCCTGGCCAAGGCTCCCATCCAGCAAGCCGAAGCACCGAGCTCCCAAGGGAAGGCAGCATGCAGCCCTGCTTGGCCCTTCTGGCTCCTATTTTTGGAACCATTGGAGAACAGAAGCCTTAGGCCCCCTCCAAATAATGCCTGTCCTTAATTCTATTCATTTGGGCCTGAAACAGGCCCGCCCCTTTTCCAGGACGTCAGTTCAGCCTGTCGAGCTGGAAGAGGAGACGCATCTGGGCTGTTCCCCAGGAGACCAGGGGTTTGCTCTGCACTGTGGGGATGGGAGGGGGGAGGGGCATGTCTGGGTCGCCCAGGAAACCACCCCAGGAGCAGCAACACTGTGTCACTGTGTGTGTGGCATTCTCGGGGAGCCGGCAGGACTCCATCTAAACACCTGGGAGCCAGCGTGAAGGCCCCAAGGTGAAGGCCTCGGCCTGTGCCTGGCGCCTCCCGGGGGGAGGGTGGAGGCTGGGGGTCACCGACTCAAACTGGCCCCCAAAGAAAGGCTCAGATCTTCGGCATCTGTGACTCTCCTTAAAAACCTCCTTTTTTATCCCTTCCCTGAACATTTTCCCTGCTGTTTTTGTTGCTGTTTCCTAGCGGTACATCTGCCTTCTAATTTTCTGTGAACTGGAAAAATCAGTGACCAGAAAGAACACTGTTCACCAGAAATGGTGTCCTGACAGGCAGCAAAGGCCTGAGGTGAGGCCTCGGGAGCTGGCCAGGCTGCAGGGCGGTGCCTGGCTCCTGGCAGCCCCCAGGCCCCTCTCTGGGCTGCCACAGCCCCAGGGAGGCCAGGGGGAGTGTCCAGGTGGCTGGGACTCCCCTGGTTCTTTCCCCACAGAAGTTACAAGTTGCTTCCCCACAAGGTCCCAGGGAGGCGGGGAGACCAGTTGGAGGCTGGCCCCTCTCATGGAAGGGCCCTGTTGTGTTAGGGGCTGGGCCCTCGGGGTTTGGGGGCTGTGGGCTGATTTCTTAGAGTCCCTGTCACGGCTGTCACCTCTAATTTTCTTTCCTCTGAAGTGCAGTTGGTGTCCTCCAGAGACTCAGGCCTGGGCAGGCCCCTGGGGAGGAGGTCCCGGCCTGTGATGGCCCGAGGAGGGGAGGCCCCACCTGCAGGGGACCAGGGATGTCTCGGGCCCTCCCTGGTCCCATGAGCATTTCCCCAGACAGGCCGGTGCCCAAGGGACAGAGGCTTGCGCACTCGGCGAGGCTCCTGTCCAGAGAGGGGCTGGGGACAGGCTGGCTTCGAGCCAGTCGTTGTCAGAGCTGGAAGCCTCGGGGAAATGTCAGCCGAAGGTGTGGCCTCCAGCCTGCAAAGCCAACCACGAGGCGATTTAACCTTTAAATATCGGCTTCCTGTAAAAGTCTGCAACTCCCTTTCCGAAGAAGAAGAGTGGAGGGAAACCCCGTGCGCACCGGGAGGCGGAAGTTACAACAGCGTGTTGCCCGTGATGGTGTGGCCTGGGTTCGATTTGCCCAGACGTGAAGGGGGCCCAGGCAGCTGCCCCACTGACCGCACCGGCGGTCAGCTGCTCCCCAGGCAAGCAGAGCCTCGCCATGTGGACTGTCCCTCGGCCTGGGGCCCAAGGGCCACAGGAGTTGTCCCCTCCCCTGAGTCCCGGCTTCAGAGAACCCCGGGGCAGACAGCTCCGTGGGGCAGGGCAGGCTGTGCCGGGGCGTGGGCAGCCCTGGGGCTGTGGGGTCTCAGCCAAGTGGGAAGAAATGTGCCCCCCACCTCTGCTGTCCTCCAGCCACCGGGAGCGGCCCGGCCGTGTCCTGCCTGACAAGCCCTTGGGTTGGAGACAGATGCCACTCTCGCCGTCGGCCTGGATTCCAGCCCAAACACGCACCGCATCCCACAGACCCCGGGGCTCATCCCACGTGCTCAGTGCTTCCCCGGCGCAGCAGTAAAGGTCCTGAGGCCCCGAGTCTGGTCAGGAGTCCGTCTGGGGGACAGCCCCGCCGTCCTGGAGCCGGGTCAGCGCAGGGGTGGTGGCATTTGCCACCTGCCTCTCTCTCTTTGCTCGCTCACTCCTCACTCCCGAGCCTGCGCTGGGCGTGGGGAAAGGGCTTGGGGCTGCAGGGGACTTCACAGCACCCCCAGGTGACACCGCAGTCACTCCAGTCTCGGTCCACCAGGCCCTCATGTGAAGCCAGACCCACAAAGCGCCTTTCAGGACATGAAACCTCTCTCTCGGTGGGAGGCTGCGCTGTGGGTGAAGCCCTCGCTGGTCACAGCAGGTGTCCCATAGACGTGTTTGGAAGCGGAGGGAAGCTGAGTACCCGTGACGGGCCTTGGTGGGCTTTGGTAAATACACAGGATGCCAGTGATGGTGAACACCTGGCCGGGGGCCCCAGTTGTTCCACCCCCGCATGGTGAAGCGAGGGGTGCTCCCACGAAGATATGCCCCCAGGTAAGAGGCACTCCAAAGTAGAGGGGCACGGTGATGGCCTGGGGCCTGGCAGCTCTAGCTTGGCAAGCTGACACATGGGAGAGACACGGGGCAGTTTTGTCAGCTCAGGAGCAACCTTCACACCTTGGGGATAGATCCACCCGTCAGCCCGGCCGCATGTGCAGGGAGGAGGTAGCACTTAGCAGCACCGTGGGGGTGATAAACGGCTGTGAGGCCCCGTGCTGCCTCCACTCACTTCTCCCAAGTGCTCTCCCCGCCCCTGCAGCGGCTCGCAGGACGGCCTGAGTCACACGCACATACATGTGCCTAGCACGCACACACGGGGAAGATTGGGCTCAGCAGCAGGACCCACGGGCAGCATCTCTTCACGGCTCAGAAATTGCCGGGACCCCGAAGATGCGTGAAGGCTCCAGGTTGGGTGCATCTGTTAGAGCGTCAGCCGAGCAACCAGTGGGCCCATTCCAACGGGCCGTGTGCAAGCCTCCCGTGCCCCGCACTGTGCATGCACACGTGGATGGCTACCAGCACACGAGCACACGCACACAGAGCTGTACCCCCAGGAGCACACACGCATGTGCACCCCCACAGAGGCACCCACATGCAGGCACAGATGCATACACACACCACACAAGGTGCACACATGCACCACACAGGGCACAGGTTCACGGGTCACATGTATACATGTGCAGATGTACTGTGCAAGGTGCACATTAGTCACATTGCCTGTGTGCACATACCACATAGTAGGCACACATACATGCACATATAGACAGACACACAGGCACATGCACACATGTGTCCAAAGGCACATGCACGCAGGCACACGTGGGGCACAGGCACACACAAGGGTCATCTGAGGTGTATCACTAGGCTTCACAATGGAAGTGAATCCTGTGCTGTGCACACTTGTTCCATTTTGGCTCAGTTGTAAGGGACCCACAAAGGACACCGGTGCCTGCACTCAGCTCCCTTCTTCCAAAGTGGGGGTGCTCCCCTGGTGCGGCAGATTCGCTCGGCACAGTCCAAGCCCAGGGGGCACTGGTGTTCATGGGGGAAGCCACATGGGGGACTAGGGGCCAGGGAGGCTGAGGCTGGGCTGGAGGTCCCAAACTCGGGACGTTCTGTGGGCACAGCCACGGGGACAGGTGAGCAGACAGCAGTGATTCTGCGTTGGCCCAGGCCAGTCCCAGGCTGAGCACAGGCTGGGCTGGGTGGCTCAGGTCACTAGTGAGGATCAGTGACCTGGCCACGCCAACTGCTTGCTGCTCCAGCTCCTGGCTCCCCGGACCCTTGGTCTCAGTCCCAGGGCCCAGGTTGGCTGCAAAGCTGCTGGTTCCGACTCTGGGGCTCCCGACCCACCCTGCTCATCAGGTTGGTGCACATGTGATGCTGTCCTGGGAGCCTCCCTCCCACAGACTGAGCTCCCCACCAGCCCTGTGTCCAGGGCGTGTCTGACCAACGTCGTCACCACCGTGAACTGGCCTCCCTTTGACAACCCCCCCGCCCCCCGCCCGCCATCCTGCAGACTGGATTCAAGCCCAGGAGCCCAGGGTCTGTGCTCTTTGGAGATGGCACCTCTGTTGTCTGTAGTCAGAGGCACTGCCTGTGGGGAGGACTGGACGGTCCGCACAAGGAGCCGGGCAGAGGGCTCACACAGCGTCCTCTGAACAAGGCCCGCATCCCTGCCTCCACTTCAGGAGCCCGGCCGCGCAGTGTGACGTGGCCCGTGGTACAGAGGCCTATGGGCGCAGAGGGCATGGTGGGGGTTTGAGGGTGCCCCTCCCCTGCAAGCAGGAGCTGGCTGGAGCCACGGAAGTGGTGGGAAGCCATTTCACAGTGGCCCTGACCGGGCTGTGAGCAGAGACTGGCTGCTGGCCGCTCCCTGGTGGTCAGCTTTGTGACACTCACCTTGTCTTCTGAGCCAGCCACCTACTTGGAAGTGGCTGCTGTCCCAACTCGGCCGTGACTTTTGGGGCAGGCCTTTGCTCTCCGGCTCAGCAGGCAGGGTCCGGCCGTGGATGCTTGTGGCCAGTCTCTGCGTCCACAGCAGGGGTGCAGACACATGTTCTCCGTCAAAGGGCCATTTCTGGGGAGCCCCCAGCCCTGTGACCCTCTTCCCCCGACACCCGGGCATTGCCTGTACTTCTCCCCCAGAATCAGACTGGACGGTTTTGTGCTGTGACGTGCAGGGCCCCGGCCCCGCCCTTGCCCAGTAGCTGGGAACCATGGCAACGCACAAGGCGCGGTGCGGTGGGTTGGTAGTTAGCCTGCAGCCCTGCGAAGGCCAGCGGGTCTGTCGAGGCTGCCGTCCTGCCGTGACCGACCTCCCAGGGGGATGCGCCGTAGACCGTCTGCAGCCACCACTCCTCAGGGAAGCTGCAGGGGAAGCCCCAGCACCCTGTGTACCCCGTCCCACCCAGAGCATGGGCTGAGTCACCCTGGATGGCGGGGAGGACGCCCAGGGCCCTGTCCTGCTGGGCAGAGGTGTCTGGGATGCTGGCTGGGGAAATGCCCACGAGGGGCAAGAACCTTCTCTCAGCCTGGTCCCCAGGACTGTCGGCTCCTCTGGGCCTTCAGGGGGTGTGGGAGACTTTAGGGGGCACCCATGAGCCTGAATCCGGTGGCTGAGGTGCCATCTGCTCCCACCCTCTGCTGGCTCTCCCGAGGGACCGAGGTTGTGGGTGCCGCCCCTGGAGCCCACTCCCTCTTGCCCTTCCTGGCAGTCTGAACTCACAGGTGACTCTCGCCCTGACAGATCCATGGCTGTGTTCCCGTATCAAACCCCCCAAATGTGGGGGTCGCATGAGCTGAGGCCTCAGGCAGTGCTGAGGAGGGAGGGCTGGGAAGATAGGGTGCAGTGGGGTCAGGGGTGTGGGCGGCCGAGGATGGCCGAGAGGACAGGAGGACCGGGGGGTGCACCCAGCAGCAGGGTTGGCAGAGGGAAGGCTGCCAGGCACTTGGGGGTGGCAGCCCCTGGGCTGGGGCTGCCCATCTGCCCACCCATTCAGAGACACAGAGGCCTGGCAGAGAGCGGAGCCTGCCTCGTCCAGGGCTGCTCTTCCCTGACCAGTCCCTTTGCTGCCCCACTGGGCACACCCACCTCGGGGTTCAGGGCTCAGCGGCTCCCCAGACCTGTGTCTCCCCTCCTCCTTCCTGGCCCCCACTCAGCTCCCAGCCCTCAGTGCTCTCCAGTTCATCCCTGTGCCCTGGGTCAGTTCCCTGGCTGGGGCAGGGTGAAGTGACACCGTGGTTCTAGAGGCCTGTCCCTGCTGGAGGTGCTGGCAGGAGGCACGTGGACAGCAGGACCCCTTGTCACCTTGTCCTGGGTGATACCCCTCAGGACCGGGAGGAGCTGGGCCCAGTGGGCAGGAGGAGATGCCGTATTGATCTGGCTGTTGCCTCAGTCTCTAAGTTATGCTCATTTTCGGTGCCTCTGGGGCTGCTGTCACGAACCCCCGGAACACAGGCCTGGCAGGTCCAGACTCGACAGGACCCAATAGTCTGGAAAGTTGCCCCTGAGCCTGTTTTTGAGCCAAAGCTTCGCCAGAAGGAGGTGTGAGGGCTGCTCCGAGAGCCACACGGAGCCCACCCTGGGCACAGGGGCACCTACACCTGCTGGCTCCTGGTTTCCAGTAATGCAGAGTCCTGGGCTGCAGTGCCTTCCTGGGCCCCAAAACCAGGATCGCTCTGGAACCGAGGCTCCCAGCTGCCTCAGCTCTGTCTCTGGCCTGGTTCATATCCCTAGCTGTTTGTTTCCCATAGATTTCAGGGTGTTGGCCTTGCTCCTGCCCATGGGCTGGGCTGTGTGGGGGAGGGGCCTCAGGTGCATGGAGCTTGAGGGCATGGGGGCAAGAGACCTGGGCTGGTAGCAACCTGGGGGCACCACCAGACTGGCCTGGGCCCTGGGTGGAGCCGGCTCCCTGCCTGGGGACTGAGTGGGCAAAAAGGGGAGATGCCTCTGCAGGCTGAGGGGACCTGTCACCCCGTCTCCGGTATGCAGAACAGGCACCAGTTCAATACGGAGTCGGGAGCCTGTAGAGCATGTTTGAACCCCGTCCCTTCCTCAGTGACTAACACGGGCTGCGTGCTGTGCGTGACAGGGCAGGGGCAGGTTATGACAGGGAAACGGCCCGTCAAAGGCACCCTTTCTCCAGGAGGGGCTCACTGTCCAGCCCTGTCCACACAGTTGGCAGAAATAAGAACTCGGGCAGTTTCTCACAGGCCCGTGGACCAGCCTTCAGAGAGGCGAGGTTCTGCGGATTAATCCGAGGCTGGTGCAGGCTCCCCACCAAAACATCCAGTGACCCCTCAGGGCAAATACCCACCAGGAGACTCAGCAGGAGGTAGAGGTCTTGCCCCCCAGGAGGCCAGGGACCAGCTTCCTGGGGAGGGGGGTTCACTGGGCACCTGGGACTGAAGCTGAGGGGGCCCGTTCATGCCATTCTGTCTGTAGTGCGGTGTCCTGGCCTTGCCCACAATGAGCCCAGGAAGAGGGGGCTGCATGGCCCCCAGGCCCCACCCCTCCACCTTGGCTCCCGCCTCCCTGCTTTGCACAGGAGCTGGAGCTCAGCCTGCAGCCAGCGCCTAGCCTGACCCTCTGGGGGCCTGGGGACAGCGGCAGTGGGGGCCTGGTGGTGGCACAAGGTCTTCTTCCCAACTCACCTGATGTCCTTCTGTTCTGTCTTCAGTGAACTTTGACCACTTCCAGATCCTGCGGGCCATCGGGAAGGGAAGCTTCGGCAAGGTAAGGTAGCGCCTGGGAGGGGCCAGGGTGGGGCCGTGGTGTTGGATGGCCATCTGCTCAGTCCACCTGTTCTCTAGGGGAAGGCCCCTCTGCACCTGCTGGTGAGGATGGGGGTGCGCCTCCTACCCAGCAGGACAGCCATGCCAGGGCACAGCAGGCTGTCCCCCAGTGCACAGGTGCTGGGGTGTCTTAGCCCAGGTGTGTGGGGGTTGCAGAGTAGAGCAGAGCGTGCAGCCGGCACAGCTGCCAGGCTCTGCGGGGCCAAGACCCCGGCACCCCCTCGCTGTCAGTGCTGAGGCCGCTCTGCCAGGGAACAGCGTCCAGGCCCTGGGGCAGCCACATGGCCCCGTCCTCGTGTCCCCACTTGGGCCGGCTCAGAGCCCACCCCTCCGCTCTGAGGTCTTCTCTCAACCTCCTCTAACGGCTGCCCTGCCACAGGGAGAGATCGGGGCCATGACCGCTCACAGAGGTTTAACATGCTTTCTGCACGGTCACCATCAGCCTATGAACGCTGCCCCGACGGGTCTGTTGTAGAGGAACCGCTTCTGAGAGGACAGGATCTTTTCAGCCACGGGGGTTGGAGGGGGCTCACAGATAAGCTCCCCCATACAAGACGCTGCCTCTTTGATCTGTGGGCACCTTTGAGAGGGATTGCAGGGAACTGGGGTGCTATCCATCCCCTCATTTCGCTGGGTCACCAACAACAGCCACTGAGGCCTGGGGTCGTCAAAACTGAGCAAACCAGCCCCAGTGTGTGGGCCTGCTGAGCCACTCCTCCCAGCAAGAGGGAGGGAGACAGCACCCCTGGGTGCCCGTCAATTGTGCCACGGTGGCTGAACAAACAACGCGGCCCTCATGGTGGTGAGCATGTGGGACGCCGTCAACTGGCTGAGATGGCCTCCCAAAGGCCGGCAGAGGCCCAGCACTCGGGCTGCTCGGCCAGCTCGGCTGACGCTGGGCCCCCTGTCCTGTGCACGGTCAGGAAACCGAGTCTGTGCAAACACCAGGGTGGGGGGCCGGTGCCTCTCCTGAGAGAGGACCAAGATGAGATGTGAAAGCCACCGTGGACGGGCCTGCCTCCCTCCCCACAGTTACTGAGTCACAACACCCACAAAGCTGGTTTCAGACCCAAAGACGTGTCAGAGGGAGGCACGGCCAGGGGCCAGAGCGGGCCTCGCCACGACTGGAGTGGGGGCACAGCGCTGGCTCCTCCACCCGCGACCTCGTGCACTGCTCCAGATCCCGGGTCAGACTGAACTTCCCTCGGCTGCGAGGGAGTGCAGCCGATGTCCCTCGGGGTTCCATGCTTCTCAGCCCTCTCCTCACCCCGGTCCTGTCTGCCACTGTCATGGGAGCAGAGTCCACACTGCCGATCCACAGCACATCGGCTGAGGGGGCCAGAGCGTGGGGTGGGGACCGGTCATCCAGGAGGCATGAGGATTTGGGAACAGCAGCTGCCATGCACGGGGGCTGCCTGGGGGCCAGGTTCTGGCCAGGGGGCTCCTCCTTTGTTCCTCAGCACCCCTGCAAGCCAGTTGCTGCTCCAAGCCCCAGGAGGGGGCGCAGGGGTGGACAGCGGTGCCGCCTGCCTGGGGTCATGGCTGGGGAGGGGCTCAGGCTCCAGCTCACGTGGGCTGGGTCCTATCGGGAGACACGTCCCTCCAGAGATGTACATCCGGTCACTTCCCCGCCCCGCCCTGCAGGTATGCATCGTGCAGAAGCGGGACACGGGGAAAATGTACGCCATGAAGTACGTGAGCAAGAGGCAGTGCATCGAGCGGGGCGAGGTCCGCAACGTGTTCCGGGAGCTGGAGATCCTGCAGGGGCTGGAGCACGTCTTCCTGGTGAACCTCTGGTGCGCCCGCCCACCTGCTGGGGTGCAGTCCCCCCGGGGCCCCCCGCTCCTGCTCCTGCCCTGGGGTACCAGAGGCACCCAGCCACCCTCCCTCTCCCTGTTCACTCACAGCGCCCTGCCCCAGGCCACCAGCTGTCGGGTGTCCACAGCATCCTGTGTTCATGAGGGTCCCTCACCAGCAGGACACCCAGCTTTCCCATGAAGGAGGCCCGGGACCTGCGAGTTTCTGGGAAAAAGTTTGGGGGGCTGTTTCCTCTATAAAAGGGGACTCCAGACCCGTCCCAGGAGATGGGGACCTGAAGGCTGCAGCAGGTCACCCTCCGTTCCCCTGGGAGCACCCTGACACAGGATCCTCCTGATCCCCTGACAGCCTCCCCCTGGGAGTGGGGGTGGTGCTCCCTAATATACTTGCAGACGGACTGTGGTCCTCACGGACACCAGGCAACCCAGTGCTCAGGGCCAGCAAGGAGGGACCCTGCCCTGGGGGTGCGGGCCGCAGGGTGGCCCCCACGTACATGTGCCAGGTCCTCCCCCGCCCACAGGTACTCCTTCCAGGACGAGGAAGACATGTGCATGGTGGTGGACCTGCTGCTGGGCGGCGACCTGCGCTACCACCTGCAGCAGAACGTGCAGTTCTCCGAGGACACTGTGCGGCTGTACGTCTGTGAGATGGCGCTGGCCCTGGACTACCTGCGCGGGCAGCACATCATCCACAGGTGCGCGCGCCCCCTCGCGGGACGGCAGGACTGGCTGCGGGGACCCCCACCTGCCGGGCGCCACCCTGTAGCAGCTCTGCCTCACGCCCTGCCCGTGGGTGGGTCCACCCCCAGGGGCCCCAGTTGGGGCCGGCACACAGAGCCCTTGGCTCTCAGGGACCCCGGGGCCTGGCCACATTGGGGTGGCCTTCGCCTGGTCCGGGGGACTGCAGGGCCCCATTTGCCCACCTGCCCTGGGCCTGGGCATTCGACTAGTGCCCACATGAGCTGAAAGTGAGTGGAATGAGGGAGCCGGAGCCGCGTTCACAGGACGGAAGCCCACGGTGTGGTCTGCCGTGGGGTCAGTGGCCTAGATTCCGGCCTTTCTGCCCCAGCGGCCTCTGCTCCCCCGTGCGGTTCAGACACTCGACAGTGACTACGTGCCGGGGAAGCCGGCCTGCGCAGCCTCAGCCCGGGCTCTGAGAGGGAGGGTCTGCCAGGGCGCTGCTTCTGCCTCGGGGGCTTTGCTTCCCTCTGTGTCTGGGGATGGGCTCTTCTCTGCTGTCTGCCTGGCCTGGCCCAGAAGGTGGGGTTGGAGGCGGCCCCCCCGGGACCAGGATGGCCGGTCTGCCAGCTCTGTGCACGTGTCGCTGGGTATGGGGGGGCCCTAGGCCCTTGAGCCTTACTAGGGCCCACGTCAGGCCTCCAGCGGGGGAGCGCCCAGCCCTGCAGGGGGTCACAGGGCACGAACAGCAAGGGTCTCTCCACTTCCTGCTCTTTCTGCAGAGACGTGAAGCCCGACAACATTCTGCTGGACGAGCGAGGTGAGCAGGGGCTTGAGGCCACAGGGGACAAGCACCCTGCTCTTGGGACGCATCTCTGGTCCTTGGACAGCCTCCCTGTCCTTTCTCCTCCCAGGACACGCACACCTGACCGACTTCAACATCGCCACCATCATAAAGGATGGGGAAAGGGCGACCGCGCTGGCTGGGACCAAGCCCTACATGGGTGAGCGCAGCCCCGCCCCCTGCCAGCCCACGGTCTCCCCATAACCTGCGGCTGGTGGGCTGGTCACTTCGCATAGGCACACCGCTGCCAGTGTGAAGGACAGCCGTGTGTGGGTGTCTAAGTGACGCACAAGAGGGTTACGAGTGTGACAAGGAGATACCCCGGTGCGCACGGCGGGCGGTGGACCTGCCTGTGGACCAGGCCATCTGTGGGGAAGGACCACAGCCAAGGGCGGCATCCCTGTCAGTGGCAGCCTGGTCTCGAGCCCCAGCCCCAGCTGCTGGTCCTGAGCCCGTGGGTCAGGGCTGCTCAGCCTCTCCTTCCCTTTCTGGAAAGCACCGGAGATCTTCCAGTCTTTCGTCAGCGGTGGGACCGGCTACTCCTTTGAGGTGGACTGGTGGTCAGTGGGGGTGATGGCCTACGAACTGCTACGCGGATGGGTAGGCTCCTCAGGCTCCACCCCTGCACCCCCCGCCAGCTGGCTGTACCCTGGGGGGCCAAGTGCCCTGGGGAGGGGAGGCTGCCCCACCCCGGTGCCCAGAGACACCTGCAGTATCCACCAGAAGGGACACACGCCTTTAGTCACCCCTGCCTTGGGTGGGCACAGTACCTGGGCAGCGGTGGGGCAGGGAATCTGGGCTTTCCGGGAGGTGGCTGGGCCTGTGCACTGGCCACTGGTCATAGGGCCTGGAATGGGTCTTCCCCTTCCCCAAGTGGGGGCGTCCAAAGGACCCCACCCCAGAGGAAGGTAGCCTCTCTGGGGCCCATCCCCTCAGCCCAGGGCCTGGGGATGGATCAGTGGCCTCCTCTGGTCAGTTCCCCACTGAAGGTGTAGCCGGCCCAGGCACCTGCGTCCCCTCCTGGCAATTCCTGGGGCAGGCTGTGCTCAGCCTGTGGCAGACGGGTGAAGCTGCGGGGAGCGCGGGGCCACGGGCAGGGCGCCGGCACAGCACCGTCTCCCTGCCCAGAGGCCCTACGACATCCACTCGAGCAACGCCGTGGAGTCCCTGGTGCAGCTCTTCAGCACCATGAGCGTCCAGTACGTTCCCTCCTGGTCCAAGGAGACGGTGGCACTGCTGCGGAAGGTGAGCCCCGCCCAGGGTGCAGGGCCGCCAGCTCCCGGCTGGGCTGGCCTCCTGTCCCAAGGGGGTATGGTGTGGAGCCCCTGCTTCCCAGAGGTGTCCCTCTCCGGCAGACTCCCCGCCTGTACTCACCGGCTCTGCCCTCCTGTAGCCACCTGGCCTGTCTGCACACAGGCTGCAAACTGATGGAGCCCTTGGCCCCTGCCCCGGGACAGATGCCCAAATCAGACGCAGAGAAGTTAGCTCTGTGTGGGTCTCGTGTCCACGTGCTGGAGGGTGGTCACGTGGGACGGGGGGCCTGCCACGCTGTGCTCTGGCTCCTCTGCCCCTGCTCCCCTCTAGCAGATGGGCAGCCATCCCTGGGGAGCAAGCAGAGAAGCCCTGGGAACCCCTGCAGCGCCCAGGGCCCAGAGCCATCAGGGACAGGGCCACAGTGCTCTTGTCAGCTTGCTGCCCTCGGGCAGGGGCTGGGCTGTGGCCCTTGTCCCTCCTCTGGCCTCACAGTTGCCCACTTGGAGAACCTCACTTTAAAGACACGGGTCCCTCGGGACCAGGAGTGGGAGGGTGCTGGACAGGTGGGGCCCAGTGGCTCCCAGTCCTGAGTCCTGGCCTACCAGGTCCTCCTGGGCAGGCCTGGCCCTTCCTGGAGACCTTTGACCTTGGAGTTGTAACCAGGCATGCCTAATGGGGCCTGGTAACTTAGCTTTTGCCCTGCAGAACATTGCCCACACCTGCCCAGGTGGTTCCCAGGTGGGACCTCGGCTCTCAGAAGCTCAAGTGGGGAGTGCGAACGGCCGAGCACTGAGCCCCACACCTGGGGAAGCCTCGTCTGACCGCACGTGCACGCCCAGGGCCTCGTGGGGCTGTAAGGGCCGCAGTTACAGTCAGGTGGCCACCCTGCAGTTGGCCAGGCTGAGGCCGCCACCTGCTGGTGAATCTCAGCAGACCGTCCTCCGCTTCCTTGGGTTCCAGGCTCGGCCAGACCGTGTAGCCCAAATCCTCCCCTGGCCGCACTCTTGTGCTGAATGGGTTGCCTGCCTGACCCTTGAGACCCTGCACGTCCCAACCTCGGGCCTCTGGCCTGGACAGGCTCTTCCCAGAGCGGGTGCTGGGCCAGGCCCCACGGGGCGTCTGGGCGGCCTTGTCTGATGTAGCCTCCTTCCAGCTCCTCGCTGTGGACCCCAAGCACCGCGCCTCCAGCCTCCAGGACATGCAGGCCACCCCCTCGCTGGCCCGTGTGCTGTGGGACGACCTCATCCAGAAGAAGGTGGAGCCAGGTTTTGTGCCCAATGTAAGCCTGCAGGATGGCTGGGAAGAGGGGCTAGGGCGGTGGGGCGGGACCACAGGTGAGCCCCCCCTGCCCCCCCCCACAGAAAGGCCGCCTGCACTGCGACCCCACCTTTGAGCTGGAGGAGATGATCCTGGAATCCAGGCCCTTGCACAAGAAGAAGAAGCGACTGGCCAAGACCAGGTCCCGGGACAGCAGCAGGGACAGCTCCCAGTCCGTGAGTGCGGGGCAGGAATAGCCCCAGCCTGGCCTGCAGCTTCCCTGAAACCCTGCTGCTCTCGCCATGCCCCAGCCTGTCGTCGCTCAGGCACCCCCCCCCCCCCCTGTGCCCAGCAGTGCTCCGCAGACCCATGAGCCTGGGACCACCCTCCCCACCCGTCTCGATGGTGGGTCCTCACTTGTCTAGCCAGTGCAGGACCCAGCTCGGTCCTGTCCTGAGAATGGGCCTCTTGGGCAGCCCCTGTGCCTGCCTGCCCAGGGCAGGGCCTCTGGAAGCAGGCTCAAAGATGGGGTTTTGTGCACAAGTGATAGGTGACCCGGAAAACCCAGGAGGAAGTGGGGGAAGGTCTGGTCGCAGGGACACTGCCTTCCACGTCAGCGCCCACTGAGGCAGGGGGCTGGGCATCCACCCAGGGAACCCTCCAGTCCCTGGCTGAGGGCCGCCTGGGTGGTGCACACCCCTGCTGCTCTGGCTCCTGAAGCAGGATTCAGGCTTTGGAAGAAGCCCCAGGTGCAGCTGCAGGAGGAGAGGCAGACCAGGGTGGAAGAGGCCCCATCTGAGTTCATGAGGGAACCTGACACCTGTGCCTCGTTCTGACTAATAGGAGAATGACTACCTTCAGGACTACCTTGATGTGATCCAACAAGACTTCGTGATTTTTAACAGAGAAAAGTGAGTGCATGGGGGGTGGGGAGGACCAGTGGGCAGTGATGGGGGCAGAGAGGAGTTAGGGGGATGGGCAGGTTTTCTTGGCCACACAAGTCCGGAGCCCCAACAACCACATGGCGTCAGTGGGCCCGGGGGGTCTGAGCACTGGCCCTGGGGTATAGGGAGGCAGGTCCACGCTTAGGCCCCTGAGGGAGGGACTCCTTCAGAACTTTTAGTCCTAAGCTAGGGCCAGTGGCCAGGACCTCCAGGAGACAGTGGACTTCCCCAGGGAGGGTTGGTGGCCTCCTGCACGTCAGCTGCCACCACTTAATCAGCTAACGTTTACTGAGGACCGGGGTGGGAGCAGGGGGGCAAAAAGGCCATGGCTGCCTGGCAGGGAGGCCACAAAAGCCCTGACCCCTCCTCAGTGGAGGGACAAAACCCAGCACTGGGGATCCCCGGGGAAGGAGTGGCCGGGTGAGGCTGAGGGCCTCCTGCAGGAGGTGGCCTTGGGCTCTGGCCAGGAGAGCAAGCAGGTTTGGTGGTGCTCTGCCCGGCTTCAGTGACCAGGACACAGGCCACCATCTTGGAGGCCAGAGGCCTAGGTGGGAATGGGGCTCAGCCAGGGTCTCTGAAAAGCTTTGTCCCAAAATCGCTGACCCCAGAACTGCACTGACTGGGCCTCCTCTCAGCTCCCAGCCCCAGCCCCAGAGCAGTTAGGGGGCCCTGCTGGGCCGCACATCCCTACTTGCTGGCTTGCCTGCCCAGGACCTGCCCTACAGCCACCACTGAGGGCTTCCTGCTGGGCACCTGTGCAGGTGATACCTGGCACGGGTCTGTGTTAGGGCCCCTGGGGCACACTCTGAGTGCTCAAGTCGGCTGTCCTTGGGCTTCTGGGGAGGCTACACAAAACCCCTCCTGGTGCTTCCTCATCAGGCTGAGGCGAAGCCAAGACCCTGCCCAGGCTGCTCCTGAGGCCGAGGATGCTGATGGTGAGGAGAGCCCCATCTGCCCCTCGGAAGGGAGCAGCTAAGAGCCCACAGGCCTACGGGGGAACTCAGGCTGCACTGGAGATTTGGCCACCAGAGGAACAGGGCAACTGCCGGGAGCAGCCTCCACCGTCCCGGCCACATTTCCACCAGAGCAGCCTGACCATGGAGCTGCCAGGGGGCCGAGTGGTGGGCAAGGAGGGCGGCCCCTGCGGAACATTCTTGATTACACGTGACAGTGGTCCTTCCTGGTGGCCACCTGCCCCACTTGCTGGCAGGCTGCAGAGGCCAGGCCACACAGTGGGACGGGCACTCTCGTCTCTCACCACCTTGGCTGTACATAGGCCTGGTATCTGTGGCTCACGCCCTGGAGCCCAGGGGCGGGCCCAGGTCCACAGTTCTTGTACATTGAAGGGGAGGGTCGTGGGCTGGGAGACGAGGACGGTTTTATAAATACAAGTGTTCTGGCACGGTCTGTGGCATTTCTGTACACTCTCACCTCTGAGAATGACAGCAGACCCACTCGGGGTCGGGGTTTCCATGCCCAGCACCTGCCAGGCTAGCGTGTGGGTCACAGGGAACATCTGTTCAGGGGTCAGGCCGTTCCCGGCAGGCAGAACTCTTCACTCCCCAGGCCCGCCGCCCTGGGCTGGGTGCCGGAAAGCTGTGGCAAGGGTGATGCCCGCTGGGCAGAGGGTCAGGCTGTGGAAGGACAGGGACCAGGACCAGTCCTGCTGGAGCCTACTGAGCTGGGCACAGGGCAGAGGGAGTCTCGCCACCCCACTCGCTGGGCAGAAACACTGCTGGGTATGCCCGCCTGGGGGGCTCTGGCCAGTGACCCCTGGGGGAAGCCAGGGTGCCCTGTAGGGGGGACAGACCTTGGAGACCTGGTGATGTCAGAGGTGAGGCAGGGGCAAGTTCTGGGTTTTGTAGGAACACGTAGATCTGAGTCTCTGAGACCTCAGGAGACAGTGGGCTGGTTTTCCCGTGCAGGCGGCAGGGATGCGGGTGTGTGTGGCTCTGAAACCACCCAGTCTCTTGCCGGGCAGGGGACACGGCGCTGTGAAGGTCAGCCTCGGTAGAGCCCCTAAATCAGCTCCGGGGTGCACTGAGCCAAGCGCTCAGCCAGAGGAAGCCCCCTGAACTTGGGGAACCAGCAGGATAGACGGGGGCTGCCCTGGGCCCCTGGCCTTCCCCGTGACCACGAACATCTGCTCTGGGGTTGGGGGGGCGTTCCACTCCTGGGGTACAGAACTAGAACTATTTTTGTGAGAAAGAGGCTGAGGCAAGGGCCACCCAACAGCTCCTTGTTCTGGAAGGTTCCAGGCAGCCTAGCTTCAGGTCTGGGTCAGAACCCTGGGCCACTCTGCCTTAAGCCATGCAGCCCCCGACCTTCTGCTGTGGCGGGCGCCCACCCAGCCAGGGTGTGGTGGGAGGTCCTCCTGGTCTGTCCCTGTCCCTCTGAGTCCCTAACCTGCAGGCCCAGGCTCAGGAGCACTGGTTCCCAGGCCCCTTTCCCAGTGGGAGCCCCTCCCCATCACCAGTGGAGCAGCTCCGCCCCCATGGGTGGTCACAGTGCCAGGCTAGCAGCCAGCAGGGGGCCCCGGGGTCCGGCGCAGAACCCACTCACAGAGGGCAGAAAGGTGGGCTAGTTTCCAACCCAGGCGCCTTTAATCGGGCCAGCCCCCGGCAAACCGGCGACGGAGCTGCGGTCGGGGCTGGGGTGGCATGCAGGGTCCTGGCTACGGCTGTCCTCGCCATATGGAACTGCTGCTCTACTCAACTACAGGACACTGGGCCAGCGACGGCAGGTCCTAGCTAAGGTCCTACAGCGCTCTGGGGTCGGGCGACTAGGGAGGCAGGGGTAGTCCTTGGCAGGGTGTGCAGCTGCGGCAACAAGGCCGAGCTGTGTTCTGTTCCCAGCGGGTCCCTGATGTCAGAGTGGCCCCAGTGGGGCCCAGCTCATGGGGCAGAGCCTTGTGCCCCGGAGGATGGGGGACAGGGGACAGGCTGCAGCCCTGTGGGGAGGCTAGTGGCAGAACTGGGGCCTCGAGGGGTAGTGGTTGACACCTGTGTGTTGTGAGGCGCCAGGTGCCCCACAGCCCCGGCAGGGCAGCAGCCCTGCCTTCATGAGGTACCTAGCACCCAGGCCAGGGCAGAGATGTGAGCTGCCCCTGGCAGTGACCTGTCCCCAGAGTCAGCCCTCGTAATAGGCGCCGGGGCCCCCAAAGGAGCATTTCTGGAGAGGGGAGGGAAGGTCCAGCACCTTTCAAAGTCAGTCCGACAAAGGGAAAGCTAGCAGGGTGAGTGTGGCCCGCCCTGCCCGGGACAGCGCCAGCTTGCTTCACCGTGAGCCAATCCTACGCCACCTAGGACAGCGAGGTGATGTTGGAGCGCCCACCCGGGGGTGCCATGATCTTCTGTGCTGTGCGTCTGGCAATGTGGTCATCAGCCTGAGACCCTGCGGAGACAGGGGGTGTGGGTGCAGGGAGGGGTCAGGGACGGCAGAGCCCCACCCATGCTGCGGGTCCCTGACACTCCCTGGGTAGCCATGGCGGGTAGACCAGGTAAAGGGGTGAGTGCCCCTGTCACTGAGGCCTTGGATGTGCAGGACAGTGGGGCATTTGCAGCAGGCAGGGGGCTGAAGGTCAAGCTCGTCTGGGGCATAGGCCAGCCCTGCCATGTCCTTCCAGTGGGTCTCAGGCCACCCTACAAGATTCAGATTTCAAAGGGGATAGGTTCCACATCTTTGGGGGGTGAGCAGGGACAGCCATTGCATCCCCAAGGGCAGGCTGGCCCCACCGAAGGGCTGGAAAGAGAGGGAATACCTGACTGAGGGTTGCAGGGAGAGCCTGGGGCTCAGCGCTTCTCAAAGGCTCGGCCACACGGCCTGCAGAGGCTGGGGACGCGTGGCCTGCTCACCGGGGCTGCCTGAGCCCTCCGAGGCATTGCGGCACATCCCTGCCTCAGCGCCTCTCACGCCACCGAGGGACTGGCAGGGCGGCCACAGGGTGGAGCCGCTGGACTCACACGTGGTCCAGAGAGGTGGGGCACCCCACGCTCACCCTGGCTCAGAGCGACAGCCCTGGCCAACACGGGGGCAGGAAGGGGCTTCCCCACTGGGCCCCCCCCATGGCTGGGCCCCCTGCACGGTGCTGGCCCTTGCCCGTGGGCACAGGCCCAACTCACCAGACAAGCTGAAGCCCGACTGGTGCAGGTTCCGCACGGGTGGCACCGAGACCTTCCCAGGGCAGGACCCGCGGGCCTGGGCACCACCCCCGGGCTTGGCGGGCACCATCACCTCGTGGACCGGCCCGTCGTAGAGGCCCCGGGGCACGCCGTGGATCTCAGCCAGCTGTGGGTCGAGGGAGCTGGGTGTGAGGGGGCCAGACCACCCCGCTGCTGGAGGGCAGGGGGCTCCTGCTGAAAACCTGGCCCCTCCACACTGTGGGACCCCTTTGCCAGGCTCTGAAGCTCTGGGGCTCCCTGTCAACGGTGTCCACCCATGTGCACACCCACCCACCTCCCTCCCCACCCACCCACACACATGTGCACACGCGCCTCCCTTCCCAGAGGCCGTGCCCTGCCCTACAGTTCTGCTCAGACAAGGGCAGCCCCAGAGGCTGCTGTTTGGAATCGGAAACCAGCCCCCACACGGCCTCTGCCTCTTAGGTACCCACTGTCCTGTGGCCCTGGCACAGCCCCCACCCCAGCCCACAGGAAGCCCCAGGATGGAGGCCCCCTGAACATGGCTGTCACAGCCAGAGGCATTTCCCAGCAGCCACCACGATGGACGAGCCACCCATGGGTTGAAGCAAAACCTTCAGATGTGCTTATGTTTTGGCCTGAGCCTCCCCAGGGGGTGTGTGGTTTATACCCAGGACCACCGGACCTGAGCCCAGTCCTGGGGGACCTCTGACCAGATCCTGCCCACGGGGTCACTCCCAGGCAGAGGCACAGGGCCAGAGAGTCCCTGTGGGGTATCCAGTCACAAGGACTCGGGCCTGAGTCCAGCCCCTGCCCCACAGCCCTGGGTGTAGGATAGGGAGCCTGCCACCTGCCTGCACCTCAGGTGTCACCTCTCTGTGCCTGGCTGTATGTGAGGCTGGGTCTGTGATCTCACGGACTGAGCTGGAACCCAGACTGGAGCAGGCGGGCACCGCTGCCCTGGCTGCTGGGTCGGGGGCAGAAACCTCCTGGACGCACGGAAAGTCCAAGTGCTCCCGCCTCGCCCATCAGCTCAGGCCTTACCCTGTTGCGCGCCTTGACCCTCTTGTAGACAAAGTCCGGGAACGTCTTCCGAGGAATGAAGCGGCCGGCTCCGGGGGTGACGCACAGGTGCCCGTCCTCCAGGACCACCCTGCCCTGGCTGATGACCACAGCCGGAGCCCCGTGGCACTCGACGCCTTCAAAGATGTTGTACTCCACGTTCTGAGGAGGCAGGGCCGAGGTCCAGCACCACCCCCAAGGCACCCCTTTGGCTGTCACCGTCCCTGGGGGCCCTATGTGCCTGTGTCTGATGGGACACAGTCAACTCGACTGGGCCAGAACCAGCGGGAACTGCCCGTGACCTCCCACGCCTGTGCCCGAGTCTTGTTTCTTAGCAAAAGGGCACGCAGATGAGCCTGCAGTAGGGGACTGGTCATAGCAGTGGGGAGGCTCGTGGTACTCAGCCACAGCGTGCAGACAGATGTCACGGCCACATGTCCCCACTGAGACGGGTGAAGCTGCCCGATGGCTGCCCTGGAGCCCCTGGGGAGGCTGCTGGGCCCCGGCCCCCCAACCATGACCCGGGACCTGGCCTCTCTCACCAGGTTGTGGTTCTTGGCGGAGATGATTTTCGTGGCCTTGGGGTTCCACAGAACCAAGTCGGCATCAGAGCCCACAGCCACCCGCCCCTTCCTTGGGTAAAAGTTGAAGATTTTGGCTGCATTTGTACTGGTCACAGCAACAAACTCATTCTCATCCATTTTCCCCGAGGCCTGGGAAGCAAGAAGGCGAGCTGAAGGGTCTTGGGCTCGACGGGGACACGGGGACACTGTGGCCCTGTCCCCGCTCCCCCACACCCTGGCAGCGAGCAGCGGTCAGCCCACACTCCCAGGGAACCAGGCCCAGCCTGCCAGTGTCTTCCTGTGCCTGTACCCAAAGCCTGGCCTCTGTGGGTAAACAGACAAGCCTCTACATACAACATCTGTATCCCTGGAGGCATGTGACTGTCTCCCTGATGGCCCGGAGGCCTGGGGAAGCAGAGCTGCAAGAGGGGCCAGGTCTGGGCCTCTGCCCGGGGAAGGGCTGGGGGTAGGGGTGTGGGAGACAGACAATGCCAGGCAGGGCTTGCTGAGTGAGGGGGCGTCTGAGATCTCAGGCATCCTGGAGCGACCGTGAGCACTGCAGGGTGTGATGCCATTGGGAAGGGTCCCGCTTGCCCTCTGCACCGAGGTGATGTGAGGACGGGGGAGGGCTGGCTACAGGGCTGGGGACGGACACCCTGGGCCCACACACCCGACTCCACTCCACACGGGGTGTGCCCTGGTTCAGTGCTTCCCGCTCCGATGAACCAGCAGGTCCCAACACAATCGGCTCCAGCTCGGGCGACGCGCCCGGGCCGTCGGACTCACCACGCACTTCTCCCAGACCACCGACATGCGCTCCTCCACGCCGTTGGTGCCCTCAGGGATGAGGGTGAAGTTGTCTTTGCCGACAGCCTTCTGGGCGGTGGTGAAGGTACAGTGGGCGCTGCCAGTCACCTGGAGGTCCCCACTGGGAGCAAGCGGGTCAGAGGAGCCCGTTGGGTCCTGGCCTCCCTCAGCTGGCCAAGGCTGCTCAACCTCACTCACCCACCCAGGGCCAGCGACCCAAAGGGCCACAGACTGGCGCTGGGTAGAGCTGGTGCCCCAGGGTAGGGGTGGGGCGGGGGAGATCAGGGTTGATGATTGGGTGGGAGGTGTGGTCCAGGGTTTATGCGAGAGGCTGGAGCTACCCACAGGCTGAGTTCATGCCACGCGTGGAGCACGCAGGCCACCCTGGGGCCCGCCAGCGGCTCCTTACCTAGAGAGCAGGGCGGCGAGGTGGTCGGCAGTGGTGGCGTCCGGGCTGATTGGGGGTGACGTCACGAAGGCCGCGGCCTTTGCCCAGTTCTTGCTCCAGTAGTGCGAGCCGTCGGCACCCAGGCTGGCGGTGGTGGGCTCCCCGAATACGACCACCCCTGCAGGAAGGCCCTGGAGTGGCACCCGCCAGCCTGCACGCCCCCAGGCCCAAGCAGGGTAGAGGCCTGGGCACTGCCCTGCCCGATTTCCTGACCCTGCACAGCTTGTCCCCTCTCCTGGGTCGCCTGGCCCCCCTCTCTCACACCCCCGCCAGGGGTCAGGCCTGCTGGGCACTGTGCTGGGCCACAGGCTGCAGTGAGGCTCCACCCACTCCCTGCCTGCATAGCCCCCGGTTCTCCTTAGTTACCCCCACCATCTCCAGCTGTGCAGGCGCTCTGTGGGCAGAGGGCACCCCAGCTTCTGGATGCGCAGAGGTGTCCAGCAAACAGTAACGTGGACTCCGGGTGGGGTCAGCTGAGCACGGCTCCTGTGCACATCCCCCTCCCCCGGCATGCTCCGTCACCCCCCTTAGGGCCAACAGGCCTCTGGTGAGCAGCTGCTGCTCCAAGATGAGAGACCCCCTCCAGCCACACAGGGACAGGGCAGGTGGGCAACCCCACAGGCCACAGGGCCACATCCGAGTCCCTCCCTCAGGGAGGGGACCCGCCTGGGTGAGGCAGCTTCTCAGTGGGGCTGATCCCCGACCCCCCAAGACCCTGCCCAGCATGGAGCCCCAGGCCCAGAACTCACCCTTGCGCTTGGCTCGGGCCACCACGTCAGCAGCGCCCTTGCTCATCACCTTAGTGACGTACAGGGGGCAGCTGGCCTGCTTGGCGATGGTGACGGCTCGGAACACAGCCTCAGCCTCCACCTGGGGACATGGAGGCTCAGGCAAGCACAGGCCTCCTGATCAGAGTGGGCACATGACCCCCCAGAGGTCCTGGGCCCAGAGGGGACACCCCTGGGTGGGTGAGGACCCATGCAGTTCCCAGGGCCTGGCCACATTGCTGCCTCAGCCTCAAGTCCCAGGCTTGGGGTGACCAGCAGTCACAGAGGACATGCGCCTGGTGGGAGACAGATGCCTGGGACATGGAGCCAGGACCCACCCCCAGGGGAAGGCGGCGTCTGGGGCGCAGTCGGTGCACACGGCAGGCACGGCGCCTACCTCCTCGGGGCGGCTGAGCACATGGCCCTCAGGGCCGGTGATGCCAAGCTCCAGCAGCCGCTTCTGCTCCTAAAGAAGCCGACAGGGTGCCCTGTTCCAGCCCCGGCGCCCCAGAGCCTGGGCCCCAGCCAGGGCACGTGCTCACTGCCCAAGGGGCCCTGCTCCCCAAGCTGAGACCAGGCCCCCCACCGACCACAGTGAACTCAGGTGCAGGGGGCACACTGGCGAGGAGACTGCAGCTCCCTGGACTACAGACAAGAGACCGGGGCTAGGAGAGGGCAAGGGACTCGCCCGAGGTCACTGGGTGGCCCCCCCAGGCTTAGCTGCCCCCCAGGCTTGGCTGCCTTGCTGGGTGTGCACGGGGGGCTCTGCACCAGCTCTGAGGAGCCCCCTGGACCTCCCAGAGGCCCTGTAGCACGTGCACCTGTGGGCACTGGAACCAAGGGGCCACCAAGGGCTTGAGAAGAAAAAGGTCAGGTGCAGGGCCTAGAGGCCGTGGGCCTAAGGGGAAGGCGGGTGGCCAAGACCCCCCTCCCAGGTGTGACAGAGGGACAGGCAGTAGTCCCACACATGCTGGCCAGAAGGGAGACAAGGCCAGCACCATGAGGGGCCTGCACCTAAGGCCGGGAGGCACAGAACCCCCAGTCTCAGTCACCCCCCAGGTAGCAACACTTCAGTGCGGGGAAAGTTTCAATTAGTGTGGTGACTACAGAAACATCTGCTCTGGCAAAAAGCCTGTGGACACCCGACGCCCTGCTTGCTTGACCTTTGGGCAAACAATTTCCTAAGTTCAATATCGCCCCCTCAGGGTTTGTGGGATTAAGGGCTCACATGCCAGTGGCCAGGGGTCCCCTCGCCCCTCGCCCGCCCCAGGCAGCCCCGCCCGCACCTCCTCCACAATGTCCCCGTTCTCCGCGTGCACTTGGGCCAGGGCTCCCAGGTCCCGGATGATGCTGAAGATCTCGTACATCTGGGAAGAGAGGCTGTGTGGGGCTGCGTCTCTTCCAGGAGTGGCCGAGAGATGCCTGCTTGTCCCCTCCTCTAGGCACCGGCCCTTACCTGGCCATCGGTGCACTGGCACCTGTCCTTGTACGCCATGAAGACCAAGAAGGAGTTCACACCTGGAGGGGAGGCAAGAGGGCTCAGCCGCTCCACCATGGGGGGTGGGGGAGTCATGCCTGGGAGCTCCTTCCTCCCCATCTCCAGAGGCACTGGGGCGGGGCGGCCCTCCCCCACGGCTGTCCTCCCAGCTGGCTCGGTGGCCCTTGGGCACCAGTGCCACATACACTCCCCAATGGGCAGCGACAGAGGACAGATCCGGCCCAGTACCCCCATCCCTGCTCCTCATGCCCAGGATCAGGGACCGATGGCCCCCCAGAGGCAAGTGCAGCTGAGACCCTCCAAACTCCTCAGGACCCCCTCGGCCCTCCCTAAGGTCATCTGACTCAGTCAAGTCCACTGTGAGACCCTGATGTGGTTTTGGCCTCAGGACTTGTGATGACAAGACACAGCCCCGATGAGGGACAGCCCATTTCAGCATGCAAGGGTGTGAGTGCCTCCTTCTGAAAGGGCCTCAATTTGCCAGGAACACAAACAGTGCGTTTGCTTTGCCCATGACCAACCACAAGGGGGCCGGGGTGACAGCGGTGGCTGCAGTAACAGGGACAGTTAGAGGAGGCGTCCCTCAGACATGGGGGCAGAGGACCCTCAGTCTGGACCCTCTGGAAATGGAGCAGACCCCCGAGGCACTCTCGTCCAACCCCCCCAAGGCCTAGCCACGGCCCTGGGGTAGGAGGGTGCAGTGTCCAGCATGGCGGCACCCGCCGCCCCACCCTGCCCAGCCCCGCGGGGCCGCTCACCCTTGTCTCTGACCAGGGCCTCCAGCTCTTCCCTGGTGCTCTCGTGCCAGCGGGGGATGTCCACGTGCAGGGAGTAGTCACAGCACGCCCCGCTGTCTGCGCGCTCCCGCCACTGCTCATAGGCTGCCAGCAGGCTCACCCCCACGTCGGGGAACACGTGGTCCACTGTGGGGGCAGCACCATCAGCCAAGACCCCCCTTCCTGGCCCCCCAGGAACGACCTCAACCTACGAGGAGGTCACGTTCCCGAGAGATCAGGTGCGGAGTGGAGGATGCGGGCACCTCCCCGGGGCTGGAAACCTGCCCTTCAGTTCCGTCCAGAGAGGCATTGGCCTCCCTCTGAGCACAGAGACCGGCCCCGGGTTCCACCCCCCTCGCTCCCTGGTACACGCATCACACCCCAAGAACATGAGTGGCAGCTAAGGGCCTTAACCTCCACCGCAGGTGCCCCCAGAGGCCAGGCAGGGAGGCACCACTGTCCACGATGCTGGACCTGGGAGCATGCCCAGAAGGGTGGCGTGGGGCTGGCTTCCCTGGGCCTCCCCAACTGCACACGCCTTGGTCAGGGCCGCCCGTTTCCTGTGGTATCTGGGGGAGCACACGGCCACGGCACCATCCCCCCAACACGTAACCTCACATCCCACGTCCAAACCCTGCTCACAGTTGCCCTGCGTGAGGCAAAGTGCTCAGAGTGCAGGTGGCCCACAGGGAGGCGATCGCGCCGGCGTGCCGGGAGGTGCTGGGCTCCCCGCAGCACAGCCCTCACTTGGGCCCCTTGTTTCCACAGCTCAGACGGTGCAGCCAGGACCTGTGGCAGGGGTGCATGTCCCACCCAGCAGGCCAGTCACAGCGCCTGCCTGGGGCTGGCAGGTGGAGGAAGCAGATGGCTTGGCAGAAGCCAGCCTGTGCCTGCAGCATCTCTCCGTCCCCACGGTGACACCTCGCAGCATGTCTGATGCCTCAGCACTGGCACAAGCAGGTGACGTCAGGCACAAAGGTGTCCTGGCACCGCCAGAGACCAGCAGGAGCCATGGCCGGATGTGACCCGTCTCCTGAGTCACTCTGGAAGACAGACCATCGTTGGTTTCTTCACTTTGAGGCCGAGGAAACCAACCAAGCCATGATTCTGACCGTGGCCAGCCGTCCTGTGACAGCTGTGTGACGTGGCCCGCAAGTCTCAGCATGGCCTGTCCGGCGGTGGCACTCACGGCAGTCACCGAGTGCTTCCCATACACAGGCACCCTCGTGTGTGTGAGCTCGTTTCCGTCCCCTCCCACCTCACAGGCAAGGAAAGTGTGACCTGTGAGAGCCGGCTGCTCCCTGAGGTCATGCGGCTAGACCTCAGGGAGCAGGGTCCACCCTGGGTGTGGGACCAGGTCTCTGGCACAGCAGACACATCTGTCCCAGGCTGTGAGAGGAGGGGCTGGCCTGGCATCTTGTCCTGTCATCCTATCCTGGCTCCTGAGCTCACCGAGAGCAAGTCCACTGCACGAGGCATCTGTCACACGGGACTTCTCGAGGTTTTCACAAGGACAGCATGTGAGTCAAAGGGGCTCGCACCTGGCACGGAGCCAGCTTGGAGGAGTGGTGGCTCTGGGGATTGTTGATACGGCAAGAGCTAAGTTTCGGTCCCTTTTCCTGGAAACACAGTGGCCGTCCTCAACTCTTCTCAGGAGAGGCAGGAACTCGCTGTGACCAGGCCTCCGAGGCGTGAGGTCCGGGAGCAGCATCTCGGGCGATGCACCGCTCGCTTTTCTGGAGCATCTGGGTCTCCATGCCTGGTCCTTGGCCAGCGGCGGCCTCCCAGGAAATAACAAATGATGGGGCACTCTCCCACATGCTCCCACAGAACCCCAGGAGCATCCCAGGCCTGGCCTCGTAGAGTGACCAGCACGAGGGACGGGGTGACCAGGGAAGGCACTCCGGGCTTTGTGACGGGGACATGACAGAGGAGAAATGGGACCGAGAAAAACCCCACCATGTGAAACACTCCCTGCAGCTCACACACCAGCCAGAGCACCGCGTGGGGACGGAGGCTGCCCCGCCCAGGGGACACTCACATATCATGGTGGTCCCTCCCGCCAGGGCTGCCTTGGTACCCTGGCAGAAGTCGTCGGCTGGGGTCATGCCCAGGACAGGCATCTGCAACCTGGTGTGGACGTCGACCCCTCCTGGAAGGACCAGCAGGCCGTGGGCATCAACGGTCCTGATGCCCCCAGGGACGACGAGGTTCTCTCCAATCTGTCTGAATGCAGCAGAGAGAGGGGCCGCGGTTAGAAAGAGCCCTATTGGCACCAGAACGGGCTCCTGGGCCAATGGCGCAGCTGGGGGGCGTGTTTAGTCTTCTGTTCTTGAGGGTCAGGACCACACGGCCAAGGCTCCCGGGACCCCTGGGGGTGTCAGAGAGCAAGACAGCCAGCGAAGTGGCTCAGACGGCCGACCTGGAGGACCCAGCCCTGTGCGCATGCCAGAGCCCTGGGGTGTCCGCTGAGGAGTCCGTGTGCCTTCACTGACTGGTGGCTGGAGATGCCTCACACCACAGGCAGTGTGGCCGACAACTGTGAGCCCCGAGTCACAGTAAGGCTGTGATGACACAAGAAGTGTGGACGGCACTGTCCTGTTTTCTGAGACTCACAGACAGCAGCAGTCTCGTCACCCCCAGCCTGGGCTATGGCTACTGGCAGGGGACGAGCCTTCAGAAAAGGGGACACACGACATGGACTCCACGTGCCAGACCACATGCCATCAGCATGCTCACTGTGGCCTGTGAAGACGCTCTTGGTGGGAACTTACTTTATCAAACCGTCTTCCACGTACAAATCGGCGTGAAAGGACTGGTCGTCATTCACGACCTTCCCGCCTTTGATCAGGAGGCGGTCACTCTGTGGCAAACGAACAAAAAACCAGGTAAGTTTTCTCCAACCCGAGTCACCTAACACCTTCCGCACATTGTCTCCCTCCAGATTTACATGGAACCGCTCAGGCACCATCTGTGCGTGTCAAACCCAACAAAAAGGCCAGCGGCACTTACCACCGGAAAGGAGGGGCAGAGGCAGCCCCGCCCACTCCTGAGGGCCTGGCGCCCACCCAGCGCCCCCAGCACAGCCCCTCCTAATCAGCAGACCCCCCACAGGTCCTCCCACAGTGCCCCGGTACAGCCTCCCCCTTCCCACCTGCCCCGCTGGTCAGTAGCTGCCCCCCACCAAGGTACAAGGATGGAGAGGGGAACTGGCTCTCACTTTGTTAAGAGAGCCAGCATTAGAGTGACAGGGTTGGGGCGAAATGGGATGAAGTCTGTCACCTCACGTGGCACCCAGGCTGGGGACAGAGGCCCACACAACATCTGCACTGGCCCTTCCAGCCCCCCGCCCCCAGCCATTGCCTGAGAGAAATCACACACAGGGCCATCGAACCGTGACGAACACGAGAGGACAAAGAGTATGACATGATGGATGACGGGGGAGGCATGTGGCAGCTTGGGGACGGAGAAGGGCCTGCCTGAGGGGTCTGAGGGCTGATGCACCCACCCGTGCAAAGGCCCTGCGGCAGGAACAGCTCGAACTAACACGAAACCCGGGAAGACATGGGGGCTGGAAACTTCTGCGGGGCAGGGTGAGCGGCCCAGGGGCCAGTGGGGGCGGGATGCGCTGGGCTGCTGCCTGGGGCCCCGTGCAGGGACTAAGCGGGTCTGACAGGGGTTTGAAGAGATGGCTCTGCATGGAGCCTAGAACCTGGATGGAAACAGGCCCACCATTTGGGTGGTTTCCGAGGCTGCCAGAGAGGAGGGGCCTGGGGCCAGGATCCCAGGGCTGATGAGAGGGGGTCCCCAGAGAGGCTGCTGTTGAAGAGGCCACCGGGGTGGACCAGGAAGGCATCAGGCGACCACAGGGGCCGGTGTGGCCTGTAGGCACCCCAGGTGGATGAACAAGGTGTGGGAAGCCAGGCCAGCTCTCCTGGGTCCCCCCGCAGCACAGAGCTGGGGCACTGGGAGAGGCCGACCCAATGCTGGGCAGACATAACCCCTTCCAAATGTCAGGACAAAGTAGGACACAGTGTGATGGCTGTTAGGGTGACAGCTGGACCTCGGGGAGAGTAATGGGGAGAAGGGCAGCAGGCAGACTGGTGCAGCTGAGGGCCCCAGTCTGCAGCACCTCAAGGCCCCCTACCACCTGGCCTGTGGGAAAGACAGCACCCATCCAGAGGCCAGGCCAGAACTCAGCCAGGGGCTTCTGGCTCCTTACGCTCCACCAGCCTGATGCCAAGAGGACCAAGCGCCACCCCTCGGTGGGTCTGAGCTCTGGGAGCTTCCCCGATAATCCGGGACTCGTGGTCTCCCAGCGTTATCCCTTGTTCTCACTGACACCCAGCACCTTTCGGGTCTCGGGTAAAACCACCACTGGAGTCTCCAAAAGCCAAAGGCAGCCCCTCCTACAGCCAGAGCGGGTAGTTCTACAGTTTAAATTGGCTGAATAACATCTAGAAAGATCTCATGCCTGGTGAAAGTGATATGAAATTCACATACCACCCCTCTCCCCAGGGAGGAAGAGACTTGTAATCTGCGCCCCTCCAAAACACACAGTTTTTGGGTACCAACTCTGACCCCTTCCTGGGTTTGGCAGAACTGGAGAGAAATGCAGTCGGGATGGGGTGCAACACTCAGGATGGGGGGCTCTAAACCAGCTACCTTTCCCAAGACCTCCCTCTGGGAAGGGGTCTTCCTGTCCCCCCCCCCCCAACAAGCCCCACTCCTTCCCATCCCCCTTCCCCAGCCGGCCAGCATGGGGGGAGGCCCTCCTGAGCGGGTAGAGAGGGCTCCTTGAGGGTCTCAGGGAGTGAGCCGGCAACCCCACCGACCCTGCGCCAGCCCACAGAGGCCCAGGCCGGAGTTGGGTCAGAAACCCCGTGGCCTGCCACCCCCGCCACCATCCAGCTGGCGCCCCTTCCCTCCCTCCCCACGCAGGCTCCAGGGGCCTGGAGGGGCGGCTTTGTCTCCTGGCAGCGAAGGGCGGAGGGTCTGACCTCCCGCACTGGTGCGAGTGGGTGTTAGGGGGGTCTCCTCCCCCCAGGGCTGGAGGCGCCCTCTCTGCACCTCGTGAGCTCGCCTCCCCGCAGTCTCCGAACCCCGGATTCATGGAGGGGTTTGGTTCGGGCTGCCAGGGGCTCCGGCGAGCTGCTGGACAGAGTCGCTTTGTCTCGGACGGAACAAGAGCTCCGGACGCCGCGCGCTGCCTGGGGGGTGGGCGGCCCAAGGGCAGCCGCCCTTAGGGGTGGCTGTGCCGCCGCTGCGGCTCCAACAAAGGGCCGAGCTGGAGGCGGGAGCCCAAGGCGGGAGTCCGAGGCCGGATCCACAGCCTCCCTCTGGCCACCGTGGGGAGGGAGGCGCACCTGCGCTTTGGAGAGCAGGGCCTGGCCTGCGCCCTCCCCGGGCTGAGGGGAGGTCCCAGGAAGCTAGAAGGGCCCGGGCCTGTGCGCCTGGATCGGTAAGGGGGTCGGGGCGGCGCTCGAGGCCAAGGCGGTGGGCAGAGGGGGCCGGGCGGGCGAAGCGGGCCGGGAGAGGGGCTCACCGTGATCCGGGGGATGCTCTTCTTGCCTTGGAAGGACATTCTCCTCTTCCGGCGGGCCTGGCTTGGGGGTCCGGGGCGGGGGCTGCTAGGGCCTGGCGCGAGGACGTGGGGGTGCTGGGTGTCAGAGTAGGAGCGCGCCAGTCCTTGCGACTGCGTTCCAGGCCTCACCCCGTGCAGGCCACGCCCCCTAGCAAGCCCCTCCCTAGACAGGTCCCGCCCCCTGCCCGTGGCTGCTCTCTTGCATTCGAGTTTCTCCGCCGCCGAGCTCAGTTTCCCCCGTCTAGTCGGTCAACTCCCGGCCCCAGGCCCCAGGCCCCAGCACCGGGCCCTGCCGGACCGGACGCCCTGGGTGCAGACCCTGTGCCGCCCGCCCGTGCGAGGCGCGAACCTTGCGCCCCGGGAGGAGGGTAGGAGAGGTCAGTCAGTGTCTTGCCAGGCCAGCGAAGGCCCCGCCGCCAATCCCCTGTGACCTGAGGCACCCAAGGCCACGGGGGTGGAACCCGATCTCAAGTTCAGGTCCAGGCGCTAGGGGAGCCCGACTCTGCCCAGGAGGGGGGTCTCCGGCCAAAGCCGAGCTCCTTCGAGGACAACCCAGGCGGGGTCGGGGCGCTGGACTGTACACTGACCCCGGGAAAGGGTGAGGCAGACACCTCCCAGCGAGGCTGCTCCCTACCCAGCGCCCAAAGCTTGGGGACAGGTTGGAGAGACACACAAAAAAGGAAGAGGCATGGAGATGGAGAGAGGCACAAGCACAGCTACAGAGCCCAGGACCAACCAGCGCCCAGAACACGGGTGCGAGAGGCCAAGACCCAGGACAGAGCTGGGAGAGCGAATCGCAAAAGGCAGAAGCCCCAGACCTGCTCGGTGGAGAGGCCCCGCCTCCAGCCCTGCGTCCCCTCGGTGGAGCTGGAGGAGGTGGGACAAGGCCGAGCTCCCGGCCCATGCACCGCCCCTTGGCCTCCAGATGCGGTACTCGTCACATCAGGCAGCCGGGACCCACATCCCCTCGCATTGGCCCCGCCGCCCACAGCCTCGGCCCCGCGGCCACTACCTGCCCTGGGTCGTCATCCTGGGCTTTGTAGGGCCACCCTTGTAGAGCTGCTGCGGCCGCCAGGTCGTCTTCACCCGTCTCTCGCGGGCCCTCGGAGTGGCCACGTGGTCCGTTATAGGGCTCTCCGGCCCAAGGGCCTCGGTGGCCGCCACCCAGCGCTTCCAGCTGCAGGGTCTGGTTCTCAAAGGTGCAGCGTCTGCACTCAGTGGACGACTCCGCCAAGCTTCAGCTAGGACCGCGGGCTGCCTGCACCCAGCGTCCCCAGGAATGTGGGCAGAGGCTCCCGGGCTCCAGTGGCCGAGCGCAGCCACGGCAGGAGCAGGGGCGGGGGCGGGGCCAGGTGCTGCCTGTGGACCGGGGCCTAGCGCTCTCCCCGCCCCTGCCCCGCCACCACCCCACCCCTATCCTAGAAGCTGGGGCTGCAACTAGCTGACCAGTTCTGTCCCAGCCGAGGAGCACGTGGGTTCCCACCTCCCGTGCGAGCCACTGGAAGGGCAAGGCACAGGAGAAGCCACTGTGCATGGAACTACTGCAGGGCGTGTCCAGGCCCCATTGGGGGCGGGGTCCCAGCACAGGCTGGGAGGCTCTACGCATTTCCAAGTTTCCACAAGGTCGGGTCGGGGGACATTAGGGAGTGTGCATGGGCCCTGAGAACTGCTCCTGGCCCCTCTCAAAGCCAAGTTCAAGGTTTGGGAGAGAGCAGGCAGCATGCTCCCTACTTGCCCAGGGCCACAGGGCGATGCTGTCAGTCCAGGGGCCCTGCAGATCGACTCTTAAGGAAATGTCAGTCCAGTCTTTGCGTTCGGTTAGTGCAGGCAGCATTTCAAAGCACAATTGCGGACAGCAAGTCACCGCAGGGCCCTGGAGCCCTGACCCAGCATCCCATGGGGCAGGGGCACATCGCAGGGCGAAGCTGACGCTGCCCCTTCCCCTCCCCAAAGCGATCAACAAAGCCTCCTTTCCCCACCTGTGGGCAAGGGTCACAATGCCAATCTGCTGCCAGGTGTTCGCACTCATCTGCAGAGTTCCCCGGCTGCTCTGAATCACCTGAGCGTCCTCTCCTGGCTCTCCTTTGATAACCAGCAGCCGGAGGCGGCCTGCCCAGTGTCCTATGGGTGACTGTCCGTGGCTGCGGATGAGGCTGGACTGCCCTCCCCAATGGGCAGCAGGCCCACGCTCCCTCCCTGGCGTGGGAAGAGGCAGGGCTGTCCAGTGTGGACCCAGACACAGAAGTGGCCAACACAGCTCAGCTTTAATGCCTCGTGAAGAGAACGCTGCTATTCTAAGATTTATAACAATTTTTATTAAAACTGTACAATAAATTACAAATGAGTAAAAATTCTCTGGTGTGTGTGTGTGTATATATATACATATATATATATATAGTAGGAATCACAATACAAAAATACGTGTAAAATTCTGTGGCCGATCACCGTGCAGACCCACTCCAGCCAGTGAGCTCTGCTCAGCGGGGGCAGACCACGTGTTCTGTGTTACTGAGTTTCCCGGGGAACGCTGAGGTTGGACGGCACGTCGCTGTGAAAAAAAAGTCCTGCTTCGTTTTTTGCATAAATTTACAATAAAGCTTTTAAAAAATATACAGTGAACAAACACGGGATCTGACACACGTATTTTACAACTTGATTCCCTGAGCCTAGACGTAAGTCCATCACTGTGTGTCGGAACACACGGCCCACCCTCAGGTTCTGATGGCGGGGTGCTGGCCAGCGCAGGCTGATGTGACGGAGCCTCAAACCCAGTCCCACACACCCTGCTTCCCGACGCCGGGGGTGGCGTGCGCCGGCCGTGTAAGGCACGAGGGGTGTCCGGAAGGCTCGGGGTGCCACGTGGGCAGAGCACTTTACGGAAGCGCCACAGTCTTTCAGCAGCCGGCACCCTGGACGGGGGACATGGGGTGCACACCCACCTGTGTCAGCAAGGGAGCGGCAGTGCACACGGGTCTCTGCTCGGGGACACGTGCACAGTGTGACACACTCACAGTGACGTGGGACAGCTGCGGATGTGCTGGCGGCTCGGCTGCACAGATGGCGTTTGCGGCAGCCTCTCAGGGTCCCTCCTCTCGGGCCACGACAGAGCGAAGCACTTCCACGCAGACCTCTGCTGCTGGAGGAGCCCACCGGTCTTCATCGAAGGTGTACTCGAGGCCTCAGAGAGTGTACCTCATTTAGAACACTCGGTTCTTCAGATGCTCCCTCGACAGGCAGGAATCAGGGACAAACGCTCATGGTTTGCTTTTTTGGCCAAAGCCCAGTCCTGGAATGCTGGGTTTTGGGATCAGATGGACCAGGTGTCTCTGACACCTGACCAAGAGCCATGATGTCTGCAGAGGACAAGGGACGTGGCACCTCAGCCTGTGCTTCCAGGGGGACGACAGGGGTACAGGTGGTCGGTGCGTGGAGTGTCACTAAAACATCCACTGAGCCATTTCCCTTTCCCACGCACACACACCTTCACAAGTGTCGGAGGGCACTTCCACACCTCTCTCTCCGTGTACCCTTTCCAAGTGACGAGCTGTGACTGAGAGCGTCTGGGGTGGGTGGGTTGACGTGTGAAGTGCTCCAGTCGGACAACATGCAGAGCCGTGACGATCAAGGAGACAGGGACGTGACTTTGGGTTTCAAGTTCGTGCCTTCAGATCCTGCATGGCCACACACATGGCTGCCGTTCCTGCACAGGTGCGCACAGGCCGGACCCCGGGGCGTCCCTGGACACTCAGGCCCCACGTCCCTCACGTTCGAGTGGTTCGTCCGCACCTCCGTGGGGCCTCTCACCAACGCAGGACTGCCGCCACCATTCAGCCCGAGCACAGCAAGCATGCCAGGACGGTGAAGTCGGGAGAACAAGACAGCACCACGCGGGGGATTTCCGATGTGAGAAGCCAACCCCAAAGCCGGGCTCAGCCAGAGAAGCCGTGCCCTGGCCCAGGTCTTGTCCCAGTGAACAAGTCAGCGCGGCCTCGATGACAGCAAAGCAGCACCGGCGTCCAGTGCAGCACTGCCCAGTGGGTCCCTGCGGTCCCCCGGGAGGGGCACGCCTGTCTGATCCTGAGTGTCCCCCAGCCTCAGCCGAGGGACCTGAGCCTGCTCCTACTGCCACTGCCGTCGCACCAGAGCGGGACCTCTTCCAACACAGATGTGGCAACCCTTCCGCTTGCAGAGGCAGCCTTGCACAGGCAGCCTCCCTCCAGCCCTCAGGGCTGTGGCTCCTTTCCTTTTACACGGCGCTGGAGCCCCGTCCTCGCCTGGCTGCAGTCTGATGGCCCAATGTGCTGGCTTCTAAGTGCCCCAAAGAGCTCCTTCCTGTGTACAGTCTTCTGGCTGAGCACGTGTGCACACACACGCACACACGTGTGCACTCACATCCATGCACAGAGGCACCCCTTGCAACTTCTTCAGCTCTGACAGCAACCACCTCAGACCATCCCGCTGTGAGGCCCACGGAGGTGCTGGACATCACACCCCATCCGAGCGCTGGGAGTTGCCCCGGGCTGTGGGCCCGAGCCCTCAGTGGGGAGGGAGTCACACCAAGACTGGCTGTGCCCACTCGTGGTTTCCTCTGGAAAAGAGGGAAGACAAAAGCCTTGTTTTGGCGTGAGACCTGCCATGCCCTTGTGGGGCCCCACGCACAGCAGGGAGGCTCTAGAGAAGCACGGCTGTCCGTGGGGCCCAGTTTGGACCTCTGCCCCCCAGATGCCAACGACCCCTCCCCAGAGGTCATGACGCCCCATGCGCGGAAGTGGCCTCAGCCTCCCCCAACGCCTGGGGCAGCCGCCCACATCTCTACCCCACCTCTGTTTCTCCTTGTTAGGGCTATGGTGGCAGCAACTCTTCCTCATTGCCTTTTCCGTTTGTGATGTGAGGGACAGCCCGGAAGGGCCTTGTAACAAGGAGGGTGGGCCTGGAGCTCACCCAGGAGTGAGAGCAGGGTGGGGGGGGTCAAAGGCGCAGCCTCCGGGCTCACAGACATCGGACGCCCCCCAGGTTTCTCATCCAGCACAGGCGGGGAGCGCGTTGTGGGTCACTATGGTTTTCGCATCTTAACCTAACTTCTAAGTAAGCAGGCAGTCCCCTGGGGGAGCTCCAAGGGCAGGCAACTGCCCAGTGCTGTCCTGGTAAGGCAACCAAACCTCCCCCTTCACTGAGGACAGCAAGATTGCGACGTCATTTTTACATTGAGCTGAGCTGAGGGTGTGTGGCCCAAGTACAGGAACACGCTGAAAACCAAAGCCACAGATGGGCTCGGTTCATAGCACCAGGACGAACAGAGGAGGGACACGGGGAGGCCCCTGGCCTAGCAGGCACACGGGCGGCAGAGCCTGGTTGAGCAGCAGAAGCAGAATGCCCATCGTACCCACGCAAACGGGTCAGGAAACATTCTGGTCTCTGTCGGAACAGAGCCCGGGCTCAGGCCCTGCCGCCCGTGTTTGTGGAGGGCCTCCCCACCCAGCCTGTGGGGAGTCACTCGGCTGCCACAGGCACAGGAGCGAGCCCCTTCCTCCTGGGGCTGGAGGGGCCCACAACCCCACATGACACAGGAAGCCGGGTCCCCACACAGGGTGCACCAGCTGGGGTCCAGGTCGGTGAGATCTCTATTCTCTGGCCCCAAACACCACCCCTACTTCCTGTGTCCCAGACCCCCCCAAATAACCCACACAAATGTCTATCATCAGCTCCTAGGATGACGGAGAACGGGCTGAAACAACCTTCCAATGCAGCTCTGTTTGTCTGGAGAACTGCAGCCAAACATTTTTGAACCAAACGGAAACCAGGGAACAACAAAGCCTGCTGGGGTGAGCCACCTGCCCAGCCCCACCCACCCACAGACAGGAGAGGTGACGCAGCAAAGGACCCACATTCCAGAGAGACTGCCCTGGGCTGAGCCAGATCAGACAGGGCAGAACCCCGCCCCTGGGCAGAGGGGGTAAGGTTCCCATAAGGGCCCCAAGCTCTCGGGTGGGAAGTGCCGTCCCCACGGCCGTGTGGCGGGACCTCACCTGCTCACCGCCTCGCGTCCAGCTCTCCTCGCCCTCCCAGGGGCACTGCCGCCCCCTCGCCTGGGCTGCCCTTGAGTGTGAAGGGCGGGGTCCAGACAGGGCAGCTGTGGCCACATTCGACTCCCAGCAGCCCGCAGGCCTCCGGGTGGAGGCGATGGGCCCTCGGTGGGGTCTGGGCTGCGCAGCTGGGGTGCCTCCCGGGTGTCAGAGAAGATCAGGCCCCCTTGCAAGGGGCCGTCCCCATCTCGTCCTGTCTCCTGTCCTCATCACCGCACTCCGTCCGCCAGGCTCCCGGCCGCGGCTCAGAGCAGGCCCTCCATGTCTCAGCGGGGTCAGGAGGCCTTTGCGAAGGCTCGGCGCGGCAGCCATGATGCCATCTGTGCCCATGGAGACGGTGTCACAGACAAGGGGTCACTGCGGCGTGTCCATCAGTAGGTGCTTGGGACCCCAGTGAGCGAGTCACGGTGTCATCGTCACCACTGGTAGGGAGACCATTCTCGTGATGTTCGGGGACCCTTTCTGGTTTCCCTGAAGCAGGTCACCATGGCTGCCACAGCCTCCATTCTGTCATTTTAAGGGGCACCAGCACTTTTCTGAGCATCTTCCTCCAAGACTGTGTGTGTGGCAGCCACAACAGGGACCAGGTGGGGTAGGCGTGCGAGCTCGGGGACACGGCATCTGCTCCCACGCAGCAGGGCACTCACTCATCCCTGGAACCAGGATTGGGGGGCTGCGTCGCAAGGAGGAATCTCGGGGTCCAGCAGCCAAGACTGGCCTCTTCCAGAAGAGCCCAATCAGGAAACGAGCCCTCGGGCCCATGGAGGTGACAGTCGTTCAAGCCCACCCCCTGCCTCTTCCCCGACAGAAGGGGTCCACACAGGCCAGATCCTCCTGTGTCTTCAGGGATGATTCGCCACCCGGGCTGCCGCTGCTCTCTGGTCCAGCTGGAGGCACAGGGTCCGGCTCCACTGGGGGCTAGAAGGACAGAGACGTGGACCTATGATGGAGGTGGTCTGGCGCCTGAGAAGGGGCTGCAGGGGTGAGGCCTTGGGGAGAGGGCGGCCGCTGCTCCGGGGAAGGGCCCTTCCGGACACCCTGTGAGGGGCAGGGGCCTCGGACGGAGACCCCCTGCTGTTGTTTCAGGAGGGGGTGGGGGTCTGAGAGCCAGCGCGTCCAGGAAGCTGGCCCTTCCGGCTGCACCTCCTGCATACCCCAAGCTTTTGTCCAACACCATGGGGAGAGGACACAGGACATGAGACTGTGCTCCGCCAGTGTCATGGGGCATTCGGGGCACACAGCCCCTCACTGTGGTGGTGCTGGGTCCTGCCCTCCTCCCTTGTCAAGGGAGGCAAGTGCCCGTGTGCCCCCCAAACAATGCCGGCCCCTCTGAACCCCAGCCCCGGGGCAGGCTGAGGGTCCTGGGCTGCCGGGCAGGTGCAGAGCGGGACGCTCACCCCAAAACTGCAGCCGGTGACGTACTCACCGCATCGGGGCACCCAGGCGAGCTAAGACCAGAGGATGAAAGCTAAGGAGAAAAACAAGAACAAAAATAGGAACTGGAAAGGGAAGGGAGGGGAGACATGGAGGGGAAGAAGAGAAAAGAAAGTTTGTAGAGCTTCTGGCCAGAAACAGCGTGGCCACAGACAGAACAGGGCGGAGGGTCGCTGCGTCTGAGTGACGGTGCGGCTGCCACGCAGAGACACGCCCAGGGGACCTCGCACAGGCTGGGGGCAGAGCTGGGGGGACAGCCAGGAGGCCGCATATCCAGTGTGTCTGCAGCACGAGCACACCTCGGCTGGTCGCCTCGCCTCTCAGGGGCTCAGTTTCCTCCTCTGTGGGGTGGACCAGCCACGTGGGCTGCCACCAGAGCTGACAGTGACAGTGATCATGGGCTAATAACGCTGAGGGCCTTGTGGGAGCCAGGCACCCCACACTCCTGACACCCGCGTCCCAAGTGACGAAGTGCCAGCCACGTCCTGAGTGTGCTTCACACTCGGAGCCCCGTGTGGGGCTGGGGGAGGGGCCAGAGCAGTTTAGGCCCAAGCAGACCTGGCCTCGGTCCAACCGCCTGGAAACCCAGAGCTTACTGTAGCTGAATCAACGGAATAAAGATTCCAGTATTTAATCCCAACAGACGCTCTTTAAGAAGCAGAAGGGAGCAGATGTCCCTTGAGGGAGCGGAGACTGCACCCCGGGTGAGGCTGGAGCCCCGAGCACAGTGTGTCCCCTCCTGGTGACCCACGAACACACGAATCGTAAACCCTTGTTTGCCTGACGCTGGTTTGGAAGCTGCGCGGCTCTAGGGGCCGGTCGTGGGCACAGGGGCTTTGCCGTTACCGTGACCACTGTTTGGCGGAAGCAGGTGTCACTGGCGGGAGAGGTGGGCAGGGCAGGGTGGGGGAAGGGACCCTCGGTCCTGCGAGCCCAGAGCCCTTCTGGCCCCCCGCAAGAACGCATGCCGCCCGCAGCGAGGGAGTCCCGTCCAAACACCAGCCGCCTGCTCTCTGAAGGGGGCAAGCAGGGCGGTGGATCCGACTGGTCTCTTCCCTCAGTGCTCAGTGGGGGCTGGTCACTGCATGAGACGCCCCCCAGGCAGGACTGACCACAAGATCCCATCACTTGTGGTCACTAGAGATCACTGAGCCATCCCTAAATTTTTGGGGGAAACTGCCCTACACTAAGCAACCTCTCAGGAAGAGTCAGGGTCACCCGGGCCTGCTCCACATGGTTCGGTCCGGGAAGTACCAAGTCGCACTATCGCCGTGAGGGGACCGAGTGCCCGTGACCCACGCCTCCCAGGCCGGGCGCCAGGAGAAGAGCCAGACAGACGGCCCAGGCCCCCAGCCATGTGGCCCCAAGCTAACTGCCCACCAGCGGCGTTCCCTGACCCTGGAGGCAACTGAGCCTAGGACCAGGACTAAGGGTCTCGCACTGGACAGATGGCCCGTCCTTGGGGGACATCCCGTCCTACAGAAATTGGGTTTCTGTCCAACGTGCTTGGGGAACTTGGGAAAATCGAATGCTCCTGCATGCTGTCTGGGAGCCTGGGTCACAGTTCCCCACCACGACTGCGGAAAGTGAGGCCGTGAGAGACGTGGATCCCAAGGTCACAGGGTTGGGCCATGTCAGAGGGGAGTCCCAGGCCCCAGACCCCAGGCCCCTGGCTGAGAGCTGCCACGGCCCCAGGGCCCGTGCGCGTCCTCGTGAGCCCGACCTCGGACCCAGCCAGCATTCGATGACGTGCCTGTGACCGACTGGCTCTTCTCTGCTTCCGACGCCCGGGAAGAAGACACGCCCCGACAGCTGTGCTGACTGTACCTTTTCCTCCAGCTCCTTTATTTGCCTCTTCTGAGCTTCTATTCTTTCTTCTAACTCTTTAATTCTCTGCAATGTTAAAAGGTGGGAAGTCTTCAATAACCGGACGTACTGGGGGAAAAAGCCTCTCAAGATGTCACTCAGGTGTGTATATGGCAACGGAGTGGCCTCCGTGCTGGTCACACTGCCAAGGGCCTGTCTGTGAATCTGGTCTGCGCCGCGGGCCCAGAGCCTCGGCCTGCCCATCCTGTGTCATCTGGGGTGGGGTAGGGCGGGTCTGCCAGCCTCAGCCACCCAGGACACAGCTGCCCCCTCGTGGCTGTGCTGGACCTTCCCTCAGGCACACTCCCCCCCCCACCTCCTGCAGCTCCAGACCATCAACCGTGATGCTAGACACACAGGGAGACGGTACGGAGCCGAGAGTCACGGACTGAAGCCCTCTGGTGGGCAGTGCTGACTTGATGCCCCTCTGCATGTGCCCGCAGTGCCCGGGTGCCCGTCCTGGGCCCTGGGGCGGCCGCGCTCTGGCCGCAGGGCCACGGCTGGCAGTGCTCACACTGACCACCCTGGATCCGGGGCTGAGTGGCCTGGTGGCTGGGAGCCCTCTGCTCAGACATCAGTCCCCGACAGCCACAGAGAACCTCGCCAACCAGCTCTCTGACTGCAGTGGGCAGCTGGGTGTCCTGAGCAGGGTCCATATCCGTGATCCTCCCAGGTCACATGGGGGCACACAGGAGGGGAGGCGTGTCTTCCACGCCAGGCCTTCTAGTGTGCCAGCATCCCTCATGCCCCACCCCATTAGAAAGGGGCTAGCCAGAGGACACAGTGGCTGCTCCCCAATCCACAAGCTGCTGCTCCCCAGGTGGCACCCTCACTATGCCCTTACCCGATGGTCAGGGGTCCCAGAAGAGGGGACGTGCACTGAGAGGCCAGGACAGTGTGGCCCAAGAGGCTGGTCTGGAGGGGCAGACAGCCTGACAGAAGGGTCAGCCAAGGGCATGGTCATGAAGGATGTGGTCATTGGGGGTGGCTACTAGACAGAACGTTCCTGGCACCATCCCCTTGGCCCCAACCTGCACCTGCTGTGCCAGCTGCAGTAGCTCCATGCGCTCCCATCCCCACCTCCCCCGCACCTGCTGTGCCAGCTGCAGCAGCTCCATGCGCTCCCATCCCCGCCTCCCCCGCACCTGCTGTGCCAGCTGCAGCAGCTCCATGCGCTCCCATCCCCGCCTCCCCCGCACCTGCTGTGCCAGCTGCAGCAGCTCCATGCGCTCCCATCCCCGCCTCCCCCGCACCTGCTGTGCCAGCTGCAGCAGCTCCATGCGCTCCCGCAGGATCTGGGTGTCCCGCTCTCGTAGCTCGCTCATGACTTGGCGCTTCCACTGCTCCACGGCCACCCTGAGCTTCTCCCGCTCCTCCTCCGACAGCAGCTCGGCCACCTTGGCCCCCGCCTCCTGCTGCAGCGCGTCGAACAGCATGGCCTCCAGCTCCAGGATATGCTGGGCAGGAGGGCAGAGGTCAGCCTTCGCAGCAGGGGGCTAGGCACCCCATCCCTCGGGGTCACGTCTCCGAGCCCCTGTGTGGAGGGTGCTCCTTCCTCCTGCACTGGCGGCCGTGACAGTGAGCACAGACACCGGGCCCTCTACACGACTTGTACCGTTGGGAAAGCGCGGTCAGCAGACACACAAGCCCAGAGGGGTGCAGCCTGTGGGTGGGTCCCTGAGGACAGAGCAGCAGAGGGAAGGCTCCTTCCTTGGCTCAAAAGCTCTGTCAAACCAAGCTCTGTGAGCCTGGGGAAGGAGGTGGGCAGCGCTTCCAGGGCATATATCAGTGATGACTCCCCACCTGTCCCCAGGCAAGGCTGGGCCTCTGTCATCCTCCGTGCCACCTGTGGTGGGGTGGACTGTGTCCTCCAAAAAATTCACTCAAGTCCCTCCCATACCGAGTGGGGCGTCTGCTGAGTGTCACTCTGGTACTGAGGAGCAGACATGGGGCACACCTGTCCCCGAGGGGTCATAGCATCCATGAGGAGGCAGGACTGGGCCGTGGGGCTGCCCAGGTCGACCAGCTCACCCCTCAGGCCACAGCACCACCTAGCACTCTGGAGCCCTGGGCCAACTCTGCACAGGGGCCACTGTGGGCGGACGGCTTCCCCATGGACCCGGGAGAAGGGTGACTATTAGGGGCCACCACAGCCACCACGGATCTCAGGTGAGGGCCTGGAGCCCCCGGGAGCCCCCTCAGTAAAAGAGTAGGAGGAACAGAGAAGCAGGTCAGGGCTGATACGTGAGGTCGAGGGTAGGGAGGGACTAGGCTGTGAGCTGAGTAGGCCACGGAGGGGACACAGTGATGAGGAAAGACCAGAGTGGGCGGCTGCCTCCCTGAAATCCTGTCGTGACTGAGGAAGCGCCGTGGGTCCAGGCAAACTGGTCCCTTCCGCACCTCAGCCCCCAGATACACACCCTGTTACCAACACTCAAGGGTCCAGCCATCTGATTTGAGGTACTTCCAAAGGTTTTCCTCTGGAAAAATGTCAGGGACACAATCTTTGAAAAAACCAAGTTCTCAAACTACAGAAACCCATCTTCCCATGAAAAATGTAACACCTTCAGCCTTGGCCAGTGTGGCTCAGTGGATGGAGCACCGGCCCAGGAACCAAAAGGTCACCGGTTCAACGCCCAGTCAGGGCACGTGCCGGGGTTGCGGGCCAGGTCACCAGCAGGGGGCGCACAAGAGGCAACCACACACTGATGTTTCTCTCCCTGTCTTCTTCCCTCCCTTCCTCTCTCTAAAAATGAATAAAATCTTTAGAAAACGTAACACCTGCAGAAATGAATATTTACTTTTCTTTAGGCAAAGTGATTACAGAAAGTCCTATAGGCTGAGCAGACATTCTAAGAAATGGAAAAAAACATAAGCCACCACTTTGGCCCTCACACGGCAGTGTTCCTGACAGTCACAGAGTGCTCTGTTCCCAGCTGCCACCGCAGCTCACATGCCCCGTGGACGGCCCCTTCTCAGGGCGCGGGCGCTCTACATCTGGGGACACCCTGTACTCTGACAGACACAGCTGAGTGTGGGGCTCAGAGTCCGTGCCACGGGAACCTGGGGTGGGGACTGTCCATTGCCTCCCTGCGTGCACAAGCACGGGCCAGGGGCCACCTGCGGGACATCTCTCTTCCTCTGCCAGCGCCAGGAAGGGGAACTGATACCTCTAGGTACCAGGAGGGGCCGAGTCACTGGCCTCGGGTGTCCTGGGGGCTGGACGCTCCATCCCAGACCCCATGCCTGCTTCCAGCCAGTCCTCGGCCCACCTTGCTGGGGCCACGGGACAGTGTTTCCTGAACTGGAACGTGACACACGCTGATTGCACGGGGAGACAAAGGCATGTGGCCTAGGACAGCGTGCAGGGTGACAGCGGTGGACAGGGGCAACCACCTGCCAGAGCTGGGGCGGGCTTCACTCCTGCAGGAAGCCTGGGGGCTCCCCATGCGGGTGCTGCTTCCCAGGGGCAGGCGGATGAGCTCTTCTGGAAGTGGAAGGTGGGGTGACCCCAGTAAAGTACTGCTACTGACACCCCACTGTGTTCACTGACTTTGCGAGTAAGTCCCGGTTCAGTGACTCCCATCTTACCCGCTCACTTTCAGCGTCCCCGTGACTCCGCCCCATGCCCGTGTCCACAGGGCAAAGCGTCGGACAAGAGGCAGCCCACGCAGCCGCGGAACTCGCCAGGCGAGGGGGCACCAGAGGGACAGTGGCAGGCAGCGACCTCACGCCGGTCACACGGGCCCAGGCCCTTCCTGGGCGGGGGTCTGAGGCCCAGCCCCGCCAGCATGGACCCGCTTTCCCCATTTCCAGCCCCATCCCCACAGGGGTGCCCTGGCCACATGGCCCTCACCTTGTGGGCCTGGTCCAGCGCCTGCTTCCTGAAGTCCAGCTCCTCATCCAGGTAGCCCTTCTGCTTACTGAACAGCTCCTGCAACACAAGAGGACCTGTGTCTCGGCCTCAGGGCCCGGCCCGCTGGTGCCGTGGTGCAGGCCACACGCTGGGATGCCCACTGACCTTCTCGCTCTCCAGGTCGGCCATCTTCCGCTGCAGGGCTGACTCCGTCTCTTCGATCTGCTGGAGCCACTAGACACAAAACAGAGCGGGTGACTGTGACCCTCAGGGGCCATTGCACCTCCCCGTTCCGTGGAGACAGGCTGGAGGAGGGAGGCCCGTGTCCCCCCAACTCTTCCTCCCAGAGGGAAGAGCCTCGCCCTCGCCGGGAGTTGGGCCAGGCTGGCACTGTGGTCTCTGAGATGTCCCTCTGCCCAGGGTACAGGCCACATCCAGGCCCCAGCCCACAGCCTGCCTGGTGTCCAGCGAGCGTGCCCCCAGCCCTTCACCGGGGACAGGAGGAATGTCAGCATAGGGCAGTGGCAGCTTATGCCCCTGTGACCTCTGCCAGGAGATGCAGGAGGGGTGCCATTCTCCCCACCCTGGCCCCTGCACCCCCCACTTGCTGGACACCCTTTCCTGCTGGAGGCCCACAGGTGGATGCACTGACTGCCAATCTGGGGTGCACTGGGCAGGCCGGGGCTGTGTGTGGGACAGGAAGCAGGGAAGCTGAGGTGTGGGAGCTCAGGCAGGCTGGGCAGCCCCTACAGGAGGGTCTCAGCAGGTCAGACAGAATGCTGATAGTTTCAGAGGCCCACTGCGCCTCCCGGCCTTTGGGGGGAAATCGGGGCAGAGCCGGCTCACTGTCGCCTGCAGATATGTGGGGTGGGTGCTTTTCGAACCCTGGTGTGCCAGGCCTCCCAAGGCCAACAGGATCAGTGACTCCCCACACCCCACCCCCGTCCTCACAGGCTGAGTGTACTCCCTGAGCCGAGCTGGGAGAGCGAGACCTGCGGGGAGCCCAGCCCCTCCCAGGAGCACCCACAGTCACGTTACCTTTTCAGCCAAGGTCAAGACTGTCCTGGCTTGTATGATGATCACTTGCTCTTCATTCGTCAGATTCTGTGTCCAAAAGCAGAATATACATAGGGTCAGGGATGGGGCCCTCCGGGGCAGCTGGGATGGATGAGGGGTACGTGGTGGGGCTGAATGGGGGGCACACAGTGAGACAGAACGGGGGTGTTTGGAGGGGCTGATTGAGCAGATGCAGGATGGGGCGGCCAGGGCTGCAGCCAAGAATACTTTTACTAAAAGAGCCTCCGAGGTGTCTGGTGCTCTCCTCTCCTGACCCTGTTCACTCTGGGTGCATTCTCCTTTTTGTTCCCTCGTGTCCCCTCCCTGCAGTAGCCGCGGCGGTCCAAGTGATGGCCCCTGAGGCAGGAGGGGACAGGCGGGAACAATGTGCCGGTGCCCTGTGCCCTCACCCGTTTCAAATCCGCTCTCTGTGGAGTACAGAGCCCTGAGTTATAAAAACGCCACAGACAAATGGGGATGGCTGTGCAGCGGCCCCAGCTCCTGGGGTTCCTGCTTCTTTTCTGCACGTTTCATTCATATCTTGTTCCAAGGAGCCCACCTGGGTGGTCCCTCCAGGCGGGGTGGGCTGGCTTTGGGGCCAATCGCATCCTTGGGGGATGTGGGCACGTGACGTAGGGGCTGCTCAGATCCCAGCTGCCACCTCTGTCGGTGCTGGGGCAGGAGCTGGGCCTCCACAGTCCCGCTGCCACGGGAGCGCCCTAAGGGCGGTCTCTTGCCACCCAATACCCACGCAGCCAGCACAGAGTGGGGCTGGTGACCACCTGCTGTAGGCACAGAGGCAAGCGCTGTCCACAGGGGGTGTGATGCTGCACCCCCAACTCGGGCGTGGTGCTGGGAGGAGGGCCAGGAGCCCCGCACTCCCCCTCTCTCAGGGGAACCAGCCAGGCTGCGTGAACGCCTGGGTTTGGGGGTTCGTGTGTGCGGTCACATGCGTTTGTTCTGTTTCCCTCCACCTGCTGTGGGAAGTGCGCTCATCTGACTATGGGCCTCACTCTGCCTCAAGAGCAGTGACGGGGACAGGGAGCCCCAGGCGCCTTCGGACAGCTGTAGACCTTGTGTCTGTCGGTGGACCTTGGGGACAAGTCCTGGGGTGTGGAGTGGAGCTGCCACCCAGTAGTCCATCCACCCACTGGGCAGGGGGCTCAACAAGTGCAAGGTGACGGATGGAGGATGGAGGGAGATAGATCAACGGACAGAGGAGGGATGGATGGATGAAAGATGGGTGGATGGATGGCCCGTGGGTGGAAGACAGACAGATGGACAGAGGAGGAGGGTGGTATGAAGGGGTACAGTCCCTTTGTCCCCTTAGTAATTAGGCTTCTTCCAGGAGTTTGCTGATGAAATTGGAAACCTGCTCTCAATGAGACTTGCAGGTTATTTATGGGTTCTGCCCACCCTCCCAAACAGAGGAAGTGAGACTCCCGAGTCTGGAATGTCTAAGGCTCCCCACAGAGCCGCAGCCCCCTCCTAGTAAGGGTCTGGAAGAGGTGAAGATGGATTTCGGATCTGAGAACACGTGGGGCCAGAAGCACCTCTGCTGAGGTGCTGGGTGTCGGTCCCCCACCCTAGCCGAGCAGAGACCCTGAAGCCCCACACTTCTGGGTGCTGGTCGCCACCCACGGGCACAGGAGCAACATGAGAAAGGAATGAAATTTCTCCCAAATGCCTGGGGCGCACCTCCAGCAGCTCTGGCCACAAGGAGGGGGCGGCCAGGCAGGGTAGCCGGTGGCAGGGCCACCGTGGGACTCACAGGGGCCCCGGAGCACGGAGGGGCTGGGGCCTCGGGGTGGTCGGCGTGAGGAGGCATGCACAAGTCAGGAGAGCAACATACACTTACGGCGTTGTCCCCCAAGATGTCCAGCTTCTTCATCAGCTCTGTGACCAGGATGTCCTGAAGGCAAAGACACGAGGGACACACGGGAGGTGAGCACCAGCCGGGCAAGGGCGGGCAGGGGCACAGGTGGGGCACCGCTGGGGCAGGGGTTACCGTCACGCCTTCTGCCTCGCAGTACGCCTGGAGGGGGCTCTTGCCGTCCACGAAGGGGGTGTGCTGGAAGTTGATGGCGGGTGACTTCCTCTCCCTCTCCTAGACAGAGAGCAAGGCTGGGCATGGGCCCAGGCCGACCCGTCTCCCCCCTCCATGGGGGCTGAGCGGGGAATGGCCTGGGGAATACAGGGCCACCAAACGCGGTCAGTACGGCTTCTGCGCACACGAGGCCCCAGCCTCGGCACCGGCTGAGCCCTCATGGGACGAGGGCCGACAGCCCCTGTGCACACACGCCCCCAACGGGCCTCGGGACGGCTCGCTCATCCACCATGGACCCCAGGGTCCCCCAGGGCCCGTCCCCCACAGGCCTGACCAGAGCAAGCCCCCGGACAGTGGCAGGTGCGGCCATGCCCTCATTTAGGACCCAAGGCAGGAGCTCTGGAGGCCACAGGGACAGTCACACACAGGGGGCAGTGGCACAGCCTTCCTGCCACCCCAGGTAGGTGAAAGGGGGGACCCTGAGGGGCAACTCCATCTGGACTCAACTTGCTTCCTCAGTGGGCAAGTGGGGACCAAGGCCCTCGCCTCAGGGGCGCCAGAAACAGGACAGCGGGAACAGGGGCTCAGAGAGGCACAGTGAGGATGGGTCGCAGCATCGTACGAGAGGGGAGCATGCTGCCAGTGGGGTCATGACCTCCTGGTCGCCAGGCATCCTGAAGGTGGCCAGGACAAAAGGAGGGCCATGCAGCCTTGTGCAGGCGGCTAGTAGGGAGGACACCAGCCCGGGTCACTGCCTCCCTGCCTCAGAGGTGGCCTGTGTGCTCCAGCCGCCCTCGCAGGAGTGGCAGGTGGCAGGTGAGTATAGCCATGAGGGCAGGCTTGCCCCCTCTTCTCTGGATGGAGGCCAAGGTCCCTGCGGAGGGTGAGGGCCAGACCACCCCATCCGGTCCCCGTACAGCACCTCGGGCACAGAGATGTGCCCCTCCAGCCAGGCCTTCTGGGGTCACGCGCCAACAAGGCTCCGTCCCACCGGCTCTGCGGCGACCACCCTCAGCGCCTCCACTCACACCCAGCACCTGCGCACCTCCAGCTCCAGGATCCGGAACTCCAGCAGCTCGTTCTGGTCTTTTGCATCCTGGACCTCATGTTTTAACCGAGCCTCTTGCGTCTCCATCTGTTTAATCTGTAAAATAAAAGATGGAGGGGACACCGGAGGTCACAGGAGGTCAACTCCTTGGCTCTACCCGTGGGGACAGAGACCTGCCAGGGCGCCTGGCCCAGCGGGGTCCACCCTACTGAGCCTGGCTGAGCCTACCCCTTGGCTAATTTGGGGGGTGGGCCTCAGGGCCAGGTGCATGGGCCAGGAGACAGGGGTCCATCCAGGACAGAGGAGGTAAAGTGTGCCCATGACCCCTGCCTCGCCCTGGTCAGGGCTGCACTCCCGGATCCCAGGCTGGTCCAGGGCTGGAGGGACGCTGTCCAGAGGGGCTGTGTGCTCTGGCTGCCGGGCCACCCTCTAGAAGTTCTCTGATGAAGGGACTGTTTGCACGTCAGGTTTAACGGGCAGACTTGACCTGAGGCCACACCTTCCAAAGGGTGCTCACCATGCAGCCTCTGGAGCGTCAGGAGGCGCCCACTTCGGGCAGCCCCAGACTGAACCCGAGAGGCTGCGGGGCTGTCCTGAGTACCAGGGACGGGCCTGATGGACGCAGCAGTGTCTGACACACAGCGATGGCCTGCGGCCCCCTCTGTGCCATGGGCCACTCCTCTAACCGAGCCCGAGCTCAGACATTTTGTGATGTCGCCGACCACAGCAAGGTCTGCCAGGCCAAACACAGATCAGGAAGCCGCCCCAGACTCTGGGCTCCACCCAGCCGGGTGCCTCTGTCCCAGCTGCCCCAGGAGGCTGGGGGATGGACAGGCAACCCGCAGGAGTGGGCAGCGCAGAAGGCCCATGGGCGGGGCCACAGGGACCCGTGCTCCTCCGTGAGCCCTGGGCAACGGCGCTTTCCCTGGGGAGCCGCCAGACGCTGGGCCGGGCCGGGCACACCTTTTCGATGAGCTCTTGGTTCCTCTGATACAAGGCTTGCTTCTCTTGGATCCACTTCATATCCTTGAGGACGAAGGGGAAATGGAGAGGTTAAGTACGCTGCTGAGTCCGGTCGTAAGTCCCGCCCTCGAGTCAGCCGTGCAGAGCAGAGGGTTCGACAGAAGGACTCAACACCCAGCTTCTGGACAACCCCTTTTCCTGGGCCTCCTGGGCAGAGAGCAGGGGACCCCACGTGCACCCCCCCGGGGACACACCCACCTGCCCCTGCTCCGCCAGCGCCCTCTCCAGGTCCTCAATCTGCGTCTGCGCCCTCTGCACGTCTGCTTGGAGCTGCTCACGGGTCTGTGGGCGGGAGGGGAGACATCAAATTTTCCCTAAGAGCCGGGACGTGCCCACAGGACAGGGACTCTGAGGACAGTGTGTCTGCGGAGAAGGCGTCATCCATGGCTTTGTAGGGGCATAGCAGGGAGGCCTGTTCAGTCGGAGCCCACGACCGGTGCCCCCTCGAAATGCCAGAAAGGCCAGAGGAGGAAACCCAGCTAAGCCACAGGTCAGTCAAGGGGGGAAAAGCGAGGCCCGTGGCTCCCGAGGAAGCTCCAGAGGGGTCTCTGCCACTGCTGTCCCCTGGTCCCCAGAGGGCCCCGCTCTGCCCAGCCAGCCACCCTGAGGCCCAGAATCATGGGACGATGGCCTCTCCCCCTGCAATGGGGTTGGGGGAGCAGAGCTGCACCCCTCACACGGGGCCCCACAGCTGCAGGCTCAGGAGAACCTTTCCCTCCACGGGGACATGGCCTGTCCCCCTGCCCCACCACCACAGTTCCTGCAGCTGCCCTCCCTTGGAGACCCAGCAGCCCCGGGACAGTCAGGTGGTGCCCTGCAAGGGCCCCTGTCAGCCAGCAAGGGGCGCCCATCAGCCCTGCATTCCTACCTTCCCCAGTAGGGACACAGCTGTAGGCACCCCCATCCCACTCATCCAGGAGGTGGGGCAGGTGTGGGATACCCCCCGCTCTGGGTGGGGCTGCCCAGCGAGGCCCAGGAGGCAGGTGGGACAGCTTCTGAGCTCAGCACGTGTTGGATGAATGACTAATCTCAGCAAATGGCACAACCTGCATTCCTGGCCTCCAGGTGTGCAGCAAAGGACTTCACCTTCAAGGCCCTGCAGGCCCTGTGGCCTCCACAGCAGCTGGGAGCCAGACATCGTGCCCTCTGGAGGCTCCTCGGCAACGCCTGTGCCCAGCACCACTCCAGCAGGTTCCACCCGGCCCAGCCCACGGCTTCCCCACCACTGGCTCTCAGTTGCTGGGTGGGTGTCACTGGGCCACACTAACTACCGGGGGTCACATGGGGAGGGGCCCACCGGAGTGGAAGTCAGTTAGACCTTAACTTCTCGCTCGGCGTCCAGCGTCCCTCCGACCTGCTCCTGCAGCAAGGCGTACGCGCGCTGCAGGGCCTGGTACTCCATGGTCAGCTGCCGGAATCGCAGCTCTGTCTCCTCCTTGGCCATGCCCTGCAGAGGCGCACACAGCCAGTGTCACCGCCTGCCTCCGCCCGGGGCCGGCAAGGGGAGTCCGAGCCCCTGGGGTGGGCAGCCAAGGCCCTGGCTCTGGCTGGACCCCTCCTTCCTGAGCAGGCTCACTGAGGCTCCGCCCCACCCACACGAGTCAGGGAGCAAAGCAAGGCTGCAGTGGTCTGGCCACATGGCCAAATTCCTCCCACCTGCCCCACACTCCAGGCCCCTTCTAGCACCGGGACCCTCAATGCCTCCTCTTGGTTGCAGTGACACCTGCTGCCCTAGAAGGGGTCGGGGGCTGCCACCACTGCTGCTTCTGAGGCCCCCCTGGCCCATGAAGGGTTCACTGCTCAGAAAACAAGTCAAAGGTCACATGGGAGGGCACCGTATCTGGAGCAACCGGGCCCGGGAGCCCTCACCTGGCCTGGCTCTCCTAGTGCCAGCCTGTGCCCCAAGCCTTGCTGGTGGCAGGCAGCTGCCGTGTCTGAGATGGTTCAGCAGCTCCGCAGCCACGGGGACCTGCCAGGGGTGGCCCCACCATGGTCTCCATGGCCTGGTCAGGGCCTTGGGCCACTGGCCACTTCTTGTTCTCCGGCCACAGGGGCAGGACCCATCAGCACAGGCTGCTGGCTGCCTGGATTTGAGGGTGGTGTCCTTCCAGAACATGGGGCTGGGGGTGGGACACGCTGGCTGTGTTTCTATCAGAGACACAGCCCCCACTGCCTGTGAGCACCCCAGCAGGTGCCCTTGGCAGTGGTGATGACCCTGGGCTGGGGGTCCAGGCTCCCCCACATGCAGCCCCTTTTCACCCCTGCAGGAGGCACTAGATGGGCCAAATTGGACAGGGTGTGTGCCTGAAGCAAGGGGTGGCCATCAGGGCAGCAGCAACAGAGCATGTTTCTCTCAGTGCAGAGCCGTGGGCTGGGGGGCACAGCCAGTGAGGGCTGCCCAGACACCTCTGCGAGGAGCTGCCCCCGACCCTGGCCCTGCCCGCCCTGTCACCTCCTCCAGGTCGTCGTCGGGCGTGCACGGGGTCTGGTCCGTCCTGTCGGTCTGGTAGGATATGGAAGAGCCGTCGGATTCCAGGGAGGCCTCGTCGTCGTACCCGAAGAAGGTCTCCACCACAACCGGCTTCGGGGGAAGGGGGCGTGTCAGCCTAAACCCAGCCAGGCCGTGCTGCCAGCCCCAGGGGACCTCTGGGCCCCTCCCGCCGGCCCCTCTGCTGCCCAGCTGTGAGCCGCACCCCAGTGCACTCCAGGCCCCATCTCGGCCCCCCAGCCTCAGGGCAAGGTGGGTGCCACGTGGCCCGTGTGGAAGCAAGCCAGCGAAGAGCAGAACAGGAGGGGCCGGGGTCTGCGGAAAGGTGGTCCACCATTGCAGTGGGGACTGGCTCTGCAAGTCCCAGGGCAGTGGCCTTCAGATGCCATTAACCACACAGCTGCCATGTCGCGGGACTCACGGTGAGCTCCAGCCCCATGTTTATTTAGCAAGGGGCCGGCCGCTTGTCTAGCCACACATTTTTGTGTTTCAAAGCATCATCTTTGGCAGATTAGAGTAAAAGTAAGACCAAGAACAAAAGTGGTCCTTCCCCAGCACGCATGAGGGCCCGCCTGAGGGACGCCCCCAGCTCCTCCGTGACACTGGCGACCCGGGCTCTCCCCCGCCGGGGCCCTGTGTGTTCCAGCTCACGGGCGGCCCACTGGCCACCGAGGCGAGAATGCATGGCGGCCAAACTACCAACCAGTGCCCTGTCCTCAGCCCCAAGCCCACCCTGGTCACTGAGGGCTCCTGACCCGCCCGGCCTGTCCCTGCTCCTGTCTCACCAGGGTGCCCAAACGGTGGGCCCAAGTTGGGAGAGCAAGCCTCCTCCAGCCCGTCCACACTGCTGGTGCCTGCCGTCTGGCTCATGGCCTCAGGAAGTCCCTGAGCACCCTCAGATGACCTGACACCTCTTATGCTGCCCGTGGGCCTTTATACAGTCCAGACAAGCTCATGTGAGCTCATGTGACGAACCCTGCAGACCGCTCAAAACTACGCGTGCTTTGCAAAAACCAGGACAGGAGTCGGTCCTTCGGAAAGGTTTCCCAGATCTCCTCTAAGAAAAATCACATGTTTTTCAAAAAGGACTGCACGGCAGAGGAAGTCCCATGTCTTCCAGGGAGAGGCTGCAGCCTGCAGGTGGCTGTCCCCAGGCCACGGGGCAGCAGGGAGGCCAGAGTCCTGTGGCTGACCCCTCCCCCTCCTTATTGTCATGAGTTCATACCTTCTCTTGGGAATCTAAGAGAAATGAGGCCGCCCTGACAGGCTCGGTGGGTTGGGCGTCGCCCTGCAAACCGAAGGTCAGGGCCCGACTCCCGGTCAGGGCACATGCCTGAGTTGTGGGTTTGGTCCTCGGTTGCGGCGCATGTGAGAGCCAACTGACTGGTGTTTCTCTCCCTCCCTCTCTCCATCCCTTCCCCTCTCTCTCAGAATAAATAAATAAAGTCTCTAAGATACTTTGAAAAAAATAAGGCTGGATCCTTAGATTTAGAACCGTGAGCAGAATGCTCACTTCGGGCCCTGCTCTGGTTACCCCACAGGAACAAGAAACAGCGAGAGTGCTTTGTTTCTGCTTCCAGAGGGAGCGGCTCGTGCCCCTCGGGCGGCCGCCACAGTCCCCCCCCCTCCCACGCCCATCCGCTCACCTTAGGGAGCTTGGCCATCTTCTTCCTCTGTTTCCGGAACCTCAGCAGCTTGTCCCGCTCCTGCAGGAACCAGTTGAAGGGATGATTTTGAGTAATTGAGCAGCTCCGTCCAATTCAAGTAACTACATAGATGGACGTCTCGTGTCGCCATTGAGTGGATGGTGATGACTTCAACTGGTGAACTGACCCGGCCATTCTAGCCCACTGAGCCCTGCGGCCCACTTGGGGGGATGCAGGTGTGGATGCTGCTCTCCACCCCTCGGGCTGCCAGAGTGACTGCCTGCCCATTTGGGTACCCCAGCTTCTCCACAGCTGTGGTTGGTTGGGGGGCCGTGCGGGGGGCTGGGGGATTTGAGCGGCATACACGGAAACGGGCCTCGAGAGGACACATGGGCCAGCCCCCTGCGTCCTCTGGGCAGATGGCTGCTCAGACATACATGGACATGGACCTGTGAACACGTCAGGGGACCTGTGACCTGCTTCTCTCCAGGGAGCTAGGCTGCCTTTCTGTGACCATGACGGAAGCAGCCAGGCCTGGACTGTGGTCCACGCTGGTTGGGACACCCATGGTGAGGGCAGGGCCCCAGGAGGGGAGCCTTCAGACCTCTGCTGGATTAAGCAACTCAGAAATGAGCACAGCTGGGCACCTCCACAGGCTGACAGGGCACATGCAGCCCCCAATGGGCGGGTGTCCTCAGTCACCACGGTGGAGCCTTGGGGCAGGTACCACTGTGGCCACCAAAGCCACCCAGGTGCTGGCCTAGCCACTTTTGTCTGGTCTGGGAGGGGCTGCGGGCATAGGGGGTCACAGGGACAAGGACAGACAGGACCGAGTGGTACTTACTAACACGCTCTTTACGTAGCCAGCCGTTTCCAGGGTCTAGGAAGAGAGGACAGCAGTCTGGAGAATCGGAGCATGACCTGCCCACAGGACTCCAGAGCCCTGCACCCACCCCCCAACCTCTGCCACTTCCCAACCACAGTCACGTGGCTCCACCCTGTCCCCCCAAGGGCAGTCCTATCATCCTTCCTGCTGCCCTCAGCTGATGCCCATGGCCCTTGTCAGGATGCAACGGCCTTTCGTAGCTGGAGGGAGGGGGAGCATTTATATGGGTATCTTCCTCTCCCGTTCCCACCCTGAGGTCCTGTGACTGTGGGGCTGGACCATTGGTGCCACGTCACTGAGCGAGACAAGAGCTTGGGTCTCAGGCACAGCAGGGGCTGCGTGGGGAAGGTCCCAGCACACAGCCCACGGGGGCAGGGGCACCTCTCTGTCCCATCTCCTGTCACTTGGGAGGTGCCATTGGAACAGCACTTCCAGCCACGTGCCACGCCAGGCCCAGAGAGGGATGCCGCTGTCCCCACTGCTGCCCAAGGGCACAGAACGACCGAGGTAGCGCGTTCTGAAGTGGCCTGGCCGTGCAGTCGGCTGGGGTCCTAACAAGCAGCAGAATGCGCCCAAACCAGGGTAATTGGAGGGGTTTGATAAGGGACAACCTGAAAGCTGGGCTGGGGCATCGGGGTCTTTGCATTTGCAGGTGGGATTAAGTCAGGGGTCTTGGGATGAGGCCATCCTGGACCAGGTGGGCAAGTGCCCTCATGAGAGGAGAGATACAGAGAGAAGGCCCCACGAAGACAGGCAGAGATGGCAGTGACATGAACCAGGGCCACCGGAAGCTTCCATGTTATCAGAAAGAGAGCGGCCCTGCCAGCACCTTGGTTTGGGGTTTCTAGCCTCAGAACTGCGAGAGAACACACTGTTTTCAGCCCCTGGCTGTGGCCCCGGGGGCCTGACCCTCACCCTGGGGGGGTGTGGCTCCCAAAACCCCTGGTCCAGAGCGATGAGGAGAGGAAGCTCTGAGTTCCAGGCAGGGCCACCTCTAGCGTGACCACGGTGCAGGGACGCACGAGGCCCGAGACACACCCAGGGAGGGGCCAGGAAGACAACCCCACCTCCTGGGGGGCCCCTTGGCAGCAGACCCCAGGGCCAGGGGCTCAGGATGTGACCTCTGGGGGCAGAAGAGCACAGGGAGGGGAGAGGACCTCGCCTGGGGTGATGACCGCTGGCCGGCCCTGCTCACCTTGGACAGCTCGTCTATGAGGCTCTGCTGCTCCACAATCTGGAGCCTCAGAAAATCCGCTTCTCTCTCCTCCTGGCTCTGGTCCAGGGCATTTAAGGAGCTGGGTCTCCTTATGATCCCGGCTCTTTGTCTCTGAAAAACCAGCCAGGGCGTCACAAGGGCAGTGCAGGGTCGGGGGTCCATGCAGGTGGTGGGGAGCCAGGGTCTTCCCGCCAGGCTGCAGAGCCCGGGGAAACCAAGGCTGCATCTTGGCTGGTCCCCGCGGCATGGACTGTGGGGAAATGATGCTCCCCCAGATGAGACCCTGCGAGCTACCCATGCCAGGTCATGTCCCACTGCCATTCCCAAAGTCAGGGTGCAAAAAGAAGGGCATCCTGCATAGTGGGGTGTGGAGGGCATGCTTGCACCCCCCCGCCCCCACACTGCTCTCTCTCTCAGCCTGTGGGGCCCTCAGGACAAGAAGGGACACACAAGACACCAGCTAATCATCCCCCACTCCGCCTAGTGGCGGCAGCTGGCGGGCAGTCCCCCATCCTCAGATCCCCAGTCCATGCCCTGTGCCCAGTCTGCTTACGCATCCCTGTCACTCCCTGCAGGGGGGCCCTGCCCGCCAAGGGCCCAGGCACCTTGCACGTGAGGAGCGGGCCAGGTGGTTCCAGAAACGCCACCGCGAGCGCCCTCTGTTGGCGGGCGGACACATCGGGGGCCCTTACCATTTCTATGTTCTCCTGGGTGAGGAATTTCAACTTGTTCTCCATGCGACGCAAAGTGTGGGACAGACTCTCATTCTTCCGAGTGAGACGCTTGTTTTTCTCCAGCAAAGGCTTGTACTGACTTTCAGCTTCTCGGACCCGCTTGAGCTGAAAGACAGAAGTGATTGCGAGCTCGCTGCCCCCAGTTGGGACAGAGAACCAGCAGGTCCCCGTGCGGAGTCCGCACGCGGAGCAGAACAAACCGGGGCGACAGTAAAGGGCCATCGTGGGACCCAGGAAGGTCTGCGGTGCCAGGGCCCCTTGGGGCACCTTGAGAAGACCTCGCCCCGAGGATAAGCGACTGAGAAGCCTCAGCGGCCGCCAGGACTGACGGTGCTGGCGCCACTGCAGGCGAGGTCTGCATAGCCCCCACGTAATGACAACGAGGACGCGCCGCCCCATCACAAGAGCAGGGATGCGCCGACCAGCACCTGGGGCCCCAACGCGGCCCCCACCGCGTCTGTTAACGAAGCTTTACCGGCACCAGCCCGGAGGCCTAGACTGCAGCCCCGCCCTGATCACCAGCACGCCTTTCCACGGGAGACTCCGGGAGTGGACACCCAGCGCCCCGCACTGCGGCCCGAGCCCCCGGGACCCAGAGGACCCAGCTGGGCCGCCGGCCGCGCTCACCAGCTCGTTCCTCTCCTCGGACAGCAAAGCGTTCCGGTCCTCCAGCTTCCGGATGATGGCGCTGAGCTCCGCGATTTTAAGTTGGAAGCGCCGAGCATCCTTCTCATCCAACTGCTGCTCCTGAAACAGAGGCCAACTGCAGAATAACTGCTTACAGATACAGAACCCTCGGCAAATCCCGGCCCTCCGCGGACCCGGAGCGCGTCTTCATCAGGAGGGCCGAGCCTGGGGGGGCGGGGCGGGGGCGGCCCTCCGAGCGAGCGGCTGGAGCGTGGTGGTGGCTCGGCAAACTGCGAGATGGCCCAGGACGCAGAAGCAGACATGACCAGGAGATGCGACTGTGGAGGGCGAGGGCATGCACGTGCAGGCTCCCCGACCGCGGTGAGCCCCCAAAGGGTCAGAACCGGCCCTGGGTGAGCCTCACCCAGGGCCGGCCGCACTTCAGGGAGGGTCCGCCCTGCCCACAGGCCAGAAGTCACTTCCCCGGTATTATGTGTGAGCGCGGAGAACGACATTGAACCTAAGACTCCCAAAAGCTGGTGTCCCAGGATCATGCATCTGAAAGGCCAGTGTGGAACCACTGAGACTTCAGGCAAAACCAGTGAAACCACTGGGTCCTGTTTGAGAGGCTCAGGGGTCCACACAATGGAGCAGGCAAGGGGCCGGGGCAGGCGCTCATTCCGTTCAGCCACACAGAAGAGGGCTATCAAATGTCATCTTCTATCCTGGAAGTGTCCCTGTCCTAGGGCTGGCTCAGCTCGCACACACATGTCCAGAAGGACAGAGGGATGATTCCTCATTCAGCAGGTGCAGGAGAGGCTAGGGGCCCACTGGGAAGACCACGTGGGGCATCTATGGCATTTAGACCTCCCCCGCCACCACTACCCAGGCCCTGAATGAGGAGCAGCAATGAGGAGATGGCTGGTGTCGCCCCATGCCGTGCTGGCGGGCCCAGGGAGCAGCCAGGGAGTGTCATGGTCACATGGAAAGCAGGTGGGAGGGTGATGCAAATGGAGGAAATCACTGCACGGGGTCAAGTCCAGGATAGGGGGCAGGGAGCCGGCCTTGCCGCCAGAAGGCAGAGACCCTGTGTGGCAAAGGAAGCCGCTCAGTAGCAGGTGCCGCCAGCCCGGGGCGGGAGTGGCCCCAGTCAGCACCAGGGGCCCTCAGCACCCTGCGGGCCCCGGGGCTCAGGTGAGACCTTGTGAAGGCCAGGCTGCGCACTATGTCAGCAGGGAAGGAAGCAGGATGAAGTCTGTCTGTGCTCTCGGCTGACCTGGAAAGCTGAGGGGCCCAGGGCCTGGCGTGCAGGCTGCAGACGTGGGTGGCAGCTCTGGCTCTGAACCTGGGCTGGGGCTCCCTGGCCTCGCAGGGACTTGAGCTGTGGGCAGGGGCGGCGGGTCCCTGAGCTCTTGGTCAGTGGGAGTCGGGGAGGTGCTTACAGGGCTTCCCGAGTGGTCTGAGGCGTCTCCTGCACCGCTTGCATAAGGAAGTTCCCGTCTGGGGCTGCCTGGGTGCCGATCAGCCTCTTTGACCTGGGACAGCTGCTCATCTAGAGCCTCCTTTTGGAGCTGCAGTCTCTGAGCATGCCCGGCTTGAACCCCTAACTCTCTCTCCAGCACGAAGACTGCTCTGTCCTTAAACTTTATCTCCTCCATCTACAAGGAGAACAGAACACAGTCACACGCAGGCAGGGCGCAGATCTGTCACCATAGCAACAGGCAGAATGCACAGGCATCAGAAGGCCCCCTCCTCCCGCGCACCCTGCCAGCCCTCCCCACTCGCCCTAAATGGCAGCGATCCTGCACTCCACCTGCCTCACAGCCCCTCCTCCGGGCAGCCATAGGTGCATCCTGGCCAAAGGCGGGCGGCCTGGGGGGTGCCGGGCAGAGCCAAGTGCACCACCGCCCACGCTTCAGACAGGCAGACGCCGCCCGGTGGGCATCACCACATATGGCGCTAGATTTGCAAGAAGACTTGGTTTAAAACCTATTTTCAAACAACAGAGCAGGGTAGGCTATCTTGTTGCTTTGCTGCAGTTTAAGGTTACAATTGGCTAATAAATCAGCCATCTGCTGAAGTCAGCTTGGGAACAAAGATGCGATGTCTAATTAGCCCAGATCTTGGAATTTATGGGCAAGCGGTGAACTGCAGAGAATAAAAGAAATCCGTAATTGCTAAATCTCCATTTACAGGGACGCAGAGAAATGCAGCAGTCAATGAGCTACAAAAACAGGCCGGCGGGAAGAGAATCAGACTAACACGCAGCTGCATCCTGTGGCCTGACGTTGCCACCCTCACACGGGCGCTTTGGAGATGTCACTCTTCTATCATCAGGAGCCAGAAACGGTCTGCGTGCGCACAGCCCACTGAGTCAGCTGTGTAAGGGGACCGTCAGGACCGGAAGCCGACCTCCCGTAGGGGTCGCCCTGCATGTCGTCGGCCGGGGCTGCATGATGACCCATAAAGGAAAGGGCAGGGTTTGATTTTTTAACGATGGGGACCTCACTTGAGGGTCAGTGACCGTGTCTCCCAGGGGGTCGCCCTAAAGCCCTGGGAGTCTCACATGCAGCATTGCCACCAGGATTTCTCAGCCAACAGCATGTCCCCACACTTTCTACTCCCGTTACAGCCACCTGCCACTCACCACGTTCTGGGAAATGCCTCGTGAGCAGTAGCGTCTGTGCGCACAATCAGAGGCACTGACACACCCAGGTGGCCTAGCCTCCCGCTCACCTGGGCTACAGGGCACAGCCTCCGGCTCACCTGGGCTACGTGGCACAGCCTCCCACTCACCTGGGCTACACGGCACAGCCTCTCGCTCACCTGGGCTACAGGGCACAGCCTCCCGCTCACCTGGGCTATGCAGCACAGCCTCCCGCTCACCTGGGCTACGCAGCACAGCCTCCCGCTCACCTGGGCTACAGGGCACAGCCTCCCGCTCACCTGGGCTACACGGCGTGCATAGGCTGCTGCTCCTGGGCTGCGAGCCTGCACGGCCTGTCACCACACCCAGCACTGAGGCAAGTGCAGCGCGATGACAGCGTCCATGCATCTAAGCACGCGTACGTGTAGAAAGGGACGGGAGCACTGTGGCACGAAAGTTGAAAAGGGGGCACCTGTGTGGGGTACTCATCAGGGACAGAGCCCGCAGGGAGGGTGAGTCGGGTGGGCAGGAGTGACGTGAGGCCAGGGCGAGACTGGGGACCTTGTAGCACGGCGCCCCTAGGTGTCACTCCGTTCATGAAGGACACTTTTCTTTCTTTAGTAATCAATTAACCTGAGCTTACTGTTGCTTCTTTATTTTTAATATTTTTCATTTACTTTTCAATTCTTTCGTGATGAGGCTTCACTTAAATACTGCACAGCTGCACAAAAGATGCTTTTTCTTTATACCATTATAATTTTTCTATTTTTAAAGTTAAATTTTTTTTTAATTTTTAATTCTTTTTGTTAAAAACTAAGACACAAACACACCCATCAGCCTAGGCCTACCCAGGGTCCGGAGCTGGCCACCCCCCAATCCTGCCCCGCAGGACGGTGTGCGGGGACACCCTGCGCACGTCTCCTGGGTGAACGAGGCCCGTCGGGAGCACCTTCGAGGGCCTGCCTGAGACCCTCCTAGACGTAAGGAGGTGCCACTCCTGACACACACACCCGTGGTGGTGGTTTCTTTCTTCACTGCCGGTGTGCTCAGGGCCACGAACAGCCTCTGGGTCCACGGAGACCTTCCAGGCTGGGGGCCGAGCGCCCAAACTTTTGAAGAAGCCTGATGAACTCTGCACAAGCTTCCGCCAGAGCCTTCACTGTGGGTTTTCTTGGGGGCTCTCCTTTTTCTTCTCTTAGCTTCTCTTTCTCTTGCCTCCTCTTCAGCTCTGCGTCCCTGTCCCGGCCGACAGCTGCATGTTACTCCATCCCTCGGGCCCCAGTGCCTCTGGCCCACCCCTGGGGGAAGGCTGTTCGCCGTCTCCGCCATGGCCTTCCTCAGCTTTGCCTCCGCCTCACCTCAGCAAATCCCGAAGTCCAGGATGAGCCTCTTAAACGCCTTCTTCCAGATGCCACCCAGACGCTCCTTGGGGACATCATGTCAAGCTCAGTTCAGGTTCCCGATGCAGCCACTGATGCTGTGATCCTTCCAGAATTGCATCAGCATCGTCCTTGGTGGCAGAGGTGGCCTGGGCAAAGGTCCTCCTCAGGGAGAGGCCATCAGCTGGATCCAAGGGCTGGTGTTTGCCTGGAGACGCACCTTGAGAGAAGACCAAGATCACAAAAAACGGAGGACGTCCAGGAGCATTTTCGCCTGTAATCAGCTCTGGAAGGTGCTTCTCCAAAGAGCACTTCTGCCGGCACAGCAGCTCGGGAGTCTCACATGCAGCGTTACCACCGGGATTTCAGGAGGGCGTCTCGGAGGAGGGGCTGTCATCCAGCCAGGACACTGCCGCCCAGTGTGTGCCTCTCCCTGGGCCACCCCGGCCCAGAGAGTTTCAGCTGGTAGCTGGTGGCACTGCCCCAATCAGGGCTGCTGCCTCGTCCTGAAAGGCCCAGACTCTCGGCGCCAGCGAGGCCTCTGTGGGTGAGAGTTGCCCGGCCCCAGAACCCGGAGGCCTCGTCCACGTTGAACCTGGGCTCTGGAAAGTCGTTGACTCCCCCACAGCCAGCGTGTCCAGAGTTTCCGAAGCTTCTTCAGCTGCCTTCCCACCAGCACTCACGCCTCGCTGCTCATGGCCAGGCTGTGGAAGGAACGGGGATCCTTGACTCATTCCAACTGCCCGGAAGTGTCAATGAACTCAGCACCGCAGTCGGACCCAGCCTTTTCCTTCAACGCGGCAAACAAGCCCTTCACCTCGGTCTCGGTGACCGCGGTGCGGAGAGGGGTACGCTTCTGAGCCTGGTCTTCGGTCCCAGACACTCGAAGGCTCTCTGTGGCTGACACAGACCCCCCTTGAATCTGTTCTTCCGGTGGCTTCAGTGAAGCTTCGTCACTTTGTTCTAGGTCTTCACGACTGTGGCTGTGGTGGAAGGGGACATGCCTCACTGCTGGGTGAGGGCCATCGCCGAGCCCGGCTGCTGTGGCTCAGCGGATTGAGTGCTGGCCTGCAAACTGAGAGGTTGCCAGGTCGGTTCCCTGTCTGGACACATGCCTGGGTTTCGGGCCAGGTCCCCAGTTGGCGGCCTGCGACAGGGATGTTTCTCTCCCTCCCTTCCCCTCTCTCTGAAATAAATAAATAAATAGATTCTTAAAAAAAAAGAACCATCACTGATTGTCCATCTTCCTATCCTAATCATTTCATTTCCAGGATCCTTACTCCCTGCCCCTTATCCCCCGCCCCGCCTCTCCACCCCCCTCACTGCCACCACCTCCCCCCGCCCCACTCCTCACTCCCAGGGACAGCAATGTATGGAAACTGGAGGGAGGCCCTTGGGAGGAAGGGTCCTTTGGAGGGGTGGGTACGTGGAGGGTGCTGGGCCGGGAGGACCCCCTGAGAGAGGGGAGAAGGTGCCCCCACACCCTGACCCCCCAGCACAGTGCACTCAGCCCAGGGGCACAGCACCAGAGCCTCAGGGCGGCACCTGGGGACACGATGGGCCCTCTGCCCCACAGTGCTGAGCCCCCAACCCCCGACAGCACAACATGGGCACCGTCACCACCCAGAGTATGGCAGCTCCCACCTGGGGACCCGGAGCCTGCTCCCAGGTGCTCCCTGGGGACGGGGCCCCACCTCAGCACCCCCACCTTGCACCATGCAGGTGAGTGCACCCCTGCTCCAGCCAATAAACAAGACAGGGGCTGGTGGTGGCTGGAGTGGCAGCTGGAATTTGCCATCAGCGATCTTCAGAAAAACAAAAGACTTGCCCGCGGGCTGTGGGCCCCTCCCCCAGGTGATAATGCACACAAGCTGCTGCCCAGACTCAGCCAGGCTCCATCTGAGTGAGGACCACACTGACCACCCTGCACCTGCGGCAGGTCCCTGTAAGAACAGAAGCAGGCCTGCCACGCCCCCACCTGCCAGCAGCAACCTGCTTACGGGGCTTAATGACTGCTGTTGGCTAGGATTCGCTGTAACTGGCTGTCGCCTAGGCAACGGGCTGAGGAGGGGTAATACTATACATCAGATTATTGTGAGAAAGCGGAAATTGGCTTTGCCTGCACTTCCTCAGTTTTATGGAACTTTAATAACAGCCTGAGCTTGGTTGGCGCAAATGCACTGAGCGTGCAGCAACCATGCACGTGCCAGCCGTGCTCCCGGGCTGGGTGACAGCGTGGCGTGGGTGTGCCCAAATGGCTCTGGGCCCCAAGTGACACCCCCTCCATGTCCACCACAGTCCTGTCCTCAGAGCCACCAGCAGCGGGGCGCAGCCAGGGAGGGGCACCTGGCTGAGCTCACAGGGGACGTCAGAGCCCGGCAGGTGGAGGAACAAGCTGCCCTCCCCTTCCATTCTGATGAAAACTTGGCCAGATGAGGGCGTGAGGACAGCACAGGGAGTGGTCAACAGTGTTGCAATTACTCTGCGTGCCTGGTGGGCACTAGAACCACCCGGGGATCCCTTTGTCTTGGCGGTCTAACCACTTTGCTGTACCCCAGAAAGTGGGAAAAAATAACACTGAATGTCAACTGTGATTGGAGAAAAAATTGGCCGGAAACAGCCCTGAGGGGCCTGGCCTCTCCAGGGTCGATTCTGGGGAAGATGGGGAAGGAGCATCAACATGACAAGTGGAGGGGAGTCCCCAAACCCACGGTGGGTTCTACTCCGCTCAGGGACAAGTGCGGAAGGCGGAAATAAGGAAGGAAGGAAGTGGGAGATTTCTGTCTCCCTTTCTGGGAGTGCTTGAGTGCACTCTGACCTCAGGGTGCATGCACTTTCACCTCTGACCTTCGTCTTTGACCTAGACTCCGCCGAGACAGACGCTGACCTGGAGGGAGCCATTGGGAACGCAGACGTTCCTGCCCACGGGCGGACGGACAGACGGCCCTGCCGACACGGCAGATCCCTCAGATCAAACCCTCGCTCGCACTGGCTGCGCCGCCGTTCTGGCTCCCTCATGAGCCGATGCGTTCAGCAGCACCTCTGGCCTGTGTTCACTGTAATTCGTGTGAGAATCACGGTCGTGCCCTCGTGAAAACGTGCCCTCCCGCAGTCTAGTGACACTTCCAGCAAAAGTTCCACCACTTTCCCACGCAGGACTCTGAGGCTGTGCAGACGTCGAACAGACAGGAAGGGTCCAGGTCCTCTTCAAGAGGGAAGTGGGAGGCCACACCTCTTGCAAAGCGAGAACAGCCCATATAAACGAGCTCGAAGAGGGACCGCGATGGAACACGCCAGAAAGCCCACTCACGTAAGAGCCCCGATGTGTGCAGAGGCGGCCCCGTGGGTTGGGGGGAGGGTGTCCATTTATCAAGGGCTGCCAGGACAACTGTGCGTCCGCGTGGAGAATGCAGCTGGACCTCACCTGACAACAGACACATGGAAGACAGAGCTGGCCCTGGCTGGTGCGGCTCAGTGGACTGAGTGCCGGCCTGCGAATCAAGGGGTTGCCGGTTTGATACCCAGTCACACACATGCCTGGGTTGCGGGCCAGGTCCCCAGTAGGGGGCGCACAAGAGGCAACCACACATTGATGTTTCTCTCCCTCTGTTTCTCCCTCCCTTCCCGTCTGTCTTAAAATAAATAAATAAAATCTTTAAAAAAAAAAAAGCTAATGCTTTGTGGCTCCAGGATAAAAGAATTCCCTAAAAGAGACACCGTGAGCACCAAGCTACAGAAGAAGGTCCACAAAGCAAACCCCTTGGGAATGTAAGGTTTCAGCTCACAAGCAACACGGCTAAGGACGCACTACAGTATCCCCGCTGGGGGAGGGGCCCGCATGTCCGTCTCCAGCCCGCAGGGGCTGCAACAGGCATGGTGGGGTCCTCACAGTAACCTGGGGAGCAATGCAGCCAGGCAGGGCCGAGCTCCCTTCTGACGGGGCCCACGGGTGTCTCTTCACTGTCCACCTCGTCTGTAGTCCCTCAGTCGTGTTTGTGGTTTCAGAGTTCAGGTCTCGCGTGTCTCGTTAGACTCATTCCTAAATATTTTATTCTTTTTTGTGCCGCGATGAGTGGGTTTTTAAAGGTATTTAGTTTGAATTACTTGTTGATTTTTGCATCCTGATCTTGTGTCCTGAATCTTGCTGAACTCACTGAGATAGTTCTTGGGGGGAAACTCCTTAGGATTCTCTACAGGCAAAGAAATGCAGTTTTAATTCCCCCTTCCCAAGCCGATGTCTTCAATTTCTTTCTTTTGCCCTAGTGCCCTGACTCAAATTCCTCAGCGGGAAAAGACAAAAAAGATAAAAGGGGAAAAGTCCCCAACAAAAAGGCAGAATTTCTCTCTTTGTTTTAAAAGATTTTACTCATTTATTTTTAGAGAGGGGGGAGGGAGGGAGAAGGAGAGGGAGAGAGACATCCATGCATAGCTGCCTCTCGCACGCCCCTCACTGGGGACCCAGTGACCCAGTGACCCTTCCACAGGCCAGCACTCAATCCACTGAACCACACCAGCCAGAGCTAAAGGCAGAATTCCTTCTGGTTCACCTAAAGTACCGCCCCACTGACCACTCACACTGGGGGTACCCAGGACAGGAGGGGAGACCCACTCGCTGAAGGAATCCCTCTGGGTGAGACGCGGCAGCCAGAATGGAAAACGCAGAGAATGCTGAGGTGCGCGGACGAGGCAGGAACCACGAAAAACTTTTCAAAGAGTCCACTAATCATCATCCTCAGAGAAACGAGATGGGATTACGTCTATGAGTAAGAGAGGAACAACCAGACCCTTATTTCAGAGAACAGATGTTTTTGAGAATTACATGTCTGATGGCGGAAACAAAAATCATCACACAGAAGACGTAGAGAGACAGTTGAGCATATTTCCTAGAAGGGAGAATGCAAAGCCAAGGTGGCGAGAAAAATAGGAATCTGAGTTCCGATTCAAAGGCCCAGCATCTGACTGATGGGGTTCTAGGAGGAAGAGACGGAAGAAAGTGATTACAGAGACAATAGGAGAGTCTTCCAGAGCCCAGGGGCGTGACTTTGTTTGGAAAGTGCTCTGACCACCCCGCAGGTTGGATGAATAAACACTCGGTGGTGATGGTGATGGTGATGATGATGATGATGATGATGGGGGAACTGGCAGTGCTCTCCACGGTGGGGACGGGGAGGGGATAGGCCCCTCAAAGGAGGGGCAGGGGCCAGAAGGCCGTCCAGCACCTCATGCGGGCACTAGAAGTCAGAAGACACGCAGAAACCCCTTCCAGTTCTGGATGGAGGCCTTTCCAACCTGTAGCTCCACACCCAGTCACACTGGATGAGAATGCGAGTGTCCCCTGTGCCCCCGGAAGATGCTGCAGAACATGTTCCTCCGGAGTCAGAAGGAGAGAGATAAGGGGGAGGCCTCACACCTGGGGGGGGGGTGCGGGTCACCAGGGTGCTGCAGGTTCAGGGAGAAAGCCCAGGTGAGACAGGATAGGATGCTCAGAAAGGAGGATTCTAAACAAAGTGCATGGACGGAAACCTGAGGCTTTCGACCAGTGAAAGACTGACCTTCCTGCTGGAGACTCCAGGGTGAACTGGGGATAGGCACTCAGCAAATTCAGCAAATGAAAAAATTAATCCCAGGGAAAACAGGTGAGGACCAGAAAGGTAACAGAATCTCGGGCCACTGTGGGTCTTGGATGAATGTTTCCATAGCAGTAAGAATGCAAGTATCTATCTGTCTAACCCAAGAAGAACTCCAAGCACCCTGTGAGCCCCTCCCCACCCTCCATCCTGGGCCAAGGCTCCTGCACAGCTGCCTCTGGGTGGGTGTGGCCAACAGGAGCATGGAAGCCAAGGTGGGGGCCCTGGCTGGGCAGTTCCATACGCCAAGGCTGCAGGATCCATCCCGCCAGGAATCAACCAATGAATGAATGCATCACTAAGTGCAACAATAAATCGATGTCTCTCCCTGTCTCAAATCAATGCATTAAAAAAATCTAATTCTATGGGATTCAAAATAAATATAACTGTTTAAAAAGAAAGGAAAAAGAAGACCAAAGTAGGAGGAGCCGTGGTACCTTTCCCTCAGCTCTGTGGCTGGGCTGAGGCCCCACACCACCTCCTGGCCACGGCCCTTGCTATGTGTCACCTTCCCTGGGGCTTGCTGCCCGGCTGCCATCACCCTGGTCGGTCTCCCGTGATGCTGCCCACACCTCACGGAAGTCCCCTCTGTCCCCTGTTCCTGCTGAGACCTGGACAAGGTAAGTTAAGGGGAGTCGGGGGGCACAGAAGGGGTTGAGACTGAAGTCAGGAAGTGGAAGTTTAAGCACGTTGTTGAAAATTTGGAACAAATACCCAAAGAATCAGCTAGAAGAGTCGCCCATGGCTGCCTCTGGGGGTCTGCACCAGGGGTGAGGGGCTGAGGGACCAGGTGGCCATGCCCACCCTGCAAGTCACCAGTCCCTGTGGTTAGCCTCAGTGGGTGCACTGTGGCCACCGGCCCATGTCCTACAGCCGCCCCTCCCTGGGCCCCATGAGCTGGGTAGACTGCAGAGCCTGCCCATGATGGAACAAGTGACTCGTGCCACCAAGACACCAGTCCTGCTTGGCTTGCGGCCTGACCTGGGCCCTACGAAGGGGAGGCCTTCGGAACCGTGGTGGGGACAGGGCAGGGGGTTAACTTGCAGACTTCCTGCTCTGGCCCAAACTAGACACAGGAAGTAAAGCCAGCCAGAGAGAGGGGCAGAGGGCGAAGCCGCCTGACAGCTGTCCCTCCTGAAGGGACCCTTGCGACCTCCTGTCCTGGAGATCCCGGGACCACCAGCGATGCTGAGCAGAGGAGCAGCCCACCCCGCCGCCGCCACCCCTCCCCCGCTGCCGCGCGGCCCACATACCAGCCTGCGGATCTCCCGCTCGCACTCCTTCTTGATGCGGGAGATCTCCTCCTGGTGCAGGTGGTACACGCTGCGGATCTCGGCGGCCTTGATCTTGTCGGCCTGCATGACCACGGTCAGCGCCTCCTCCACCTGCCGCTTGGCGCCCTTAAGCTCCGAGATCTCCTGCTGCATCTTCACCTTCTCCACCTCGAACCCCTTCCGGGCCTCCTCCTTGGCCTCGGACAGCAGCGCGGCCTTGGCCTTGTCGGGGCCGCTGTCGTGCAGGGCGTGCAGCAGCGCCTGCAGCCGCTGGTTCTCGTTGTCTTTGATCTTGATGACGCGCAGCAGCTCGGCCTCGTGCTGCCGCAGCAGCGTCTCGCGCACGGCCTGCAGCTCCTTCATCTTCTCCTCGTGCAGCTTGCTCTTGAGCTCCGTGAGCAGCACCGCGTTCTTGTGCTGCTCGTGCTCCCGCACCTGCTTCAGCTCCTGGTTCTTCTCCCGCTCCACCCGGCTGACCTGCAGGACGAGAGCGAGGCGGGCACTGACGTCACCACGTTGCGAGCTGCGGTGCTGCGAGAGGGTCCCCTTAAAATGCTGCTGAAAGGGGCGGGGCCTTGCGGGTGGAGCCAGTCTCCGCGTGCACGCCCCCTGGCGCCCCACGGGAACTCGGCTGAGGGTGAGCTGTAGACACCGGGACCCCGGAATCTACTCTGCTGCTCTGCAGGGACAGGCCGGCCGAGGAGGCAAAGCCAGTGCCCCGCAAAGGAACCTGTGCGGTGGGCATGGCCCGTGGGGAGCAGCGGGACCCCTGCCTCCGCCCAAATAATGGGCGTCGCCCTTACCTGCTCTGACATCCTGGGCAAGCGGGGCCACCACACCAAGCAGCTGCACTGTCTGTCTACACAATATCTGATTCCTAGACTTTTGGAAACACTCAGATTTTTCCTGAATGTTTATTTTCATCTGAAAGTGTGACCTTGGCTAAGTGACCCCTGCATTACCATCAGGCACAAAGTTGGGGCTCAGAATCCATATGGAGTGAAGGATGGATGGGACCCAGGTCTGCCAGGGCTGACAGGGGCCAGATGACCCGCAGACCTCACTGCCTCTCTCTGGGCACATGGAGGGGCCCCTGCTTCCTGCCCGGGCCTGGAGGGCAGCCACCTGACACTGAATTGTCCAGACAGACGCCCCGCTCCCCGGGCCTCCATCCCCAGCTCCACGGTCAACAGCCCCATGTGAGGCTCGACAGTGCAGCTCGCCCCCCTCCTGAGAGATGGCACCTCATTCACCATCACGGAAACTTCTCGAGTAGGAATCAGCAGGGAAGCAGAACGAGGCCCCGTGCACTGCAGGGTGGGTCTTGCAGCAGGGAGGGAGAGTGCGGGAGGAGAGATTCCACTGAAGGGGTCAAGGTTAGAGGGGCCGGGTCCCGACTTGGATGGAGGCTGTTGTGGGGCAACACAAGGCCAAGCTGCCTCCTGACCACCCAGCAGCCCCGTGCCCAGGACCTCGCCACAGGGAAGGCCTCTGTCCACGTTGGTATCAGGCACGCAGGACAGGCCTGGGACAATGACGCTGACGCCAGGCCCCTCCCCCACCCTGTCCCCTGCTCTGCTCTGCCCACCGAGGGGTGGGGACTTCCTCCCCTTTACGACGTTGGCTGACGCTGTGGACACAGAGGAACAGGGACGGTGGGCCACCCCGCTTCGGGCTCCGAGGCAGGCCGAGACAGCAAGGACAAGCTGCGGTTATTTCTGCCCCTTCTTCCGTCTGAAAGGAGCTCAGCACCTGAGCCCTTTGACATGCTGGGCTCATTTCGACAAGGTCTCCCTGAGGACCCACCTCTGGGCGTCTCTCCCTGCTCAGCTGCCTCCCTCTTTCCAGAAGTTTCTTCATCAGAGAAGGTCCCACCTACATCTCCCAGCAGAGGAGAGCCCCGTTCCTATTTACACCGGTTCCTTCCTTACTGTCCACTCTCAGGTCACACAAGTGTCCCTCGGCGACAACCGCTGTCCCGAATCCGAATCGCTTCTCTGCCCTGCAGCATGGCCCACATGTGAGGGGCCCCGCCGCAGCAGCTTGACGAGCTGAGAGTCCAAGTGAAGGTGGGGGCCAAGCCCACCCTCTTCGGGGTGAGGGCCCACCCCCCAGCACACCCTCTGGGAGAACACCAGCTCACGCCCCTGCGGGCTGACCAGAGCTCTGGAAAGCAGGGCTGGCTCACTCTCACTCCTGTTTCAACAGGACAGACCCCCACCTGTGCTGGGTCAGGACCGTCAGGCGGCCCCTCTGGGCCAGGCCCTGGGAGGAGGGGAAGAGGCCCGTCAATTCTGAGCCTTCTCTCTTGTTCCTTTTGAGATTCGTACCAGGAGGTTATATCAGCTTCTCAGAGAACAGGTAAACACAGGTGGTGCGAATGCCGGTCTGGACGGGAGGACTGCAGACGCCAGCCCCAGGCTCTGGCTGGGCACAAGGACAGACCCCAGCACGACCGGCCAGACAGGGCTGTGACCTTGGAGGGACTGCATGTGCCCCCAGGCTGTTTGCGGTATGTGCTACGGTAAAACCGCACACGAAACACGCGGATGCCGAGGCGGTCAGTGGAGAAAGCGGGGACATGGCAAAGAGGTCGCCGTAGCGATTTCCACCGAGCGTTCCTCTGCATCAGGAAGGTGACTGTGTCTTCACCCACGAAACAGAGCTTTGCGTCACTGGGCTCCTCACACGTCTTCTCTGCCATCTGCGCACAGGTCGGGGGGTGACCAGAGGAACAGCTTAGGCTCGGCCTCAGCGCGGTCACAAGGGCCCCGTGCCCACCTGCCCCTGAGTCCTTGCCTGGACCTCTCTGCATTTGGGGGCAGCTCTGCATCCCAGGCCACTCAATGTCTGCGCTGTCACCTCCTGTTCCAGCCGGGCAGCGTGTCTGGGCCTCCTGGCGGTGCTGTGACCTCCTGACACAGAGCAGGTGCTGGCGTGGTTTCCCCAACTCCCAGAACAGCTGTTCGGTCACCACGCAGCCGCCTTCTGGTCCCTGCCCTGTCCCTAGGCCTCCGTAAGCCCGTTCTCCTGGCAGCAGGTCCTTCGATTGTCCCGTTTTCACAGAGCAGGGAACCGAGAGGGGAGGGTGAGGGCCAGACAGTAACTGTTCCCGGACTCCTGGCAGGGGTTGCGAACGGGCCTGGCTGTGCCCCGACGCCTCTGCATACGGACACTGAACTCTGGACACCACCTAAGATGCAGGTGTCACCAAGCACCCCAGGGCCTGTGACCTCACCTGGAGGCCAGTAACTCAAAGAAGCAACTGGCTCCAAATAACCTGGTTCCCACCTACGGCCGGGACCCCCAGGAGGGACGTGAGGAGACTCACAGCCACCAGTCCGCAGCCTGGGACCTTTGCACCCTCTGGGAGAGAATCCCCTCACCCCCAAGGTCCCCTCCTCCTTGCAACCCCTGCCCACAGGCCCACGGGCCCACGGGCACTTCCAGTACCTTCCCAGTTACGAGAGGAGGGGGCAGCATGGGCCTGCAGGATGGCGCTGAGTAGGCGTGAACCTCTGACCAGTCCCTCCCTGTCCCCCAGGTCCCATGGGTCCCCGTCAGCATGAGCCCAGGCTTCCCTAAGGGCTACGAGGCCCCCCAAGGGCTGGGATTCTGAGTTGGGTCACTGAGCTGCCCCAACACCTGGCCCGGGGCCAGCTGTCAGCTGCAGTCAGCCGAGGGCCATGCAGGGCCTACCTGTTTGGGTTCTAGACCAACCTGAACACCCCGGGGGAAAGGGGCATTGATCCAGGGATGCTTCTACTTGAGGAGGTCTGGGGCTGTTCCCACGGGGCTGGGTCCTGTGTCCCCGCACTCACCTGTGGGTGGGGACCCTGTGGTGCCCACCTGCTGCCCCCTCCCTAGAGCAGTCTGTCCTTCCCAGCTGCATGGAGAGGCCCTAGGGACCCAGGACCGACTGGGTGGGCACTTCTGCAGAGACCCAGTCCCCCCCCGCCCCGGCTGTAGGCTGACCTGGGGTTGGAAAGGTGGGGAGGGGGGTAGGGAATGGGGAGCCTACCTTGCTCTTCTCCTGCTGCAGCTCAATCTGGATGTCGGTGAGCTTGGCCCGCAGCTCCTCGTTGGCGGCCTGCAGTGCAGCAAGGGCCTCGGCCCTGTCCCCCTTGCCCCGGCTGCCCACGCCCTTCTTGGACATGGTGAGGGTGGCCGGACGGGCACCAGGGGCAGGCCGCCTGTCTGGGCTGGGCTGTCCACGCCAAGCTGGGGCAGGTGTTGCCTTGCTGCCACTCTGCTACATTTTCTCATTCACCTGGAGGAAGAGCACACCTGGGTGAGCAGCTGGCCTCAGGCCTGAGTCCAGGGGCCAGCGGGGGGCAGATGGGGGCCAGGTCAGCTGCTCACCTGCCCTGAAGACACTGGCCAGACCAAAGGCTGGTCCCAGAGGCCAGTGGCCCTCTATCCGCACCCAACTGGGACTGGCACAGAAGAGCATCTACTCTCCACCCCTTTGGAATGAGAGGCTGGGCCCCAATTTAAGTGGAGTTTCATTCATGGGACTGTGGCTGCCTGGTGGCTGCCGAAGGAAAACCTCTTGTTTTACAAATCTGCCCGAGCTGGGGGGACAAGGGGGGCTCTGATGGTTGGTAGCGGGCGTGCTGCATCTGAGGAGGCAGGAAAGGTTTGCGCCCAGTCGGAACTGTGCTTGTTTATCAAGTTGTGGGGGGAGGGGGCTGGGGGCTGAGCGAAGTTCAGAAACGAAAGCAACGGGAGGGTGCCATCCGACAGAGGGCCAGGGTGGGGGCTCCGGCTGCAGCCTCGAGGGGGCTGGCCGGTCAGAGCAGGCAGAGGACTGCTGAGCCTGGCCCAGAGCTGCCCCAACTGGAGCAGCTCTTCAGGAAACTGGGAAGCTTGCTCAGCACAGCACCTAAGGGTGCTGACCAAGGACGCACCTCCCCTGTGGGGGCGAGAAAACAGGGCGCGCCCGCTGTTTCGGTGTCGGACTGCACGCCGGCTGTGGGCTCCGAGTGCTCACCCCCCGAGAACCGGCTCGTACTCGGACACAAGGGTTAGCACGGCCCTAGAGATCAGCGGCTCCCTGGAGAGGCCGGCCCTGCAGGTGCAACGTGGCCGCTGAGGGACTTGGATCCAGAGTGTGTAGATGTGTCTTAAAACTCCCAAAATTCAATAACAAGAAGACAAACAACTCAAGCTTTAAAAATTAGCAGCAGATTTCAGGGCCTGTCACCAAAGCAAGTGCACAGGCAGCAGATGGCCGCGTGAAAGGTGTCAGTGTCACGTGTCCCCAGGATGACGCAGACTGAACCCACAGGGGACACCATGGCCCACCGCCTGGGACCTGCCCGGCACTGACCGTCACACGCAGCTGCAGGGGGGTGGGAAACAGTTCGACCATCTTGGGAAACAATGTTTCTTAGGAAGTCACACACCCACCACGTGACCCAGGCGAGGCATTGGCCCAGGACACAGAAGGACAGTCGTGCAAAGGCTTGCACTGGGAAGCTCACAGCAGCTTTGTCTGTGACAGCAAAGCAATGGCAGCTGCCCCAAACTCCAGCCATCAGCCTGGGGGTGAACAGACCGGGAGCCTCTGCACCACGCACAAAATGAGGGGTGACCACCGACACACTAGGTGTCGACACAACAGCACGCTGTAGGACTGCGTCCACGGGCAGTTCTGGAAAGTACGAGCTCATCTGTGGTGAGGGAGCAGAGCGATGGTCGCCCGGGGCGTGCTGGGCCGGCGGGGAGCACCGCGAAGGGAAAGGAGGGAAACCGGAGGCGCAACACTGTGTCCACTGGCGTGAGCGTGGGGTGGTTTCGCGGGCGTGCATGTGGGCTGAACCTTATCATGGCTCAGCATTAACAAAAGAAGTTCCAGAGCCATAAGTGGCATACTAAATTGGTTAACTGGTATGGTTCTTTCGGGGAGCAGTCTGATAACACGTATTTAGAAGCCTTCAACGTGCCCCCAACTTTTAACCTGGGGCTTTGGTAGGACGTGCACTTTCTTAGCGGATCTCATTGCCTCCCAGTCAGCAGCAAAACCTCTTATTTATCGCCCTGTCACCCGTGTTGTCCTTTCCATGACCCCCTTGTCTCTGAACGACTGGGGAAACTGAGGCACAATGTAAGGACGGCCGCCTCTTTCAGAAACAGGTGTCAGGAATCAGTTAAGAAGCTGTTACCTCCCTAAATCACGAGTTCCCTGAGTCAAGAGTGACGTCCACGGACGAACTGGGGTTCTTGATTAAGCGCAAAAGAAGAGAGCAGCCCCCTAGGGTTGGGGGGGTCGTTCGAGCTCGATCCCTCCATAGGCCGCACCTGAAGGGGAGGCCAGGCCCAGCAGTCCCCCCCTCCCCTGCTCTGGGAGCTGGGAGCCTGGGGGCCTCCCGCTGTGCCCTGGGGCAGGCACCCACCACACCCGGCCGAGCACCCGCTCCCACTCGCGTGGCTGCCAGAACAAACACCAGCAAAGAAAGACTGAGTTTGGGATGAGAAACGCTGCCCTGAGGAGCCAGGCGCCCATCCTCCCCACGCAGGGCGCCCTCCCCCCGTGCAGGGTCTGGGGCCTCAGAGGCCCTGAGCGTCTTCCCTGGAGGCACCTGCACCCTGGAGAACACGTCCACCCCTGGTGACCCCCGGCTGACGCGAATGCAATCTGAACGCAGACGTGAGTCCAGCTGGAATAACTGCAGGAAGCTGTCAGCCCCCCCCGAAAGGAGCCGAGCCTCTGCGCTCCACAGCCATGCCGCGCCCTCCTACCCCGACAGCCTGTGCTCTCCTCACCCGTCTGCACGGCGACCCGCGGCTCCTCCGAGCTGCAGCTGGCCGGCAGCCCCAGAGCTCTGTGACTCAGCAGACTGAGCCTGCACTGCTCAGAGGGAGTTCACCACGCTGTGACTGCGTCCAGGGGCGGCCTCGGCGCTGAATGGAGGCTGGTGGCAGGATCACAGACCACTCCCCGGGCACGGAAATGCCACGTCCAGACTGGCGCCGCTGGAATGCCCGGCTCCTGTCCGCAGGGGGCCGCATGGACGGCTGTGGGGTGGAAGCATCTGCTTCACTCCACCCGCAGGAATGGCAGCGCCCTACGTGGGGTCCCGAAAGCCTCCCTACATGTGCCCAGTGGCAGAACCACACATCCGGGACAAGGACAAGCGAGGACTGCGCAGTGCTGGGCACCCTGCCCCGTGCCTGCCTGGTGTCTGGCCGCTCCGGACCCCAGAGGGTGCTCTCCTCCTTAGGGAACCCCCTGGCTTTATGCAGCTACCAGGTCCGTGGTGCGAACACACTTCTGCTGCAGTTTCGATGCCAAGGGGATGGAGAGACAGGCTTGTTAAACTCCAAAGAGTGAACACGCACGAACGCATTGGCCCCGGGAGAGAGCCTCTCATGTGGATGGTGAGACAGGCGCTTGCCCATGGACACCCAGCCGAACCCCAGCATAAACCCCGAAGGGCACAGGGCCACCTCATCAGCCTGGGAGGACACGGGTCCTGGCAGGGCTCCAGTGGGGGGTCATGCATGCCCAGCTGGTCTGAAAGCGTCAGGGAAACCAGACCGGTGGGCTGTATACAAGTCACAGCAGCTGGGGTCCCCCAGGTGGAGAGCCTGTGTGTGTCCTCCACAGCGAGGAACGGGCGCTCCACCTGTCCCATGATGCCGGCTTGGCTGCCTGCTCCGTTTGCAGGGGACATGACGTCATCTGTCCACCGTGCGGGTCTCTGCTGACTCCCGCACTAGGGCCACACTGCCTGCTAGGCTGCGCTGAAGTCCGGTGGGGCTGGTCTGCTCCTCCAGGCTCTTCAGATCTAGTGTTTCTGACCATTTGTTCTTCCACATCAGCGCGCCCCCAGCTCTGAATACCCCGGGTAGGTTAGGACTGGAACCGCCGTGGGCGAACCGGGAGAGGACGGCATCTCTGCGGTGTTGGGCCTCTGGCAGGGAGCGGAGCTGGCTCTACTTCCGTTCAGGACTTCTTTGTCTGTCAGTGGGGTTGTGCCGTTTTTCTCCAGAGGGTTTCGCACGACTTTGGATGTCTTTGCTGGGATGCTCCACGGGTGAGCTGCTATCGCGGATAGCGTGTGCGTGTGCGTGTGCGTGTGCGTGTGTGTTGTTGCCTGTTCCTCCCCGTAACCAGGCAGAAGCCAGCGTGCAGGAAAACCGCCAACTTTTCTGGATCTACCTGTGCCAGCGACTTGCTGGAATCTAGCGGCCCACAGCCACCTTCTATGCAGAAGGGCGGCACTGTCTGCCCCTCTCCAGTCTTCCTGCTTTGTGTCTCCTTCCCACCCTGCTGGGCTGGGTGAGCGGAAGGGAAGACAGTTCCCTTTCTCTTGTTTCTTTCCTGAAGAGAAATGCTTCCCGTGGGCCCACCGCCTCCAGGCAGCACATTTGCTGCAGGATTGCCGTAGATGGCCGTGCGCAGTCGAAGCCTGTATTCCACATTTGCTAGGCGCACATTTTTCAACACTTGTGTGTGGGTGCTGCCGTTTACCAGACACGTTTTCTGAGATGGACAGAGTAGCTGTATTTTTCCCTCCCGGTCCCTCCAGCCCTGCCTGGGCCTGCCCCGCTCCCACCGCCACCCTGCCCGACAGGGCCACCTGTGAACCTGCTCACCCTTCCTCAGGGTGGGGGGTTCCGATCACCTCATTTCAAGCCTCTGGCTTGAGAGAGGCACTGCTGTGGCCCTTCACCTCGTCCGCAAGCTATTTCCCCACCCAAGTGAGCAGGGCCCATGAGGTGTCCCGTGGCCCCTTGGTGTGTGGGTGCTCTGAGTCCTTTCGGGTCTCAGCACCATGCCAAGCCTGGTCGAGGCCCCCTTCCCCTTCAGCAGGTTTTGGCATGGAAATGCAGGAATTCTGGGCCTGGGACAACGTCCCCCACTCACTCCAGGGGCTGTGGCTCTGGCTCCTGGCTCACAGCCCTGGGTGTCTGCTGCCTTTCCCGACACCCTGGTGGACCTGCTCTGCCTCCCACCCCACCCCACCCCGCTCTGCTCCCGGTAAGTGAGCTGGCAAGGACCCTGGCTCCGGTCCCCCAGCTTTCCAGGTCTGTGCAAAGGAGAAGGCCACTCGGAGAACAGCTGCGGGCCAGCTTGTCGGCAGTCCCTGCCCTGACACAGAGAAGCTTTCTAAAACAATGGTGACCGCCAGCTCCCCCCATTCTCCGCGGTGCAGTCGGCTTCCTTCCGGAAGTCTGAGCTCCTGGGGGTCAGCTTGGCCGCGATGCGGGGGTGGCAGCCATGGGCCCGGCTCTGAGCCGAGAAAAACTTGCGGCGGCCACGCCCATCTGGAGGCCACTGTTGCAGCTGAGGACCCCTTGGTGCACCGCTTGCCCTCGGGTCAGACATCCTAAGGGGTTTCCTTCAGGCCCGAGGAGGAGGCAACCAGAGCCCCTGGAGGTGACAGGGATGCCCGAACCCGCTGGCTCTCCTCCCCAGAAGGACCACTTGATTGCCCATGAGTGCCAGAGTGACCACGTGAATCAGCGTCTCTACTCAGAGTTGAGTGGACATGGGTTCGAGGTCCCTCCTGACTTGGGTCAGTCGGTCATTTCCAGCTTTGTCTTCAGTGGAAGAGCCTCCCTCTAAGGAGGAAGACAATTCAGGGCGGATCTCGGCTCAAAGACTCCAAATGCACTGTCACCCTGGGGGACAGCGCCTCCTTGTGGGCAGTGTTGATTCCACAACGAGGGCCCATCCTGGGGGCAGGAGAGCCATGGCTCCGTCCCCCGGGGCTGCGGCAGCGCCAGGATGCTGCAGAGGAAAGCTCTCCATGGGACAGAGGGCTCCTCCGCCACCTGCACGTGAGGGGAGCGGAGCAACGTGGGGTGTGGAACCACGGACCCTGCCGCCCAGTCGCGCAGCAGGGAAGCCCCCATCCCCACCCCCGCCCCATCGGTGGTGTCAACACTGTTCAGAGATGGGTGAGAGCTGTCCCCCAGAAGCTGGGACAGTGAGCTGCTCCCACGCCGCGTGACCTCTCTGTTCCAGGGTGTGCTAAGAGTCGGGGAAGGACGGCAGAGGCGCCAGCCTGTGATTCCCTGGAGGCCCCCAGCTCCGGGGCTCGAGCGGGGGCTCACCTGTGGACACCCTGAGGTCTCGAAGGGGCTCTGGGGCCCAAAGCCAGTGATTCCAGAAGCAGCCGCCATCAAGGTTAAGTGTGGTTTCTGGAAACCTGTGTCCCGCCCGCCGCTGCGTGGCACTGGTACCGCCAGCCTTTGGGCACATGCCCACGCGAAAGCTCATGTCACACGGGAACACACGGAAAGGCGGAGAAGCTCCCTGGACCAGCCTCGCGGCTGCACATCACTGCAAAGTATGTGCTGGAAGCCCCCTCAGGAAGCAGAGCTCCCGCTGACACCCGCCTTCTCCCTCTGGGGGCTGCACCCACCTCCCACTGGGGACCCAGCACACCTGGGCTCACCCGCAGGGCAAGGTCTAGGGCCCATCACCGACATGAGAAATCCACTTCTCGGCCCCGTTCTGCATTTCCACCACAGACATGAACCAACACCCAGCGCGCACCCATATTCCTTCCCACCTGCCGCCGATGTGGCCGCAGGGCCCCGCCCACGCCCTCACCCCCTTGAGAACCACTGCCCCTTGGGTCCGAGCACAGCGGCACCACCGGACGCAGCACACTCACGTGCAGGGCCCCGGAGACACCTGCATGAGTGAGACCCATGGTAGCACCTGGGAGAAATGCGTGGGGGCGGCCGGGCCTGGACGCACAGGTGCTTGGGTTTAGCATCCCGCAAGATCCAGCCCAGAAGAGGTCCTGGTGGTGGTCCTGTCAATGAGTTGCCCCTGGAGCTCCCCACGTCCTGTGCCCCAGTGCCCCTGTGCCCAGCGCTAATTAGCACAGCAAAGAATCCGCTGCATTCACGCTGGGCAGAGCAAGGGGGGGCGAGTGCCCCAGGCTAGGACGGGGATAGCATCCCTTTCATGGGGGTCAGAGATGTAGGACAGAGCTGCCCTTGTCCCAGCCCAGGGCCCACACGCCTGCGGTGCAAGGGGGAGACAAGTGCTCCTGAGGGGACAAAGGCCTGACAGGACACATGCAGCAGCCTGAAGGCGAAGAACTGCTGCTGCCCTCTGCACGTGGTGCCTGGTCTCCTTTGGGCCTGACACACCCAGCGAGGCAGCTTCCGTCAGAAGAGGGGTGACACACCGTCAGACACTCCAAGGATGGGGCCAGGGCCCATTGCAGCCCCCATCCCCCCGCCACTGTTCACCTCGAGGGCCCCCAGGAATGGCTGGCTGGGTCATGGAGCAGGGTGTGAGCGTCCAGCAAAGCCGGGGTCCTCGGTGCCCCACTGCTGAGATGGTGCCATGCTCCCCTCTCCCCACAGCCAGCAGGGGACACTGTTCGATTTCCTGCAGCCCAGGCCCTATACCCCGTCCCCTGACCCTCCACTCTTTCCCAGGGCAGCACTGCCCTCAGGCCAGCAGGTTGCCAGCTCGCTTGAAGGCAACACACTGAGCAGGCCCGTGGCAGATGCTCTGCACGCCCCGGCCACGTGCACTGTGCCAGGTGGGGCCAACCTGCCAACACTCGGCTGCCGGCAAACGGCGGAGCCGGAGAGCAGCCCTGGGTCCACTTCCTGCCGCCAGATAGACATGTAGTGTCACATCCCCAATTCAAGAGACCCCGCTGCCGAGGAGGGGCAGCCACACTCAGCTTTCTGACACGCAGAGACCCCGAGGGGACCTTCCTAGGCCAAAGCTTAGGGAACACAGGTCAGAGTCCCTCACGGCGGATCCTCCCACAGATGCCGAACAGGTCACTAGGTGGTGGCCCTGCGTATGGGCCACCCCCTCCACCAGCCCCTCCCCCCACACCCCTCAGCAAGGTCTCCCCACCCATGGGGGAGCCTCCGGGAGCCCTGGGCCATGCCCTCGGGGGTCAGCCCCCCAGCACAGCCTCTGACTGCACACGGGTTGGCAGTGAGGCTTCAGGCTCCCAGGACGAGGCCGGACACAGGCAGCCTGACTCGGGCACGGAGGGTTCTCCCTGAGCCAGAGGGTTTCAGCCACCACAAAGCCCTGGAGAGTCGGGCGGTGCAGGGAAGCCGTCCAAAGCGTCTGCTCACAAGTTGGCCTTGGGGGTGACCAGTGTTGGGGGTGCTGGCATGGGCTCTGACACGGCCGAGCCGTGACCTCAGAGGGGTCCCCTGAGGGACACGCCGCAGAGCAGGCACGCGAGTCCAGGCAGGCCATGGCCATGGCAGCCAGCAGACCCTCCTCGGGGCTCTTCTCCGCTGTTAAAGGGCGGTCCCTCCATCCTTACAAGGCTCTATGCCATCACCTCTCCGTCATCGTGGGGACAGGAAGTGTGGCGGTGACGCCCAGGTTGGCATCTCTGCACCTGTGGGGAGCAGAGCCTGGGAGGGGCAGTAGGAACCCATGCGGCCCACGGACAGCACCAGGTCGGGGGAGCCACCAACCCTGGGGCCGGCCCCTGTCACACTGCAAGGGCTGCTCTCTAGGGGTGGCCGGGGTAGCTCGCACTGTTTCAAAGGGTTTCTCTGCCCCCAGGACAGGGGAGGAAGAAGTGGACACGCCACAGCTAAATGGGCAGAATGGACAGAGTCGCAGGGATGTTAGAAAGGACTGCCCGGGTCACCTCCTGGAGGCAGGCCCTGCCTCATGGCTCCGACCAGAGTGCCGCCAGCAGACCCCCTTTCCCTGGAGAGACCCAGCTCCGAGGGGAGATGGGGAGCCCAGATGCCCCTTCCAGCAGGAAGAGGCTGCCCTGGACTCAGGCTTGCCGACTCTCCAGCCAAACTTTTGGGAAGACAGGCTATGGCTGGCCGAGGACCGACTGGCAAGGGCACGCCGGTCCCCAGGGCACCAGAGTTGTGGCGTTTAACTGCACACACTGGGGACAGTGACAGGGACGGAGGTGGTGGCAATTCTACCAGCAGATAATTGAACAAGACTTGAGGGGAGAAAGGGTGGGAGGACCAGGACCCCCTAGGGGAGAAGGCCAACGATGGGGACCTCCCCGCAGGGACCCCAGTGGCCTGCAGACCCTGCTGGAGCAGAAGATGGGGGAGCAGCTTGTTAAACCCCCGCCCAAGTCCCCACCTTCACACAGAATCTTAAGATGGAAAAAGAAGGGGAGAGAGCATTCTTCAAGCCGTGGCTCATGGCAATCGTGCCAGGGAGGGCTGGCGGGCACCTGCTCTGGCCCTTGGGCCCACTTTCGGACAGCCTGTGGGCTCCCGCCCACGCCTCCCACTGACTCCATCGCTGCCCATGTGCTTTTTGGCAAAGGCGGCTTTGCTGTCATTTCCTCCCAAACGTTGACAGAAAAAAAAGACATTGCATTTTAATGGATTCATGCCATTTCTCAAACCAAAGGCAAGTTTCCCTAGGATACACCAGTGGCCTGCACAGAACATAGTGTCGCTCTGCACGATACTGCAGGGGACATTCTGGTACTAATGAGCCACTTCTGTTGAAAGAAGAGTTTTCTGTCAACCTCCCTGTTAAGGTCCAGCTTTCAGAATTGCTGCCCTGGCTTTTGGAGAAACAGAAAGAAACACAACACGCCCAGGTGTCCTCAGGAATCTGCCCTAATGAGCCTCTGGAGCGGCCAGCTGCCTTCCTCAGGCTGGGGGGGAGTGGAGAAGCCCAGCAGGGAGGGGTGGCCGCCCCCACGCCCGCCTGCCCAGGGCCTCTGGGCACTGTCCCTGGTGCTGCCTGTGGCCCTTCCAGCCGGGCTTCAGCTCACTAACTCGCCCTCCCCTGGAAGCAGGGAGTGACCCCACCCATCAGCACTCCCTGCCAGCCTTGCTGCCACTGACTGCTGCGGACCTGGTTTTGGGCGTCAGCCCTGCAGGGAATGGCCCTTTTCTGGGGCTGCCCACGGGGGCTCTGGCCCAGCCTCCCATTGACCCTGCCGGCCCCACCCCCCACTGTCTGCCAACTTATCCCCAACTCTCCAGGCCCCAGCTTGGTCTTCGCCCTTGCAGGGGAGAGGAGCGAGGGGAATTCCTGGGAGCTGGGGCAGAAGTGCCCCCTGACAAGGTGCCCCCGCTGCCAGGCAGGAGCAAATGCTGCCCTCTGTCCTCGAGGTCTCAGTCAGAGGGTCCCACAGTGCTCACACACAGGGACAGACAGGTGACCCCCACAGTCGGCACAGAAGCCCGGGCGTTCTCCCGCAGGAAGGGCTCTGGGGCCACAGCGAGCCTCCGTCCGCGTCATCTGCGACTCGCACCGAGAGCCCCAACGCAGACGAGCTCGGGCGGAAGCTGCTGGCCGGTGGGGTCCCTGCTTAGAACACAGAGGGTGCCCACGAAGGCTTCATGTGACCGCACAGATGCCGGAGAAGAAAACCCAAAGCCGGCGGCACTTGGAGCAGCACGAGCGGAACACACAGCCACACTAAGGAGCAGACGAGTGTGAGGAGCGGGGCCGGCCGAGGGCGGCGGCACCAGCGGCTCTTCCAGTCCTGGCTTGGTAAGCCATTTCTCACATCGGCACAGCCCATGTGAGGGGCCGACAAACGGAGGGAAGCAGACTCGGGGCTCCGCCAGCTGCTCACCTCGGCTGTGTGCAGCTCGGCGCCATCGACGGAGGGGTCGCCACCTGGAGTGCCCACACGTGACGCTGACATCCTCTGGGTGGCTGGTGAGTGTGGACGGTGACCAGGGCCACTCCGCGGGGAGATGGATGTGCAGAGGGGAGGGCGAGGCCTGGGGAGGCCCTTGACGTCCCTGCTTGACATCAAGGGACGCAGGCCCTGCGATGACAGTTCGACATGGACAAGGCCCTCCGCCCTCTCGTCACAGGCTCCTGGCTTCTAGACTGTTCTCTGATATTGTCATTTCCTCTTGTGCAGGCTCCTCGAGGATGTGGCCCAAGTCTGGTGCCCAGAGGTAGCCTCAGCTCCACTCGCCTCGAGGCTCCTCGTGGGCACCCTCAGGCCTCTCAGGGTGACGCTCACAGACCGTGACACAGGAGAAACCAGAGCAGCCACCACGAAATGGGTGACTTTGTGTCACTCACTCCTTCCTCTTTCTGGCCTTTGCTTTGTTCACAGCTGTTCATCGGTGTGCACCGTTCAGCATCGCCCAGATCTTACCGACGTCACAAAGGCGAACTCGTGCTGAGCCGGACCCCGGAACGTGTTGACCATGATGCCACCGACTGCCACCACCTGCCACCGACTGTCACCAGGCAAGGCAGCCCTGCGTGTGGCTGCTGGGGCCCCAGGCCCGTGAGCGGACGGTGCGGGTCACTCTGGCTGACACGTTTGACCTGCGCCCACCAGCACCCGCCCACCTGCTGTCCCCCCGCTGGACCTGGTGGCATCAGGATGGATGGCGAATGTCAGTCACATCTCACGGCCCCGAGACAATGAATGTGCACAGGATGCAGCGGCTTGTCAGGAAATCCCATATAAAATCGAAACACCTTCCCTAGCCCCCAGGTGAAACGCACCGGCACAGAAACTACTTTTCTGCCACCATGCTACTTTGGGGAGAAAGTGGGGGCGTCCAGCCAGGTCAGGAGAGAGATGCAGGCTGCTTGCTCCCTTCGCGGTTGGTGGCCGGGACCCCGAGCGGCTCGGCTATTGGTGCTGCTGTTCTTTACAGACACACAGCAGCCCCCGCCCAAGGTGGCTCCACTGGCGCTGTGGGTGCCCAGGCACAGATGACCTGTTTGGGGCCACGTTCTTCCTCCTGAGAACCCACGCCTGCTGCATGCGTTCTGGTGACAGATCCCAGGAACACTTCTAGGAGGGAAGTTCGGCCCCTTACGATGGACTCCACCGGCAGATTCGCAGGGAGGTTCAGTGATGTGGGAGAAAGCATTGTGGGTCTTGCTGGAGAGTCTTAATTCATGTGCACGAATCAGCTTTCAGGGAAACAGCGCAGGGGCTGGGGTGCCCTGAGTCCCTGTGGACACAGGGCCTGGTCCCTCTCGGCTCCACCCTTCCCAGGCCGGCCTGGAGGGTCCTCCCGGCCCAGCAGCGTCTGGTCCTAGGCGGCAGTCCGGGCAAAGGGGCGTTCCCCACGACCACTGTCCTCCAGTCAGAACCTGAAGGGCCCTCACCACCCGCTCCTTAGATTTGCAGACGACACGGAGCGGCGAGAACCTCTCCCGCCTCCCTCGCTGCAGGAAGGGAATGTGGGGTCAGAACCCCCCAGCAGAGCCGGGAAGGGACGCGAAAATCCCCTCGGCCCCTCCCCAATGGCAAGGTCAAAGGCCAGGAGGGCGGGTTTGCTCTGGGAACCCTGAGGCCAGCCCCCTCTCTGCCTCCAGACCCCATCCAAACCCTCCTTCCGCAGCTTCCAGTGGTCGTCAGCATCCGACAGCCACTCTGCCACCCAAGAACCCGAACACGTGAGACTACAAAACTGGACCCCAAATATAAAAATAAATTCCCCGCAGAGGCCGCGCCCTCCTGAGGGCGGATGAGCCGGTTACACAGACACGCCCGAGCCCGAGGCCTCCTGCGCACCTGCGCCACCCGGCGCTTCCCCGCGCCAGGCCTGTGCGCCGCGGCCCGCAGCGGTTCCCGGGAGAGGAGCGCGGGCGAGATGGGGCCCTGGGGGCCTGGAGGGGCAGAAGGACCCCGCCCGGGACGCCCCGGGCGTCAGGACCTCGCTCCACCGCCCCCGGGCCACCCCAGGCCATCCCGCGGCGCACGCAGGGCGCTGGAGCCCCGGGGCGCGCTGTGCCAGGTGCGGGCAGCGCAGAGGCCCGGCCCAACTGCGGCGGCGGGCGGGGACCGGGGACCGGGGACCGGGGCGGCCGGCGGCTGCTCACCGAGGGTCTCCGCGGGCGGCGGCGGCGTCCGACGGTCCCGCTCGGCCATTGCAGTGGCGCTGCGGCGGGCGGGGGGCGCGCGTCACCGCGGGCGGGCGCCCCAAACCCAGGCCCTCCCCCGACACTCCCTGCCGCTGGTCGTGCGGCTCCGCGACACCCCAGCCCCACCTCTTCCTTGTCTGCTCATCCTTTTCTTCCACGGAGCGGGTTTGCGGGCTATTAGGGTCGGAAAACGCCTTTGCTGAGAATCGCCCCGGCTGCTGCGCAGAGTGCGCGGAGGGCGGGGACGATGGAGGCGGCGGGGTTGCCCGCCCTGACCCGCACCCAATAATGAATCCCCGTTCACGGCCGGGGACTCACCCCCGTTTCACGCGGGATGTCGGCAGCCCGGCAGACTTGGGTGTTTATCGGTTAACTCGTGGCTCCCCATCTCCCAGCGCTGCCTTGCACCGCGCTGGCGAGAGGGACGCTCCTGCATCGAGCGGATCCTATGGCTGCTCCGAATCCGGTGCGCGAGTGCGTGCGAGCCCGGCCTCTGGCGCGGGTCCCAGCCCCGCCACCGCCAGGTGCTCCAGGTCTGGGCGTCCACCTGTAAAGCGGGAGAGACCCACGCCCGCTGCCGAGGGTTGCTGGGGGATTAAATGAGTTAATTTAATAAACGTGGCAGGCAGGGAGGGTAAATGTGGTTTCATGGAAGCATGTATACTCGGTAAAATATTCCCGGTGGAACACGTGCCTTCCCTGGATACCAAGGCGCATAAACCCGCAAACCCCAAAGCTCTGGGCACAGAGGGCACTAGCCCTGCAGGTGGACCCTTCAGTGTGACCCTGAGGGGCCTCCTCCACCTTTTCCCCATCCCTGTGCCCCAACCTCCTGGCCACAGGGAAGCCGGGTACCATTTATTGGTTGCTGGTAAAGAAACAGCCAGGTCTGTTTTCTCTCCCAGTGGGCACCTTGGGACACCTTTTTAAATTTAAATTTATTTTTTAAATTCATTTTAGAGAGGACGGAGAGAGAGAGAGACATCAGCTTGTTGTTCCACAAATTTATGCATTTATTGTATGATTCTTATATGTGCTCTGACCAGGAGCTGAACCCACAACCTTGTTGCATTGGGACGGTGCTCTAACCAGCTGAACTACCTGGCCAGGGCCCTGGGGCACCTTGAACAGGCCGTCCAGCCTCCCCTGCCCTCCACACACAGGGCAGACTTGCAAGGCCCACGGTGTCAGCTGCCAGCGCCGGCTCCGAGGTCAGAGGCGCAGCAGATGGGTCAGTGTGCAGTGAGGAAGCGCTCGGTGAGCATCCAGTGGGCGGGGAAGGAAACCCACAGCTCGGATGAGCGTCCACCCCAGTGACATCCAGGCGATCGATGGGCTGCCCCATGTGAGACACCACATGGCAACCCCATGGTGGTCTCCGCTGCTGACCGACTGGGCAGCCGCTGTACCCAGGTGGGCCTCAGTCAGGGAGGTCAGGTGTGTTAAAGCCCACGTCATCTGCACCCATACCACCATCCACCCTTTCCGTGAGCTGTTTGTGCCAAGACTGGTGGCATGGCTGGAGAAGGCAGCTGGCACCCCCGCAGACACGGCACTTCTGCCCCTGGCTGTCGGGGCCACCTCCACAGCCGGAGCATTGTGAGCGTGCACACGGAACACAACATTTTCACAACTGGGCGCACTCCCAAAGGCCTGTCCCCCATCATTTCTCCCAGACCCCCCTCCCCACAAAGTGCCTGATCAGCAGTGTAGACAAAGGTCACAGTTGACCTTCCTTCCAGGTGAGTGGACACTACATTCCTGCTCCAAGGGAGCCACTGGGGGCCCCTCCCCACTGTCCCTCAGCCACTCTGAGAGGGGCCGTGATGCCATCTGTCCTTTCCCAGCCAATACCAGCGGAGCAGCCGAACCTCCTTAGCAGTCGGTCACTCTCTGGGGAACACCCCACAAAACCAATCACACAGGTGGGGAGAGGGCGGGGCTGCCACACTGCCTGCTCCAGGCCCAGGGCATGTGAGTGCGAGCTCGCTCACAGGCGTGCACACGGCTGTGCGAGGAGGGGTCTCCCGCGTCTCCTCCCGAGACATGAACAACAGCTGGAAGTTCGTTTACGGTGGGGAAGCCTGGCAGGCAGCGCACCTCCCACCCCCAGGGGTGAAAGTGAATAAGGCGGAGGGGGGGCTGGCACATGGGGTTGCATGGGTGTGTATTATATACTGTATACAAACACTGTAGCGAAGTGTGTTATACACTGTACACACTGCACACAAACACTGTAGCGAAGTGTGTGTTATACACTGTACACACTGCACACAAACACTGTAGCGAAGTGTGTGTTATACACTGTACACACTGCACACAAACACTGTAGCGAAGTGTGTACACTGTATACATTTATACAAACGCTGTAGTGAAGTGTGTGCAGGCACACTGCATGCAGACACTAACAGTGTGCCCTGCGTACGCTGTGTATAAACACTGTAAGAAAGTCGTGCCCTTTGCACACCGTACACAAACACGGCACAAAGTCTGCACTAAACGCACCGTGTGTAAACACTGTGACGAAGTGTAACCTTGCCTAACTCTCTTGGGGCAGTGGAGTCCCACACGTGCGCCCCGCACCCACTAACCACAGTGCTTGCCCAGGGCTGGCCATTCACTTCAGAGTCCTCCCCCTTGGCCAAAGCCAGACCTCTGCTCATTGGGCGCCCGGCAGACAGTGGGTGCTTGGTAAATGGTGGGTGCTCAGACATTCGCACTGACAGATGAATGAGCCGGATGAAGGAATGGGCAAGCCCGCAAGTAATCAACTCAGTGTCCCCAGGCAACAGGCAGGGCTTGCCCGGGAAAGGTCACTGGACCCCAAAGCACCATCCCTGAGGTGGACTCCCCCCCACACCTGCAGGCAGACTACTTGAAGGTGCCAAGGAGGTGGCCTTCCTTCCTTTGCCTCCAGACCCAAGTCCAAGACTTAAAGAAACCCCGCACTTTCTTTTGCTCCTTTTCCCCATGTTATTAGGAGAGTTTCCCAGTATGCAAGGCTGACAGAGTTGCCTGTGGACATGCACACATCCACTCTCTAGACTGTCTCCGCATCCCTCAGTCCGTCCTCGGTCCATCTCACTGTCGATGCATTTCAAAGCAAGTTGCAGAGAGCACACGTCACCCCTGGGCACAGCAACATGCTCACCACCCCCTGGAGCTCAATAATTCTTCAGTCAGAGAAAGGCTCAGAGCCTGGCACACCGGTCAGTGGGCTTTGCCGCTGGGGTTTGTCCATGTACTGCAGCCCAACCCCCTTCAGGACACGGAACGCAGCCGCCCCCCAGAGCGTGCGATGGCGTCCCACACTCCCAGGCCAACTCCCTCCGGTGTTTCCCACCACAGACTGGGTCAGCCTGGAAGTTCACTGAATGGGACCACACCGTGTGGGGTGGGGTGAGCCTTCCCCACTCTTGCAAGTACGAGCAGCGTGATGTGCGGCTGGATATCACCGCGTTACGTGAGCTCCCACGGTCTGTCTCCATTCTCCCGCTGAGGGCAGCCCAGGCTCCTTCCCCTGTGGTCTGTTACAAATACACAGCCACAAACACTCCCACATGCAGCTGCCGGCCTGGGGCACTTTCCAGTTTCTGCATCTTGCACAGCAGGGGGCGGTGTGGAGCCAGTGGTGGGAGTCCTGAGCACCGGTGCCATTCCTGACCAGCAACGCAGGGACAGATCCGATGACAGCCCTTGTACACACATGAAGGAAGGGGACAGGAGGGCAGTGAGCAGCTTGTCATGCATTCCCCACACATGGCCGGCTGGCTCCTCGGTGGCCATAGGCCGCACAGGAGGCCTGGCTCCAGGAAGAGGCAGAGAAGACGGTCAAAGGCCCTCTCACCTGGCCAGCCTCCCCACACTGCCCGTTGACTCCAGCGGACACCTTCCCTGGCTCTTACCTGGGTGACACCTGTGTGCTGTCACACCTAGGCCCCGTGACACGGGCTGTTCCTGATGTGCTCCGCGATGGGGGTCCTCAGCAAGAGCTGATGCATGCACAGACACACATCCATCCACCCACCAGCCTCGGGTGCTGGGCCAGAGAGCGCCGAGGCAGGCAGATGGTAGACTCAAGCAGCCATGTTTGCAAAAGGTGCGTCCCAGACAGCCAGAGGGCTGGTGGGCGGTGGGGTGGGTCCTGCCTTTATCCAAGCCCAGCTCCTGCGTGTGGCTGCAGGGAGGCCACCCCCAGGGGTGGAAAGGTCTTTTCTGACCAGCTTACCCACCTGGGTCCTGGGAAAGGACCTGACAAAGGCACAGACCCCAGGGGCTGATTATTACTATTTAAAGGACTGTAAATGCAAATCTCTGCTCTGCCTTGTAAAGAACGTGGAGAGAGTGGGGGAGGAAGGGAAAGAAGGAAGCACAGGGCCCTGTTGGACTCCTGACCCTGCAGCACAGGCATGTCTGGGGGACCCTGGCACCACCTGGCTCTGCCTGTTGAGCCGCAGGCCTCAGCCCTGGGCCCTGGGGCTCAGCTCTTTAATGCCCTTCCCCGTCCAAGGCTCTCGTCCAGGCAGTCAGTGTTTGACACGTGTCCTGGGGCTTCTCCCAGCAGCTGCCCTGGAGGAGCCAGCTCCAGCCCTGGTCCCTGCAGCCTGCGCACGGCTGTGTGTCCACACCACCTCCTACACCAGCAGCCCCACCTCCCTCCCGCGGGGCCGCCCTCTCTGTGTCCACACTTGGCAAGTAGCAAGATCAGCCCGTCACCGAGGCCAGCCGGGAACTTCGACAGCTCCCCTCTCCCCTCCAAGCCCGACCTGGGCCGGCCCAGTGCATCCCAGGAGCCCCGCCCTGCCATTCCCCCCGGACCCCGGCCGGGGCGGGTTAAGCAGCGCTGAGGCTCCGGCGGCGCTGTCTGCATGTCCTGAACGAGTTGCGCCACCCCGGTGCCGCCGGGGGCTCCCACGGAGGGGCGCAGTCACAGTCCGAGGGCTGCGCTGCTGCCCCTGGGGGGCCAGACCTGCTTCCCTACTCCCCCCGCCCACGCCCCCCCCCGCGCTACCACGTGACCAGTCTCATGACAGTGTTTGCTCAGCGTGTGGTCCCTGCGGCGCAGCGAGAACTCACAGGCCGTTCTGCGCCCTGCTCGCCGAGCAGCTGAGCTATTGCCTCATGGGCAAGGACAAACAAGCGGGGCCGGGCGCGCGGGGGCGGCTGTGCAGCTCCGCAGAGGCCCCTGCTCCAGGAGCCGCTCCCTGTTTTGACCATGTCAGGCACGTGCAGGGCAGGCTGGCACCGGACACCCTCTCCTTTGGACGCGGACAGCAGGGCTGGAGGCACCGCGCGAACACTTTGTTGACAATTCTAAATCTGTCATCACACCGACTCCCAAAAATAGCCCGAGCGAAGTACAGACATCAGTGGGAATTCGTGGAAAAGTTGTTTTCCTGGAAGAGAACAGGAAACAGAACAGCGTGACCAGTCAGCAGGCGCCCCAGCCAGGACTGAGCGTCCCCAGGGAGGTGGAAAAACAGTCCCTCGGCTGTCCTGCCCATCACTCAGCGGAGCCCCCACCCACTCGCACAGCCTTGCCAGCTGGATTATTCCTTTCCTTGGGGCACTTTTTTTCCGGCCCCAGGGGTGGAGACCTGGCAGGAGACTTTTCTGGTCACTTCTAGATCAGAGAAGATGGCTGGCCTCCCCCTGAGTTTAGGTCTGGGGCAGTAATTCTTGTGCCCTGGCCAGTGTAGCCCTCAACCCCTCCTCCAGCTCAGGGTGGGGCTGCACCCAGGAAAGCTGTGAGTGACGCAGCAGCTGGCTGCTCCTCTCCCCTGTACCTCATCCCCCAGACACAGGTCGGACCTCCCAGGGACCATGCCCCCCTCAGGCTGCCTCTGTGGGTGGGAGGCTCCCGCGGTGCTGGGCCTCTCACCTGCGGTCTCGGTGCTGCCCGCTGACACCCTGGCTGTGGCCAGTGCCCACTCAGGTCAATACCCCCTGCTCCCCGCTTGCCTTTCCAGGTGACACCAGGCAGACCCCAGACAGCCCCAGGCCCACTCCCTGTCTCCGAGCCCAGCATCTTTCCATCTGTTCAGGGGCCATTTGAGTTGAGTCTCTGCTCCTTGTCCACTTATCACCGGGCTGTTTGTGGTTCTTGACGTGCTATTGGACATTCCCACATCCTGAAAGCCTCCACCTTCCCTGTGGGTAGCAGATGTCTCCTTCCAGCCGGAGTCACACAAAACCGCTGTCCTTCAGTGACAACTCTGCTTGTAAAGAAAAGGAACAGCAGTCTGGCCTACCTGCCCGGGCGGTTGTGAGGGTTCGGCGGGCTCACAGGAGCCAGGAGCTCAGACCTTGTGGGGCCCACAACCAGGCAGCAGAGGTCAGAGCCCTCCCCATGCTTCACGCCTTTCCCCTTAGGTGTCAAAACACAGATCCAACCGAGTGCATTTGCAGGTCTGTTTGGCTTTACAATCAACCCCTGAGCCGGGCACATCCTGCCCAGCAGGAGAAGGTGCTCCCAGGGGTCCTGAAAAAGAAAGGTTTTTACAGGAAGAAGGGGTGGGGGGGAGGTAGCTAGTAACAAAGAGCGAGCCCTGGCAGGGTGCTGGGCTGGATAGAGCAGCTTGCCGACACCCCCAGGTTGTGGATTTGATTCTGTCAGGGCACATTTAAGAATCGATCAATAAATGCATCAATGAGTAGAACAACGAATTTCAAGGGGTGTGTGTGTGTGTGTCTCCCTTCCTCTCTCAAAGCAATAAGCAAATTTTAGAAAGGAAAGTTTACTTTGGGCCAGGATGCATTTTCTTTGGGGAATGGGGAAAGAGAGGGTTTTTGTCCTGCCGATGGCCTCTGCTTCCCGTGGGGGACGGAGATGGCCCACGGGACAGATGGCCTCCCTGACTGGCCGGTTAGGACGACGGCTCTGGGAGGGTGAAGCTGCATCAGACCAGGGGTTAAGCCCAGGGTCGCTGCCCTGGGGTTTAGCATGAGGGACGCCACCTGGGGCCCGTGGTTTCTCTTCGACTGTAAACGGGCTGTGTTTTTACCATAGTTAACGATGTCTTTCTGCGTCTTGAAGGCCTCTTGTCAATTTTGCCCTGAGACTTTCTGCTGCTTCCACGAGGGACAAGATGCTGTCCACCTTGAGGCTGTCCCATTGGCCCCGTACCCGTCACATGGCTTCAAGTAAATTCCAGCTCGCTCAAAGACTTTCTCCACTGACGGGCTTGAATTTTCTAGGCAAACATTTCCACCATTTTTGGGTCAATTCAGCGATTTAATGAACAGATGCTAACTGAACACCTGCCGAATGGCCGGCCTGCCCTCGGGGCCAGCACGGTGAGGGTGCGGGGGGCCAGCAGTGCGGGCTGGCCTCCTTCTTTCCCATCTTCCAATCTTCATTTCTGTGGCGTTGCCTCGGACCCCCAGACTGGGGCTGGTCAGGCACCTGGCTCGCTGCTGGCTCAGGGGAACCTGCCGGCATTTCACTGCGGAGAGTGGTGGTTGCCGTCGGCTTCAGGTGAGGGGTCCCAGCTGGGCCGAGGGCAGCAGAAAAGGCATTTGCTGGAGCGATACGGGACAGCTCACAGAACTGTGGCCTCGAAGGTCTGAGCCCAAGCCTTGAGCCTGAGGCGGGAGCCAAGAGCAGCTCCGAGCTGGGGCAGTTGGGTGACCTCGGCGAGAACGAGAGACACATGGCACCCGAGGGCTGGAGCCTGCCGCTGCCACGGCCCCCTTGGGGCTGGGAGGGGTGTGGACATTTCCATAGACCAGTGGGAAAGGCAGGCGCTGAGCAGGCGCCAGGTGTGGGGCAGACGAGAGTTAGCTAGTGCTCTCTGTGTTCTAAGAAACACAGGGCCACCACCCCCGCCTCTTCCGCCCCGCCAAGTTTGTTTTGGTGTGTGACGTCACAAAGGCATATCAGATTATTTGGGGTCCAACATTTATTTCTTGCTAGGGTGCCACAATCTGCGCCAACCCCAGGGGTGAACTGGGGCAGCTCCGCCGGGTGGCCTCGGCCTGGAGGTCACCGGCAGCCCTTGCTCTCACACCCGGGGAGCGAATGCCTCCCACTGCCTGCCTTTCTGTTACTTCCGCCTCGTTAGGAGCGCCCCATCTCCCTAGCTGTCCCCTCTGGTAATTCACATATTCAGGTTTTTTAAATTACAAATGTGATGTCTGCGCTGTGTTTTGAAATTTCCTTTGAATTTATAATAATGTTCTCATGGATGGCTCAGACTGTCACTTATCACTAAAAACTTGAATTTGATGGGGGACTCAAGTGTTGGAACACTTTAGCTTCACGTAAGAGCTAATAAACTTCGCAATCAGTGAGTGTAAAAGCTGTTGCTCCAGGAACTGAAGGTGTGACCCACCCTGACTCCGGGGACCACGAGCAGTTCCCCGGCTGTGCCTTCGGAGGGCTGCAAACCTCAAGATGGTGCCCGAGCCTTGTGCTCCAGGGAGGGACGCCACCGCCCAGGGCACAGGCAAAGCTTTTATCTGATTACGCTTTCCCTGAATTCCAAACTCCTTACTCTACTTTTCTTCTCCTTATGAAAAGGGTCGGTTTGACATGGAATTTAAGATGGTCCTTTAGGGCATAAAACCCACCATCTTCTCACATCGCTGGCCATCTGAACAAACTGCCCCTAAAGGTTCAACCCCACCGCCCCATCTCTGCTTCTTGGGTCTAGGGGTGACAGACAGCACGGCCGCCAGGTTTTCCGGTTTCATTTTTAATTAAAAAAAATCTGAATAAAGAAATGTCTTCTAACTCATTCATTTTACTATATTATTATTTTATAAAAACGTTAAATTTATTAATTTCTTCTGCGTGGAGTTTTTTTCTAGCTTTTTAAAGGGCCCAGTTCATTAATGTCGTGAAGAAAAGGGGCCGCGTACTGAGCCTGACCAGCGCGGGAAGGCCTGCCGGGCGGCCTTACGAACTCGGAGACCCCAAGCAACCACAAAGGGCGGTCTGAGATGAAAACTCCCAGCTAAAAGCTGGTCCTGGTCGACAGTCCGTGTCCCAGGCCAGACTCTTCCCTGACAAGAGCCCACCTTCGCCCTCATTGAGCCAGTCTGCCGTCTTTTTGCATCTAAGACAGCATCTCTTTGGAAAGTCAGGTAGCATCCCCTTTTCCGGAACCCGCCAGCACCACAAGCACACCGGAGCTGAGTGCATGTCCCTCCTGGCTCCGATCTCATCACGTCATTGCTGAAGGTTAACCATCAAGTCCCCACCTGTGTAAGGAAGTGCATGTCTGTCCAAGCCCAGGCCCTCCACCTCGCTTCCTCCCTCCCTGATCTCTCACCAACAGACTCCACGTGGCTCCTCTGTTTCTTCTTTCGACTGTAACGGATAAAATAAGCCGTGAAACTGCCACTTTTCTGGAGCATTTTCTCAATTCACTGAGGTTTTGCTTCCTGGCAATTGTTGTCAGTTTGGCTCAAATAAACTCAAAAACTCTTACAGGTTTGGACGTTTCTTATGTTGACAATCTCACATGATTTTTTAAAATGCATTTAAGAAAACTCGGGTCACTGAGTTTCCTCCCCCACTTCTCACTGTTCCTTGGACCCCAGGCTCTGACTGGGGGTCCTCCGTCTTCCTCTGGGCAGCCAGCGCCCCTACCTGCTGTAACCACCCCCACAGGCAGGTCTCCAGTGGCCTCAGCCTCACACTGGGTCTTCGAATGATGGAAGTTGCTGGGACCTGTCGGTTTAAGAATGTCCAAGCCTGTTGAGAATTTTAAAAAATGTTTATATGAGTCAAAGAGAGGAAACACCTGGAAGCAAGGTCTCAACAGACCGAGATGAATGCTTCAGGGAAAAACAGCTTGCAGGTTTTTTAAAATGCATTTTAGGTGAAGCTGGGAACTAGAAAGACTGCAGGAAGTGGGGAGGAAGAGAGGCGGACCGCCGGCTGCTTTAGGAGAAGGGGCTGAAAGGGGTGTGCTCACCGAGACGACACCCTGAAACGCCCGACAGGACGGGATTAACGCCTTTCAGGACGGGGGTTACATGCTGGAGTGCGACCACCCTCCAGGACCTGCCCAGCTAGGAATTTACAATCAGGTCGCCCTGTGAGCTGACTTTCCGTAGAGCCCCCTTTTTTTGTCCACAGACTTGTGGGGGTTCCGCCTGGGGAGGGAAAACCAGGTGGCAAAAGGAAGTATTTCTACTTAAACATTTCTGGGCAATGTTTTAAGCAGAGACTCAGAGGGCTTGTAAACTTTAGGTTTTGGTGCGCCTAGCAGGTCAGCAGTGGAGAGAACACACAGGAATCAATTACACATCTATATACTAGCAGTAACCAACCCAATGAAATGTGACAATGCTAATTACAGTAACATTAAAATAGAACATTGAGGGCTCCCACCCCACTCAACTACAGAACGCTGCTAAGAGAAGTCGGAAAACACCTGACTGATGGAGAGGCTCCCTGAACGCCTGGGCTGGATGGCTGGGTGTTGGCAGCTTCCCTAGTAAAGGGGTCTGAGGGGCTGGGGTGGGCCTGGAGAGGAGAGTGTGGGGTGGGGACTTGCCACCGTGTGCTGTGGGGCAGCTGCTTTCTGTGCGTTCCCCGCTGTCCCCACCTGCACGCTGCTGTCACAAGGGTGGTGTCTGGTGCACACTTGCTGAATTTGAGAAGAGAACTGTGGGTCCAGCAGAAGGAAAGGCCAGCACCGCAGCCTCCAGAAACTAAGTGCATGCCCCTGTCAGGACTGCAAACGAGGACCCCAGGGGCGGACAGCAGGACGGCTGCATCAGAACCGCTGCAGCAGGGGCCCCGTGGCCCTGAGTTCGGCAGAGACCCAAAGGCAGGCAGGAGACAGGGGGCTCCAGGTGCGACCCGAGGGAGGCGGGGCCCGCGGGGCCTGGGCCAGGGAACCTCGAGAGGGGTCAGGGCGCGCTTGGCCTTCTCCGGTGGGCCCTGAGCTGGAAGCGGGGACAACCTTGGGGAAGCTGTCAGGTGTTGATGGCGCCCTGGTCGTCTGGGGCTGAGGGTCGCAGGGGATGCTGTGGGGCTTCCGGATGCTGGAGAACCAGGTCTGACTCCTGCAAGTCTGATTTACAGCTGGCTGCCTCCTGGCCGTCCCCGCAAGTGCGGGGCAGGCCTCCCGGACTGGTGGCCGCGGGGTGTGTTGCAGTTGTCATCACAGATGGTCTCTGGCCTGCTCTGGTCCTCTGCAGGCCACCGGCAAGCGCCTGGGGAGGTTTCCTTCACTGCCTACCGCGTTAGAGGGAGAACAGCAAACCCTCGGGCAACAGGACAGATGGCCCTGCGGGCCTCAGTGTCCTCAACGCCCAGCGCATGTCTCCCCGCAGCATACGCCCGCCACTGCTCTGCCAGCAGGGCGCCCCCGCCGTTCCGACCTGCAGGGTCCCTGTCACACCACCAGCGCCCGCCCCCTGAGGCTTAGGCCCCGCCCCCCGTCCCAGGCCACGGCCCCACTTTGCGCCTGCGCACCCCAGCCCTGCCCTCAGACCCCGCCCCACGCACGAGCATCTCGCCAACAGCCCAACTACGCACGCGCACCCCGAGCCTCCGCCGACGCCTCGGACCCACCCCGCGCACGCGCTGCACGCGCCGCACGCGCCCCGCGCGCCCCACGCCCCCGCGCACGCCCAGGCCTACCCCCGTGGCCAATAGGCGCCGCCGCCGCTCAGCCTCCGCTTATCTGCCGTGCGTCCGCCGCGCGCCTCAGTCCGTCGGGGCCCTGGGCTGACGCCGCTGGAGCTGCTCGGCCCTGTGCTTGTGCCCCGGCTCCCGCCCGTCCTCTTCGTAGCGCCCGGCACTTAGGCAACCCCGGCCCGGAGCCTAGACCGGCCCGCCGTCGCAGCGCCCTCCCTCCGGCGCCATGTCGCAGAGCGGGACGCCGGGAATGCAGGAGGAGAGCCTGCACGGTGAGCCGCCGGGGCCGCGGAGGCCGAGGGGAAGGCAGAGCCGGCGCAGGAGGCCAGGCCCCGACCGGGCGCGGGAGCCAAAGGCTGCGCCTGCGCGACGGGCGCGGGGCCTCTCGCTGCCCGCGGCCGGGGTCGGCGCTGGGGGCCGGGCGTGCTGCGGCTCCGCCCGCGGGCGTAGCTCCCCGGCGGGGATCTGGCCGCGGACGGGATCTGCCCCCCCCCACCCACCGCCCAGGCCCGAGTTCTGCGGCTCAGGGGCGGCGGCGCGTTTCGTAAAGGCCGCGTCTACGCTCGCAGTTCGGAGCGGCGTGGGTTGTACGCGCAGAAGCCGCGCGTTTGGCTGAATCGCACGGGCTCCAAGTGTGAACCGGGAGCAGCTCTGTCCGCAGCGGCGATCAGGGCGCGGGGCGGAGGGAAGACGCAGCCGGGCGCCCGGCCACGGGCTGCTCCTCTCAGTGTGAGAGGTGGTCAGCGTCAAAAACATGGCCCAGCCTGTGAACAGGCGTTCTCGCCCCACTTCCCTAGAGGGTCGTTCCACAGCGAAGCTCCGAACCGACCTGTGGGTTCGAAGCAAGCCGGAGGATCGGTCCTGGTCGCTCCGCACCGCAGTCTGTGCCCCGCGCCCGCGAGGGGCGGCCGCCTGCAGGTCGGCCCCAGTCTGGGTCCGGCGGGCGCATCAGGGATGCGGAGGCCCGGGGGTGGCGGGAGGACCCGGTGGACGTCCACCTCCTCGTTTCTGCAGCAATAGTTTGCTAAGCGAAGTGAGCAGCGAGGCAGTTAGGGAGGACCGTGCACAACTTCCAGGGCTAGTTGTTAGGTCTCACGCTACTCAGGCGAAGGGAGTGGGCTTAGGTGGTCCAGTGCGCGGGTAGCAGGCAGCTAACGGCAGCCACGCTTTAAAAACCCGGCAGTCTCCTCGAGGTTTGAAGTTGACTGTCTTGCTTGAATGAGATTAAAGGGTTAGTCTTGGCTGTCTTTTTCTCATGAGAGAGCCAAGGGATCTTACGAACTCCGCGCCTGCAGGCCACCCCCTCCCATGATCAGCTGCCTAATCGCTAACACTGTGTTTCCCTGGGTCGGGTTGAGACTGGAAGGTTCCTTGTGCTCCCGGGGGGCTCGGGGCTCTCTCCCCGATCGACACCGAACTGCTGAGTCACTAGCCATGCGAAGTCCCGCACCGACAGCCCAGCGTTTGCATCTGGCTCCTTCTACAGCAGTGCGTGGAAGCGGACTCGTGCGGACGTGCGCCGGGGCACTCGCCGCTCGGGGCTGGGAGGAGCCGGACCGGGCAGCTGCCCTGGAAACATCAGCCCCGGCGCGCCTGGCCTCCGCGTGGCCTCGGCGTCGTTCCCTCTTGTTTACGTCTGGCCCAAACCCACAGACAGCGGCCGCCACCTCGCGCCCCCGCCCCTAACTCCAGCGAGAGCTGCTGACCGGCCAGGCACTCTGCAGGCCCTTTTCTCTGGACACGCAGCCGCGTAACTAGCAGAGGGTTGGGGCTGCGTGCTGGGGTGGGCAGGCGCAGCGCCTCTTTTCCAGGAGGTGTCCTTTGGGGCAGGGACGCATAGGGGGCCCCATTTCCCGGGATTTGTCCCTGGACAGGCTGGAGCTGGTGGGCACCTGATCTCCTGAGCCCTGTCTCCTTCGTGTGAAGGACAAACGTGTGGGGAAGGTGGCGTGGCGGGAAGGGCTTGGTGGGCAACAGGTGTTTCTTCCGAGGCCTGATTCTGCCACCATATTTGGTGGATTTTTGTGACTCCGAGGACCTTTTTGAGGTTTCGAAGCAAACCGTAATCTCCTCTGCCTTGCACGGTGGAAGCACGTTCGCAGTGAGCATTCTTCCTTTTCCCGGGAAGTGGTTTCCTACCCAGGTGTCGCAGGTTAATAAAACTCTGGTCCTTCATTAAATCACTCCTGGGCATACAGATTTTGGACCCGAAGTTCAGAACGGGATTTTGTTTCCTTCTCAAGGATGCTCACGGCTTTTTCTGTGAGGTGGTTCTGAGGAGCGTGTACCGGTCTCCGTGGAGTCTTGGTTGGTCCCCGAGGTAGAGCACGTGCACCCAGGAGGCTAACGCGTGTCCTGGCACGTTTCACTGAGGGGTTTTGGTCAGTGTTGTCTGCAGTAGTGGGCGCAGAGCTCCCTGGCCCCCTGGGGTTTCTTGGATGAGAGAAGTGTGTTTGCTATTGAGGAGCCCAGGCCCCCCCATGCAGGTGGGAAGACACCCCATTAGAGGGTGGGGGCTCTGCCCCCTGCAGGCAAGGTTGGGCCCTGAAGCCTTCCCGTTGCTGGGCGGGGCCTGGGGGTGGGGCCTGTGCCTCCCCCCACTGGCTTGTCGGAGCTGTGCCCTTTCCCTAAGTGGGTAAACCTAAGTGAGGTGTTTTCCTGCTTCTGTGAGTAGTTCTGCTGAGTGAGGGAGGTGTCCTAGGAACCCTTGAATTTGTCATCTGCCAGGCAGAAGTGCTGGTGGCGTGGAGATCCTGCTTGTGCCTGGCATCTGATGCCGGCAGCTCCGTGGGAATAAGCCCTCTAATTTGTGGGACAGCCAGGTGGGGTTGGAGAATCCATGACTGGCGTGGGAGCCCTGCATGTGTCAGAAGTGGTATCGAGAAGACACCACACACCTCAAACTCTGCGTCAGACACCGTACGTGATCCAGGCCACACTTCAGCTGGAGCCTGGAAATGGAGCCAGGCCCAGAGTCCGAGTAACTGATTGAGCCTGGAAAAGTGGAACTGTGCCCAGGGCGGGCCCGTGGTGCTGTTCTGTGCCACAGGGCCAGAGCTGGTTCACTAGTTGGCTGAGTGTGACCTTGAGCCCCAGGGAAGGAAGGGCTGGTGAAGGGAAGACCCCAAGGCCCAAGTTTTTGCGATGACGTGTAGGGTTGGGGGAGGGCATCAGAGGCCTCGGAAAGACGGTCAGCAGCCTGGTGAGGACAGATGAGCCGCCTCTGGCCTGGTGCCGTGGGGCAGTGTCTGAAGTCACTGCAGCTTCCCCTGGCAGGCAGAGCCCGAGTGGGTTGTGCGGGCAGGAGGCACCGGGAGAGGCCGGCGAGGAAGGGGTGCGTGAGCCAGAAAACCTGCGTGGCGGTCTCACCAGCAGTGAGCGGGAGGTGGGCGCGCAGCTGCTGGCCCCCACTTGCTCCTGAGCCTGGGTTTGCTTTTTTCTGATTGGCACGATGGAGGCTGTGGGGTTAGGACTGCGCCCCTCCGTGTGTGAGAAGCTGAGCAGCCGAGTGCAGAGCTGCCCCTCACTGCGCCCCACTTTGCACTGTGGTGGGCCTGGGGGCCGCTGCTCTGCCCCTCACCTCTGGGGGGTGGTGACTGTAACTCAGTCTGTTCGCGGTGTTTTCCTGGAACGTGAGCCTTTCATTCGTCTGTAGTCTGCCTCTACCCTGTCCCTGCGGCTGCTGTCCTCCGTGTGCCACCTATAGGGACAGCTGTGCTGGAGACCCACAGTCCCCGGCCCAGAGCCAGGCCTGCGGGGGCTGCCAGCAGGATAGCTGACAGGAAGCAGCCTCAGGCCGAGGGGGATGCAGAGGCCAGTCAGTGAACGGAAGAGTGGGACCCGGGTGGCGGGTCAGGTCGCCTGTGCAGATCACATTGGCCCAGGTCTGAGCACGTCAGTTGCAGCAGAAGAGGGTCAGCGTTTCCAGCGGCTGGTTAAAGAGATGCCGTCCAGATGGCCAGCGACCATGGAAGCCTGTTCCACCTTGTTACAAACAGGGACGCAGATTAATCCCTGCACGGCCAAGTGCAAAGACTGATGAGGCTGCGTGCGAGGCGGCCGCTGCTTGTGCTGGCGCTTGAACCACAGCTGGCGAGTGTGCGGTTCTGGGAACACTGAACACTCGTCACCACCTCGCAACCCGGGGGCCCACCCGTGCGTGCCTCTAGCAGGGACACCGTGATGTCTATGGAAGTGCTCTTCAGAGCTGCCCACACTGGACGCAAGCCACGCGTGTCAGTGGGTAGTCAATGGTGTGGCCGTGCAGTGGGTTCGGGATGCCCCAGCCACGTGGATGCATCCACACCCACTTGGGGGCCCCTCCTGTGCAAACCCCGAGTGGCTGTCGGGTCCTGGCCCCTCCCTGCCATCTGCCCTCTCACCTGTGGTGTCCTCACTGCCGCGCAGGCCCTGCTGGCAGCACCCGCAGGACGGCCCTCTGCCGGGGCTCTCCCTCTGTGGGACGTGCCGAGTCGTTTCCGTCTTCCGGCTCTCTCCCACTTGTGAATGCCCCGCCTGTCCCCGCACGTACACGGAACACCGACAGCCCCTCCGGGCGCATCTCACCAGGGCCACCTGGGTGTGGGGCTCCACCCACCCCGGTGTGCAGCTAGTCCGCTGGTTCCCTCCGAACACTGGACTGAGAGGCGGAGCCTCCCTCCACTTGAGGGTTTGTGGTTGGCTTGGGAGCTGCTTTCGTTACATTTTGATGAGCAGATGTTGACCGTTAGACCTGGTGCTAAGAAGACAGCAGTTCTCTGAACCTGTGCGATCTGGATAGATTCAGTTTGGTTGGGATTTTAGCTCAAGCTGAGTCACTCCCTGCCAGGACTTGGGACTTGAGGGAAGGTTCTGCTTAACCCAGGTTGGTCAGACGTCACCTCGCTGTGCCCAGTCTTCTGGCTGCTGATGCACCTGAGCACGGAGCGGCAGTCCTGAGTGCCTTGGGGGCCTGGCTGAGGGTCAGGCCGTCCTGCTGGCAGGTGGCAGTAGGCTGACCAGAGATGGCTTAAACCTTCACAATGTCTAAAATCTCTTAACCTTTTGATGGCTTTTTTTCCCTAGAAATTGAGTGCAAAAGAGCACGCAGGTCGCTCTGGCTGGTGTGGCTCAGTGGGTTGGGAGTCGTCGTCCCATGAGGTGGAAGGTCGCCGGTTCGATTCCCCGTCAGGGCACAGGCCTGGGTTGCAGGTTTAGTCCCTGGTTGGGGCACCTGTGAGAGGCAGCTGATGGACATTCTCTGTCAACACCTCTCTCCTTTCTCTCGGCCTCTACCTGAGTAAAGCCTTAAAGCACACAGGTCGTCTGGACTCTGCTGGCCACGCACACGCCCTGGCCCCCGGGGGCTGCCCGGTCCTGGGGGTGGGGGGGAGGCGAGACCAGCCACAGCAACTGCAAGAGCCAGGCATGGGTGCGGCTCACCGCACGGCTCTTGTGTGTCCCCAACTGCTCTCAAACGGAGGGGCGGGCTCTTGCCTGTCAGGACGGGGCGGCTGAGCGAGGGGAGGTCCCAACTGCCCTTGCTCTCTCCTCAGGCTCCTGGGTGGAGCTGCACTTCAGCAGCAACGGGAACGGGGGCAGCGTGCCGGCCTCGGTCTCGCTCTACAATGGGGACATGGAGAAAATCCTGCTGGACGCCCAGCACGAGTCGGGGCGCAGCAGCTCCAAGAGCTCTCACTGCGACAGGTGGGTGCAGGCGCGAGCGGCCGGGGGCCAACACTGCCCTGTGCCCCCAACCCCAGCTTCTGCCCCGGCGCCTTGAGTGGCTTTGTTGTGAGCTGCTGTCCTAGGCCAAGTCCGAGATCAAAGGCCAGGTGCTCTCCAGGGCCATGGAACAGATTACAGAGCCAGTCGGAAATGAAGCCCACTGTCCCCTGGCTCTCCCTGTCCCTCTAGGACTGGCCGCCTGATGCTTTTGGGCTTGGCTGCAGAGGTGGGAGACAGGTCTGGCTCTGGCCTGGAGCTGGGGGAAGGGCGGCTGCTCTCCATTGGACGGTCCCCTGCCTGTGGGGCTTCACGTCTCCTGATGGAGAGAGTGTTAACGTGTCCTGTCATTCCCGCTCTTGTTCCCACCATCTCCTAGCCCGCCTCGCTCTCAGACCCCACAGGACACACACCGCGTGTCGGAGACGGACAGCCACAGCACTGGGGAGAAGAACAGCTCTCAGGTAGGGTGCCCCGGGGTGCCATGCAGCCTGCTCCCAGCCTGTCTGTGTGGCCACCCAGTGCAGGGCCATCTAGCTCTGAGGGTGTCTCTCGTCTGTTTCGGGGATGTGTGCGGTGAGGGCATGTCCATCATGGGCTGATGCTGAGCCGAGCAGAGGGGGTGTGGGCTTGGGTCAGACAGGGGGCTGGCCCCACGTGCCTGTGGCCTGGAGAGGGTGGGAAGGGTGGCTGGGGGTCATCAGTGGGTGGTCGCTGTCCTCTTGGCCATAAGTTGGGCCTTGAGGTCGAACTGCGGACGGGCCTTTCTCCGTGGGCACCGCAGCTGCTTCCAGAAACTGCCCTCAGGCCAGGCACGCTGGTGCTTGGGTGGCTCAGAGTGAGGAGCTGGCTGAGCTGCTTTTCAGCCCAGGTCCCTGCTCTAGCATGTCAGGCCCTAAGCTTTGCCGTGAGATCAGGTGCAAGGTGACAGCCCTAGTGGGTGTGCATCTGGTGGCAGAGGCCAGCACTTGGTCCTCTGCCTCCCAGGCTGGTCTCCCTCGGGGATGGGAAGAGCCCTCGCATGCCCAGACTCTGTGTGACACAGAGGCGTCCGGGCCGAGGCCCCGCTGCGGGCCCTTGGGTGCTGTTCTGGAGCATTTCTACGATGTAAACGCTTTCCCTCGAGTTTAAAAGGGAATTTTATCTCGGGTGCAGAATTTTTAAATGCAAAATCCCCTACAATTCTACGTTTTAAAGCCCCCTTTAGTCAGTGTAGTGTGTTATGTAACTTTTAAATGGAGCTGGACTCACGGGCCTGTGAGCTGCACTGCTGAGCTTTCCCTGCGCCCCTCACGAGGAGCTTTTTGGCTGCGCTGTGTGCTCTGCAGCTCCGGCACTGAGCCACCGCCGGCCTGAGCTCTCGTCCCCTCTGCGGCAGCCAGCGCCCCTGCCGTGTCTCTGTGGACGGCTCTGTCTGCACTGCACGCTCCTCCCCGGGGGCAGCGTTTGCCGGGTCTCACGGTTGGGACTCGCACACAGGGGTCTCTGTCTGTCTGGTCTGCCCTGAAAAGAGTGGCCGGGGCCTCCGACTCTGAGCCCCGCCTCTGGCCCGATGCCGGGTGGGAGGCAGCGCTCCTGGTGTGGGCGTGAGGGTCTGCCTGCTTTTAACACCCCCGTCCCTTAGTCTGAGGAAGATTACATTGAGAGAAGGCGAGAAGTCGAAAGCATCCTGAAGAAGAACTCAGACTGGATATGGGACTGGTCAAGTCGGCCGGAAAACATCCCCCCCAAGTGAGTCTGCTTTGAGCGCTGTGGGGTCTCTGGGACACGCGCGGGCTGGTGGGCTCACGCTCCTCCCTCCGCAGGGAGTTCCTGTTCCGGCACCCGAAGCGCACGGCCACGCTCAGCATGAGGAACACGAGTGTCATGAAGAAGGGGGGCGTCTTCTCGGCCGAGTTCCTCAAAGTCTTCCTGCCGTCCCTGCTGCTCTCGCACCTGCTGGCCATCGGGCTGGGGTAAGTGACCCCGTGTGGCCCACCTGGACAATTGCAGGTCTCAGTGACTTGTCTTGAACATGTCACTGGAATCATAGGTCATAAGTCACAGCTTATGTAACGTGTGTAAGCAGACATGTCCATGTGACCCCTGTCCAGGTCAGGGAACAAACACGATGGTGACCCCAAGGCCCAGCTCAGCACAGGTGCCGCCAGCCCCGGCGAGGGCACATGTGGGGGACGCGTGCTCCCTACCCGTGCTCTGTGCAGGTGCAGACGGGTCCCTCTCCTGGGTGCCTGTGCCTCCTGTAGGTCCTAGGTCCCTCAGCAGGGACAGCGAGGCTTCTCACAGTGACGATGCAGGAAACGCCTGAGCGCAGCCATGGGTCCTGTGGGCCTCTGGCCCAGACATTGCCGGGGCGCCCAGGCCTGAGTCTGGGAAGCCAGGGGCTGCCCTTCTCTCCAGCTCGCCCTGGCTGCTGTCAGGGGTGGGGGGGGCCTCGCTCCTCCTCACTGGGCGACCGTGTTCTGTAACAGTGGCTTACTGGGCAGACTGGGTGGGCAGGACAGCTTTGGATTCCGGCTGGTGCTGCTGGGCGGGAGGTGAGGGTGGGTTGCTTCCCCTGACCTCTGACCTCAGCTCTAACTGCTGTAGAACAGCTTTCTGGGGGGCTCCTTGACGTCTGTGTCCAGACTGGTTGTGGGCGGGGCTCTTCAGGGCCATCGTCACCCAGGGTGTTCATTCACAGTGAGTTCTGGGTCTTTCTCCAGAACCAGTCACTCAGGTTCTGTGGATGACACGGGCCATTACCCTGTGCAGTGACTGTCTAGCAGGCTGCTGTTGCATCGACTTGATGACAGACGGGCGCTGTGTCCCTTATCGTGGCAACGTCAGGCTGGGGCATCTCTTCCTGGGTGGGCACTGCACTGTGGGGTGCATGTGGTGGGAAGAGAACCCCAGGTGGTAACGGTGCACCTGCCTGGGCCGTGGAGTCCCAGGCCCAGCTCACCACCTGTTGCTTTTCCGCTCAGGATCTATATCGGGCGGCGGCTGACCACCTCCACCAGCACCTTCTGACGAGGAACTGGAGTCGGTGGCATCTCACAGGGGAGCGGGATTCACGCCGGGGCCCGGCCGGCGGAGGTGCTGTCCTGGTCCCCGGGGGCTGGCCGCCCTGTGGGTCTGCTCTGTAAATGCTGCGTGCCTGATTTAGTGAGGTGAGGGGTGCCCTGCGAACCTGCCCAGCCGTACCTGCGGGAGCGGTCAGCGAGCATGTCACACTAACCCTACGGGATAGCGTGGTGGCAGGTTTTCTTTGATGTTATAAATACCCGAGCGTAAATAATTCTACCGTGCTAGTCAGGATGTATGTAGTGTTTTAGTAGAAACGACCTGTAACCTTAACCCAGTTAAATTCTCCCTACTTGCAAAGAGTGAGCACCGCTGTCATCAGAACGACTCCATAAAGGGTGTGTCCCAAGACACGGGCCTTGCGTCCGTGCCGCCGGAGGAGGTCCGGGTGCGGCGGGGTCTGGGGCCCACGGCAGGCCCTGTGTGGTGCAGACGCGGGCCTGCGTGCTGGGCAGGGCGGCAGCTGTCGGTGACCACACAGGTGACGCGCCTAGACACCCGCTGAGGACCTTCCTCGTTTCCACGTTAGGTGGCTGGATTGAGGCTTTTGTGTTCATTTCTGTGTGCTGAGAGTCAGCTTCCTTCTAAGCCCCTGTGTCTACTTTACAAGACTGGAAATAGAAAAAATAAATCTTTGCCAAATCCTTCAGATTACTGTGCTTACCTGCGACTACGCGGTTTGAACAGCAGAAAAGCCTTCTGATGAAACTGGACCTCTTCCCGTGATGGAGTTCATATTTTCTTCCGCGTGGCTCTTCAAAGGCAGCCTCTCTGGTGGGCTGCTCACGTGCTGCTGTGTGTGTGCTCCACTTTCCCACGCTAAACGCAGCGTTTCCATTTTTAAAAACACATCCTTATGTTGAAGCAATCGCCTCAGCAATGGTTGATCACACAGCCCTCTCGTTGGGAGGCGTCTAAATCCTTTGTCGTGTCCCCTCTTGAAGAGAGTCTGAGATCACACTGAGTCGAGTGTGCGTCTCTGTGGGGAGACGGGGTCTGTCCTTTGCTCATCTAGTGTCCTGACCTTGGTGTCGCCCTCGGCACATCGAGTCAAGGTCAGCGTCCTCAGAATTAGCATCCTTCAGAGAGCCAGTGGGCCCCCCACTCGTGTCGGAGCCAGCCCTCGGGGTGGGTCCTTGACAGGCAGAGCTGGCTGTCCCCACAAGCAAGGTGGGAGCTGGGATGTCACTGAATGTGCGCAGGTGTGTGCCTTTGTTTCTCAGGTGGGACAAGTGTCATAACTGAGCAGGTGCAGACAGGCCTGTGTGCTTTAGATGCAGACACACAGCAGTGAATATAACCCAGGCAGTTGGGGACTTGAAATGACGACGTGTGGCTGCCACTGTAAAATGCGTCTCCTGGCCCAGACGTGTGCACCCCCAGACTGTGTGCGGGCTGCTCTGTGACACTGGTGTTGTCCGAGAGATGCCTGGGGACTGCCTGGAGGGAGCCTGGGCAGAACCTTCATGAACGACGCCTGCACATTCCTTATGACCTGGGACCCACTTCAGAGAATTGGCCTGAACACAAACCTCCACACTCGGAAATGTGTGTGTCCAAGGGTCGCATGGGGCACCGTGTGGCAGTGCGTGCGGACAGGTGTACTGCAACTGCAGGCACGGCACGGGCTGCACCAACCACCTGCACACAAGGGTACTGCCCACTTTCTCACAGAAGGCCCAAGGTGGGGGCGGTGAACTGACCGTGGCTTCCAAGCTGACCCTCAGCAGACAGGAAGTACAGTCTCCCCCCACACTCCGCTGTTGGGGGAGTGAGGCTGGGCTGCTCGGACTTGTGTCTTGTTCCTGGGGTGCGGCCACCCACCACGCTGTGAGGTGCAGGGGCCACCCCAGGGGGACAGGCCAGCCGTCAGGGTGGCCTGTGACGGGGCCCTTGGGTGTCAGGCGAGCTGCCCCAGTAGCCACCACTCGGGGAGAGGAGCCCCCTGAGGCCCAGTGCACACCAGTGGACCAAACAGCCTGAGCCGGGAATGTGCGGTACGCCGCTGCAGATGCAGAGAGCCATAGGGGTACACACACCTGTGCGTGTGCGCCAAGACAAACATGGTGTGAACACCGTCTGTGTCACTGGCACCCAGAACCATGGCGACAGCAGCCAGGGAGCCTGGCGTACGTGTGAATGGAGCATGCTGAAGGGGCGGCAAAGGCAGGCAGGATCCGAACCCGGGATCGCAGTGCCTGGGTGCTGTGAGATGAAGTCACAGTGGACGTGAGCACTGTGGTGTAGCCTGTGACCAGGTTTTTGGGTAGGGACGGTCGGCTTCCGAGCTGCTTGGCTGTGTGTGGAGCACAAGTGTGTCCCAGACAGCGTGCTGGGCCGCCACCGCAGCACGAAGCCCACACGGGGCCTGGCGAGGCGCTTCACCTTGGTTCTTGGGGCTCGGGCACACACAGACGCAGAAATCAATCACATGGGCTCCCTTGCTGCTCAGTGACAGGGCCGAGGACGGTGACACTTCAGCAGCAGCAAGCTGACCAACAGCCAACCCTGGTTCCTGGGACCGTTCTCCTACACAGCGGCGCTCCTGGGGCCAGCGCGTGCCACGGCAATGTGAGCCTGCCACCCCTGGGTGCCAGGAGGAAGGTGCGTTCATGTGACGGCCCCCTGAAGAGACTCGCGGGGGGCCGAGACGACAGCTGAGGAACAAAACAGTCACGATTGTGTGGGTGTTGCCCCAAGACCAAGGCAGTGTCCACGAGTCCCTTGACAGGCCACCAAGTCGGCAGGGAGAAAGGCACAGCCCTCTCAGAAGTCCAGCTAATATGAACACGTCACCACTGGGCAGGCGCCAGACTGCCGAGTCACCGTGGAGGGCAAAGTTATGATGATGGTGGTGCCACCGTCCCCTCACCAAAGTGCTCTTCTAAGAAGACAGCTGCTGCTGTGCGGTGAGGAAGGTGCCTCACCCGACAGACTGGCAGGGTGGCCGTGAGACTGCCCAGCAAACCCAGACTGAGAGAGACCCTGCAGATGAGCTGGCCAGGGCCACAGGAGGGCGGCCGCCAGCGGGTGGGCCCTGAGGGTGTGCAAGGGGCTGTTTGCATCTTCGGGGAGCTCTGGTCCAGGCACGAGGCCTGTTGGAGATGGGGTTTGGGGACGCCAGGAAAAGGAGCACTGCCACCCCCAAGACAAGGTCTGCAAATCCGGAAATTACGTCACCACCAGATAGGGTCCCACAGCCAAATGGGGAGTGAGATGGGGACAGGCCCCACTGGTACTTACCAGAGCCGGTGATTGTCAGGGAGACCACAGGCTGCATGGTGATGCCCTGGGCAGCGTGCGGCTGCGAGCAAGCAGAGCTTTCTGAGACGAGCCTCAAGCTCTGGTGGCAGGCACACAGGTGTCATTCCAAGGTAGGCGAGACCCTTGGGTCAGAGGCGGGAGGGAGAGTCAGAATTGGCTGCAGTCTCAGCCTCAGCGTCAAAAACCCAAACAGAGAGCCAAGCACGGGTTCCTCTGTGCTGTGAGCCAGCTGACTGCAGCTTCCTGCCCTGTGTGACTGCCACCATACTGGACACTGAGTTCAGAAGCACAGTCTGGGAGCCCACCTCGCGTCCCACCGTGTGCGAGACACGAGGTCTGGGCAATGCAGCAGGCTCTGCTACCTGCTCCTCCCTCCCTCCCTCCCTCCCTCCGCTGCAGGACCACGTGTTTGTGTTCCCTCAAGGAGTGCCGTGGGGCGCAGGCCCACCCTTCAATCCGAGCCCACCACCAGTGGCTGTGCTGTGTTATGTCCGACTATCACCCATGGCAGGCGGGACACGTGCCTGCACAGGGCCAACACCCAGTAGGCGGGCTTCTCACGGTCAGTGCCACCCTCACCCAAACCTGGTCCACAACCACCCACATGTGGCTCCCAGTGCGGCCCCTGCCATGGGCACGGGCGAGTGCAGCGATGGGCCCACGGGCAGTGCTGCTGAGCCTGGCCAGCGGGCTGCAGCGACCATGTGAACAGGCCGTTCTGGTGTGGGAGGCAGTGACTGTCAACCGGTGCACCGCAAGAATTTTTAAAACATGCCCCACCACCTACTCTGGGGCCTGGTCCCTCCCCTCACACTGTCAAATGAAGAGGACAGCCGGCATGACATCAGCTATCTGGCACGAGTGGGTCCCAATTACACTTTTTTGTCAGATCAGCCAAAAATGTACTTTTTGGTGTGCCGCAGAATTTTAGTAATTTGTGTGACATGAGGTGAGAGATGGAAAATCACTGGTGCAAGGGACCAAGGGCAGCCGGCACACAACCAGGCCGCTGGCATGGGGGACCTTTGCAGCTCCATGCCTTGGGGCTGCACTGCCACCCCCCGGAACAGCTGAGGCTCAGTCCGGTCACTGACCACACCGGTCCCCAGGAGGTCTGTCTGACCTAGACTCTCCCGGCACAGCACCCATGGGACAGTATCTGGCTCAGCACCTTCAGGGCTCCAAGCACAGCCTGGTGTCCTGCACCTGCAGCAGCCGGGTGCGCCCATGCCCTCCTCGGTGGGCTCCCAGTCCTCGGACCCCTCATCGGAGCCCCTCAGGGAGGCTGGTGCTGCTGGTTGGTGGACACAGGACATGGCTAAGTCGAGGTGTCAAATCTAATACCCGTCAGCCCCTTAATCAAAGACGTGCAGACACTTTCCCTAAAAAAGGGGCCAGTGAGAGGCCTGCTCGGCTTGCCAGGAAGTGGACACGGCACACCGAGCGGGTCACAGCTCGGCATGGCTCCTGGTTGTGACAAGCACGGCTGTTCGGCCTGATGCAGGGAGAGGGGCGGCAATGCGGCAGTGCCGTGCTGTCAGCTCACCGATGTTCGTGGCTGTTGGACACTGGAGCAAGAGTGTCAGCCTCAGTCACTGGGGGGCCACATTGGCCTCACGGTTGCCTTCGAAGGGCTGACATAACTTTAGGACTGTGTAAATGACTGTCAAGGAGTTGAAATTATATCTGGCCTTTTGCAGGCAGCTGCGAGGCTGATGTGGCCCCTGGTGACAGTGAGTCTGACACCCCTGCTCTAAAGTCAGACTGTGAGCTTGGTCTGGTCCTGGCTCACAGCAGCCAGCTCTCCCCTCACCAGATGTGTCTGAATCCACACGTGAGCCACGCTTGTTCACCAAATCCAGTCCATCGGCCTTGAGAACTTCCACACCTCAAGTAACACGGAGCACAGGGCCCTCAGCAAGGAAAAAAGCCACAGAACAACATGCAGAACAGGTAAAATGCCTCTAACTTCACATAACGGAGAAGGGGAACATTCTAGAACAACAATAAAGCCCGGCTGGTGTGGCTCTGTGGACCGAGCGCCAGCCTGCGAACCTACAGGTTCCATTCTCAGGGCACAGGCTGGGTTGTTGGCCAGGTCCCCAGTAGGGGGTAGTAGAGAGGCAACCAATCAGTGACATTTCTCTTGCTCATTGATGTTCTCTCCTTCTCTTTCTCCCTCCCTCTCCCTAAATAAAAATCTTTAAAACAATACAAACAAGAAATAAACCCAAGTCTAAAAATGGCAGGATTTTTCCTGATGGTAAGAGAAAAAGGCCGACTGGAATCAATGCAACTGGGAGAGGAACAGGCAGAAATCCCCGAGGCCTTTCCCAGCGCGCCTGTCTCGGGACCAGCGGCCAGTGGCCGGTGGGGGAGGCACCGGGCACGTCCGACCCAGTGAGGCCGCCCAGCCTGCAGCAGCCTCCTGCACAAGGACACGCGTGCGACCCTACCTGCAGCTGTGCCTCTGTGATGCAGAAGACTGTCCTCTGGGTGGGAAATGCATTTCAAAGGACAGATGAAAGGTCCTAACACACTGCAGATGCAGTCACACGTGAAAGGCTTGTACATCTAGTCTGAGTGGTGGGAATCCACGCACCCCATTTCAGCAGGACTGCTTTCTCCCCAGGACCAGGGCTGCCTGATGCTTAGACAGCCAGGATGCAGCCTGGGGCACAGCCAGCACACAGCAGAGGCCTCACTTGTGAGTCACAGCCACGGGCTTTTGGCTTCTCCACTTCTAACCCAGTGTGAACCCAAGTGGCACTGCCATTAATTCGGGGTGAGGAGTGACTGACATCTGCATGTCACCAGCCATGAGAACACAGCTCCGTGGCCTGAGTGTGCGTGAGCCTGGCTCCTCCCCCAGACTCCAACTGGCTGGGGCCCAGCTACAGATTGGGGGTGTGGGGCAGCGTGGCCCCACCACTTAGTGTGGTGACACCCTACGGCTTTGTCTTGGGAATGCAGCTGGCACCCCCTTGTAAATGATGTCATTTCGCTGCTTGACATGCAGCCCAGTCAGCACACACGAGTGGTGGTGACAGCCTGCCCCTCTGCGCAGCGGCGTCTGCTCCGTTCCTTGCCGTGTGCATTCTCAGCAGTGAGAGTTTGGCGTTCCCTGGGCCTTACCTGGTGTGTCGGACGTATCTACAGAAACAAGCAGAGTCAGGAGTCTGGGGACAGGCACACTCAGTGCTGCACAGGACCCCCACCCCGCCAACCAAGGACAAGTGTCAGACTCTTCTGAAGCACAATTGTGTCACTTCATTACATGCGATCGGAGAAAAAGGTGACACTGAGGATCGGATTAAAAACACTTTGGATAGTGCGTTGCCTTTATTAGGTGGTTACACCAGAAGGTGTGCTGGAAGATACAGGTGTGTGGGGGTCAAGCTGCCTGAGCCTGCTTGGCCGGTGGCCCTGGGAGGTCAGCACAGTTGCACCTTAGGGCCCCACCAGCCAGCAGAGGGACGAGACACATGGGACACGTGTCCTGTTGGGTATCATGTTTTGGTCTATAAACTGGAAAGGACGGCTCAGATTTCAATAAATACATTTATTGTGGGTAACGGCCTTAGTGAGCTCTGTCCACCAGTCTGGCCCGAGTGGGCATTCCACGTGTGCAGTGACTCCCGTGGTCCCCTGGCGGCGTGGCTCCTGTCTAGGCAGGGGACAGGGCATGCAGCCCTGCGCTCCAGACAGGAAGGACGCCCCTCCCCTGACGGAAACCGCCGGCCCCGCCGTGCAAGACAAGATGCCGCCCGCGCGTCCTAGTTGACCTTGTCCTGAAATATGTACAGGTTGTTGGTGGCAGCCACGGCGATGATGTTGTCGGCGGGGTGCCAGGCCGTGTGCAGAATCTTCTTATTGAAGTCCAGACTGTCCACACTGATCTCGTCCTTCTTCCTCTTCCCGCCTGGACACACTCTCCGAGGCTTCAGGCTGGCGCGAGGCTTGCTGTTCTCTCTGGAAGCTTCCAAGGTCACGTCCCTCCGCGTGTTTCTGTCAAACATCCTGAAGAAGTTGTTGTAGGACCCCGTCATAATCGCACTGTTCAGACAGAGAGAGAAGCACATGAGCCAGCAGGCACTGGGCGCTGCGCCCCAGCAGGGGGCCAGCACGGGACGGGCTGCGTGGCCACTCTCAGGCAGCCTTGTGCTGCCTTACAGGACAAGTCCTAGAAGCAAGACATGAAAGGTGACTGTGGTCAGGAGAGAAGCGCACAGACAATGTCTTAGTGAACTTCATACATTTATGATAATCGTGTCAGTAAAAGTAAGGATCACAGAATAAAAAAGTAATGGAGTCATACCTTTTAATTACATTAACCTATTTCCGAAAAAGGTAAAAAAACCCCTGAAACGACCCCCTACACATCATCTGTCCCGGTCATGAACAACAGGCTAATTATTTTCAAGCCCGAACCTCTGTCCCGTGGATGTCAGTGACTCAAAGGTGACATTCATGTCCACACTCAACAGACACTGGTCTGACTTGGCACTGTAGCCTCACTTGCAGGTGACCACAGAGTGTATTCAGAAATTCGTTAACTTCAAAACGTGTTTTCACGTGAAGTAACAAGCAAGCAAGGTCAGGAGAGGCTCCTGCAGACAGTGGGAGAGACGGAGTCTCGATTCACAGGGACTGCCCACCATGCAGTGCTGACTCTTCGGGACAGATTCTAACGGCCTCAGGGAGTCACACCTCATCACAGAAAAGGCCAATCACCCTTGAGACACCCTCTGGTCTCTTTCCAGAGCACGGAGAGCAGGGTGCTGAGTGACAGCAAATGCTGCCACGACCCGAGCCGGGCTTCAGAGTGAGTCTGGCTTTGCACGGACATGCCGGTGTGAAAGCCCAATCTCGGCCATTTCTCCCAGGTGTCCCCCTGCCTCTGATCGTCAGGGTGCTGGCAGAGAGAAGCCTGGTGTTTCACTGACACAGCTCAGGGCTGGTCCAGGCTCTGGGCGAACACGTTCATGTCCGACGGACCTCGTCTGAACTGCACACCGGAGACAAAGGTCTACTCAGGAGGAAAATCGCTGTGGGAGAGCTGGGCTCCTCTCAAATGTGGGGACGCTGCCAGCCGTGGCGTAAGTGGACTCCCGGCAGCCTGTTGGCTCCCAACAACCCAGCGCGTGAGGCAGGGCTGCTTGGCAGCATGGCCCGGGCACAGAGCAGGGACCCCCTGCACTTCACCCTGCCCCCCAACAGAAGCTTCCAGGCAAAAAGGCAGGGGAGTGTTTTCGAGAATGAAAGAACATGTAAACATCACTGGAAAGCTCTGGAAAGTTCCTTGATTTAAATGGATTTTGTATTAATTCAGATGTACAAAAAAAAAATAGACTCTCTGTGTACCCACCAGGCACTGCTGATAGTCAAACACCTGAAGCTGAGGCGCCCCGCCCTGTGCTTGCCCACGTCCCGAAGAGTTTCGTCCTCAGACCCTAACGCCACACAGGTGTCCGACCCAGGCGCCCACGCAGGCTGTTGCCGGCCCCCCGCGTCTCCCCAAGCCAGCACGGGGTCTGTGTGGTTTACTCTCCACAGCGACTTTTGGCTGCAAGCTCAGTGATTCCTACAAGCTCTGCAGAGATTCTTGTCCCTCTCTCCTAGGCCACATTGGCCTGTGGTGCCTTGTCCAGATTCGGTCCTTCAACCTCGATGTTTCTGGCATTCTTACTGCCTATTCTGTACCGCCTGACTTCAGGGTCTGAGTTCTTGGAGGGCCAGTCCCGTTGTCTCTGCCGACACACTTGTCTACAGTGGCATGGTCGCCCCCTCCCGAGAGCTCACGTGCACCGCCTGCAGCCTGGGAGCCTGGGAGCCTGGGTGTGCCCGCAGAAGCTCTCCGCCTCGGTGCCGCATGCCCCTGCAGGCTTTGCTGGCGTGGCTCTCAGGTGCTGTTCACCCGGTCCACTTGCCAGGGCTGTCTGCAGAGGTCCAAGTGCAGGCTTGCTTACCACACACACACTAGGAAAGCTCCATGTGCACTGCTGTGGCAGAGCCCGCGGATGGCGGGGTGGCATCTACCCAGGCCCCTCGTGTCACTCCGTGGCGCTGAGGAACCACGCAGACCTAGGAGTCTCACGTCCTCAGCTACCACCCATCAAACACTAAGGGGAGACATGGCGGTTTGTAGGCAGGGTGCGAGCCCCGACTGGAAGCCGGGTTGCTCCTACAGATGCCCAACGCACCTCACCCTCAGAGGACAAACGCACAGCCAGACTCCACGTCGCAGTGACGGAGGGGAAGCTCATGGCCACAGGTTTCAGGAGTATTATTCACCCCAATCCAAGACCTCAGACGGATTCCCTAGACCCCATCTGAACGCAGACAGAGCTTCTCTGTGACCCACGGGGGCCCCAGTTTCAATGCCCGGCCTGTGTGAGCCCATGAATGGCTGTCCCGCTCCAGAACTGCCAGAGCTGAGGCTCTGGGGCCCTGGCACCCTCTTCACCCCCAACCCTCGAGTGAGGGCTCCCTCCCTGTGAGTTTGGCTGTGTGTGTGAAGAGGTGGAGAGTGTCAAAACAGCATTTCCGGTGTTTGTGCCTAAGGGCTGTGCAGCGTGCCTGCCAGTCCCTTTCTTGCAGGAACACTCCGTGACACAAGGCTCTATTAAAGGTGATGCAGGGTCACAGCCTGCCATCGCTTGGAACGGATGTGTCCGTGTGACATTAAAGATGTGACCCAGCAGTGCCGTTGTCTTTAAGGGACGGACACCAAACAGACCACCGAGGTGCCAGGGCTGCTCCATTACCAGTTAACTCAGGACACCGCCCTGACCACCGCCGCTCTGTGCAAGCGGGACAGCCCGGGGCTCCTGCTGCTCCCCAGCAGAGAAGGCCCGCTGAGCTGTGGCCACCCACACACTTACTACTAAGGGACCTCCCCACTTCCCTCCTCTGGGAGAGAGCAGGAAATAAGAAACCACCATTCACTGAGCATTAAAAACTTCCGATGCGAGCCCAGTGCTGTGCTTATTGTCTGAATCCTGCAGGAGAAATGACCAAAGGGACGATCACTCAGTGTCCTGCTTTTTCCCCGAGACTGTACCCCCCACACAAATGGTCTGGAAAGCCAAGCCCACAAATGCCCCCCATGGAGCTCGCCCAGCTCGTCTCTGGGAGTCGCGTGTCAGGCCCAAGGGGACCCTGGGAGACGAGCCTGGGCAGCGGCCAGTCCCAGTGCAGGCTCACCTGTCCGGGCCATTCCAGCAGCACTCAAACTTGTCGAAGATGCAGTCGTTCTCGTACAGAGAGCACAGCTTGCTCCGAAGGTACTCGTGGACCTTAACGAGACCACAGGACGGTTAGGAAGCGTCAGGCGTGAGGGTGGCGTGCCCCCGCACAGCAGCCTCACCTGGTGGGTCTCCACGGGTCGGCTCTCCATGTTGAGGTCCCAGACCTTCACCGACAGGTAGTCCCGGGTCATCATGTACCGACCACTGTGACTGAATTTCACGTCGGAGATGGAGGAAATGATTTCTGAGAAGAAAGACCTACTGCTGGGATCTTCAGGTTCTTCAAAAACTGAAAAACACAATGTTTTCAGCTTCTGTTTAGAATCCGGCCAACCGATCACTCTGACACCCTGCAGGACAGGGCTTGCTCCAGTGTCTGCACGCTCTTGGTCTTCCACTGCTGTGCTGACAGCATTTGGACAGGACGCTCCAGTGCCAGTGAGCGACAAGGGCCAGCATCAAAGCACGGGCCCAGACCCACCCAGACTCGGAGAAGCACCTCCGTGGGCAAGGCCTCCACTGTTACTTGGAAAAGCTCCAGGGACACAGTGTGGGAGCTGGTTAAAGACCCTGTGCTGACCGGAGGCCATCACCGAATAGACACCTGCGTGTCCTTGTGGCACCAGGCCCTGGCAAACAAGTCCAGCCCCGCCCCGTCCCTATCGCCGGAAGACTGAAGCGGCTTTCTACGAAACACAGGAACTGCACACAGGGCTGCTGAGAACATGCCCCACCCTCTGCTGAGTAACCATGACCTCCACCTGGGCACAGCATGGTCCCAGCTTCAATGACTTACACGGCCCCCCTGCTGCAAGGTGTGTTTTCAGTACTCAAGGGCCAGGGTCTACTCTGATGAGACGGGACCATTACTTTCAGAAACAGCCTCATGTTCCTTGGCTGGTCTATCTGCCTCCCAGTTCTCTCTCAGCAGTCAGTCCATGGCCCCCACCCGCACCACCATAAAGGCCACGCTGTGCCCTGCTCCTGAGCCCTGGGCACCGCCATGCCTGCAGCTCAGTCAGCCTGGGGCAAGGAGGTCCACATAGCCTTTCATTTTAAGCTGCTTTAAAAAAAAAGGAGCCTGCGTGTTTGTTGGCTCTGCATACAAAGTCAATTTCAAGCAAGCTGGTGGTGATACCAAGTACTTCCTCAAAAGGCTGCTGGCAAAACTGCTCACTGAAGCTGCTCACTCGAGTGTGGCCGTGGGGACAGTGGCCAGGCGCTGCACGACTCAGCCCCTGCAGGGACTCTGCGGTGGCACAGAGCCCTTCCACTCTCTGCCTTGGAGTCAGAGCGCAGGGTGGGGGCTGAGCACACTGAGGCCGCCTTCAAGCTGCCAGCACGTTCGGCGAGGGGGTGTTCCAGACAGACTGTGCTCAGGAGCTGGCTCCAACAGGGCGGCCTGCCAGGTGCCCTTCAGCACCCGCCAGCTGAGTCTCCACAATGCACGTCACAGCCCTCCAACACACACACACACACACACACACACACACACACACACACACGGATTTCTATAAAGTCGAGCCTACTTATGAGTAAAAATAAAATGAAACCACCACTTTCTTCACCTAGAAGAAAAGCCAAGGCGTGGGATTAAAGTGCCAGCCTTTCCCGAGGGCCGGCTGCTGGCCCAGCCCAGCCCCTGATGGTGGAGAAGGGTGCCGGGGCAAGTGTAACCCGGCAGCCCTGGCCCAGGTCCCGGTGCACGGAGATAGAGGCAGCAGATGGCTCTCGGCTGCCCAGCCCAGAGCCCTGTGCCGACATACCGGGACTCCAGGCAGACCAGACCTACAGTGTCCCTACCACGGAACATCTCTGGGAAGCGGGGCCTCGCAGACCCCCACTTCTCAGCATCAGCCCACAACCAGTGGGACCAAGGTGGCCACATGTATGCCGGGTGTGGGGGCCAGAGAGGAAAACCCTCAGGCGTTGCACACTCCCTAGCGCCCGGACACAGGATGCCAATGAGCAGTCCGCCCCAGGCGGGCACTTACACTTGGCGTGCCGGTCGCACAGGGCGGAAGAGCGCATGTCGCACAGGCGGACGGTCCCCTTGCTGCTGCTGTACACAAACACGTTGCACTGGTGTGGGTGCAGCTCCGCCGCCGTGATCACCTCTGTCAGCTCCTCCATGTTCGCGGGCTTGATGTCCACGATGTCTGGGAGCATGGTTAAGGCGGGAGCCGGGCAGCGTCAGCTTGTCCACGCGCAACCCCGCGGCGAGGGCCAGAGATTTCGCTGTGAGCCAGGCGACTGCACGCAGGTGTCTGGGAGCCGCCACCCCGGAGGGAGGGCCCACACGGACGCCTTGATCCGACAAGCTCTCTCTCACACCAGTGCTACCCTCCTCCCGCTGCTGCTGGGGACGCTCTAAGGAGCCTTCAAGCAGACCACAGATTTAGTGACGTCGATGAGAGGCACAAGCCAGCACCGATCTGCACAAAAACGCCATCCTCTGCCCATACACAACCACGCACGACCACTTCCAGATTCCAAAAGATCCTGCTGCCCCCACCTCTGTCGTGTGAGCAGATCAAAGGTGTTTTAAAAGTGTTCACAGACACAGCCGAGTGCAAATCTCTGTTCTCCAGCCTCTGTCACAGGGAAGGGCGTTTGAACAGGTCTTAGGACAGCCATTTTTAAGAAGCAGCAGAAGACACGACTGCGTGGTAAGTCCTTTGTGTGTCAGAGTTCTCACCAAGGAAAATGATGCATCTCCAACAGGAGGAAAAATGACAACGGGCAGTAAAAAAATACTCACAAAAGTGGACATTAACTTAATGGAAACCCATGGCTCCCAAGAGCGGCCCGTGAAGTGAAGGAGCACATGCAGCGACTCCTGCCGTCACAAGTCTGCACGCCTGCCCTCGCGGGAAGATGGTCACAACACATCAGGACAAAACAAGGCTAGTGGTGGGGTGCTGCTCCGCACCAGGCACGAGGCTGGAGCTGTGCCCCGCTGCCTCCTTACTCCCAGTGACCCAAGAGGCCTGTCCCAGAGCCTGGACTCTGCAGAGAGAGAGGCTCGCAGACCCAGAGGCCGGAGGCCACGGCTACGGAGCTGGACTTGGGCGTCCCAATCCCCCCCATGCGGGGAGCTTCGCCATCACTGTGTTGAGGACGAGCTAGTGTCTTTAAAAGGTAAGATGCCTTACCATGAGCCTTCTCTGGAGGGCTGGACTGAGGCACAGAGTCCTCTGTCCTCTGTAACATTCCAGTTGTACTCAGAGGAAAGAAGGAATAAAAATCGAAGCGTTTAAGGGAGAACAAGGAGAATGCAGGGCATGGGTGTGGATGTAAGTATTGTCACTTGGGAAGTTTTGTCACGTTGGAGAGAGGAGAGGATGGGAGTCAGACCGCCCCCACGCTGGTGGCAGGAGGGGCAGGCCTCCTCCGACTGCAGCGGCACCGAGGCCACGCAGCCCTGCGACCGCCTTTGCATGAACAGCATCACCAAGTCAAGCAAGGACAACCTCAGATAAAAGCTCTCGTGGAGCACTAGAGCTGAGAGTCACACACGCTGCATCTCATGAGGTTCTCGTGACCAACAGACCGGGCATGCACACGCCAAACCCGGAGCCTCAGCAGACCAGTGGTCGAGGTGACGCTGGCTGGCCAGACAGTGCTCCAAAGTGTGAAAATGTGACTGGCGCTACTTGACGTGTACATTTCACAGGCCCCTCATTTTCTGGAGAAATCAGTAACATTTAAAATGTGTGACTAGCAAGCGATAATTAGATTTTCACCCTAAAAGTAACAGCATGTATCACTTAAAAGATGAATTTTTGATTATTCCTTAAACAGTGTGTCTTCTAAAATAGAATTCGTCCATGATGGGTTACTTCTTGGGCTGGGTAATTAAATGTCATTCTAACCAAATCCAGTATTTTCTATTAGCAAATTTAGCCGGGGGAAAAAAATACAAAAAAGAAAAAGGCAATTCTGACCTTTCCTACGTGCACTACTTAAAGCTGCCTCCTATTTGGCTCTGCCCATCAGAGAGAAATGCCCCCCACAAGTTGCATTTTTAGGGACACTCATCGCAGGCTCCAGGCAACCAGGACGGGAGGGTCAGTGCTGAGAGCTCCCTGTCGGAAGACAAGCCCAGGAAGGGGAGCCCCGCCCTGCGAAGGATACTGAAGCTTCTGTCTGTGATCTCCAAATGCCACAGATTAATCCTCAGGTCATCTGCAGAAAGATACGTTTCATGATCACTGTTTACGGAAATAGAATTTATATGGTATGTGTGAGCATTTGCAAAAATTCGTCGTGGACTTGCTTCTACCATGAGGTCCATGGGCTTCAATATTGGGACCTAAAAATGGAAGGAAACAGGAATTCAAAATAAGATCCCAGCAGCATGTACTCAGAACACAGGAGCTAACAATAGGGACACGCCTCATTCACAGGTAAGTGACAGTTCTGCACAGGTGATGCCCAAGCTGCCCCTCCTGGCCGCCGCTACACCAAGGCTGTGCTTTCTGGTGGAAGAGAAGATGAAACTGGCACCAAAACAAGCTGTCTCTGGGGCTCTGACGCCCAATGATGTGGCAGGGGGCTGGGGGCTAGGACCCCATTTTTGCCTCCACTGGTGACCTGCTGGCCAACGCACACAGAGTGAGCCGTGGAGGGTGCAGGGCTGGAGGAGAGCACAGGAGGGACCCTGGGAGCAGGGGAGGGGGGTGCCCTTCCTCAGCCTGGCACTGGCTGCTCTTGTGTGTTCATGGGGGCTGCCTGCTTAGGTGACAGAGGCATTTACTTCATTAAAAGGGGCACACACACTGCGACTCTGGGACAAGCAGCCGAGGTCAGGGTGGGCTTTGTGGGGGACAGGACACCTACCTACACAGAAGTGGAACCGGGGAAAAGAGCTAACGAGGAAGAGAGGAGGGGTCACTGCCGGTGGGTGGGGGGACACAGCTGTGGGTGACAGTGTTCACATGTGACAAAAAAAAAAAGGTCCAACACCACTGACATCAGGCAGAAAAGAAGGAACTTTAAAATCAAAACAAAAAACTAATGATCATATTGTTTTTGTAATTTAAAACCAAAAGGGAATGCCTAAAAAAACCAGGAGGAAATCTCTCAGTTTAATCTTCTCTGGCCAAAATCCTTGGGGAAGTCAGCCCAGAAGGATGGCCTCACTTTAAACCAGTTAAGTGTCGACCGCACACCTGCACCCCCTAGAGGAAGGGGTGTCAGTCCCACATGGTTTGGGACAGGCCAGGTGTACCCTCCAACATGTCTGTCTCATCAAAACACAGGGCAACCGGACACCTACTTAGCTGACCCCCTTTTCTGACACTACAGTGACTTAAGGGGAAGACAGAATTTAAGGAGAGTGACTGTCCTCACTCTCACTCAGCTGGGTGTGGACAACCCCGAGTCCACTCTGCACCTTTGGAGAGGTGATCAGGGACTCAGACGCAGCCTGAACTGACAGGCAAGCCGAGGCAGCCGCCTAGCCTGTGGCCTGACCTCACCCTGCGGTGATCAGAACAGCTTCTGTGAAAGTGCTGTCCTCTCTCATGCTTCCCGGGCCACCAATCCCAGCACTTTTACTCAAGCCAAACACCTAAAAGCAGCCTGGGATGAAACCAAGGCGGGGCCTTCCAAAACAGGCACGTGGGCAGCTGTGGCCACAAGGAACTGGGGTCCTGAGAGGGCAGAGTGCTCGGGCGGGCAGCAGTGCGAGGGACAGGCTGGGGCAGGAGAACACGCACCCCGCAGGGCCTCACCCTGCTCCCCTCTATTATGCTGGGCAGTTTATGGGAGTGACTGCGTTTGGTGGCTGTGGTCTGGTGTCACTGTCACTAACAGACTCTCTATACTACCACGAGTCATGGACGTGGGGGTGGCAGCATGGGACAACAAGTCACCCTTGGGATCACCGCTCACTTCCAGTCGGGGCTCCAGAAGCCCCATCCGAGCATGTCACACAGCTTTCTGGTCTTAGTGCTCCCACCGACCCAAGAGGTCTCGTGACAACCGTCCCACCCTGCACGCCTCCTTGGCTGTGCTCACACAACCCCATCCTGGGTCTCCTGACGCCACGGCCCTGCTGGGCTGGGGCTCTGTCCTGTGCGCCCGCCACCCGAGCGCCCAGCACAGGAGAGCCACGGGCTGGTGTTACACGAACATGCAGAGGCCCAGCATCACTGCAGCAGGGGTGGGGGTGGGGGAGGGCTGTTGGGGACAACTCTGCAGCAGGGCCCTCTCTGCACAGCCCCGGCTGCCTTTCTGAGTGTGGGCGCCACCCAGCCCTCACCGATAAACACCTGAGCAGGTCTCCATGCACAGCCGGCAGCTCTGTGTCAGGGGCCCTCTGCATGCCGTGGGGGCTGGTCTTCCTGCGGCCATCCTGTCCACAGTGGTGCTTCCCGGGTCGCAGGAGGCAGGCCTGGCTGCGACGCAGGTGGTTTATCTCCCTCACCACATTTACGGTGCTATCCATGGCGTGCACCACCAGCCAATTACAAGACACTAAGATTTCAAGTTTTACTCAATTTCATCCACGTTAAAAATGAGAAAAAACCCTAGGTATCAGAACTGATGAAATATGGCTATTTCATACTGTGCTCAGGGACCCCACAAAGGGAATGGAGACTTCAACAATTTAAAAAGCAGCGATGCTCACAGACCAACAGACAAGGATTCTGAAGCACTAGGTCCTGCCTCAGCTGACTCAGAGGAGATCCAACTCCAGCCACCGCGAGCGAACCCTGGTGGCCTGTAGCTCATCCTTTAATCTGCAACTTGTGCCACGTCCCCTGGGGAGGTTTTCTGAATTCCTTGGGGTCCTCAACCCTCCCAGGTGCTACTCTAAGCCTACACAGTGACAGGGAGGTGAGACATTTGGAAAGACTCCTGTGGTGGAGTCCAGGTGGACTCTCCCTTCCGTGCCACTCTGTTTTCTGAAGATGAAGTGTGACTTGTGCTCTTGTGCAGACGGGAAACCCTGTTTCTGACACATGCACATGCGATGGCTGCAGTGCCACCAGCAACCTTCTGCATCCAGAGGGCAGGGAACAGCTGACTTCGGCGTCAGTCCCGACCACTTTACGGAAAGAACCGATAGAGTAAAGAAAACGGAATGTATACCCGCAGCGCTGTAATTCTAAATGGGTCTCGAAGTCGTCCGTCTTCATCTTTCAAGTTATAACCTTCTGCTCTTTTATCCCGTTCACTTATTTTCCATAATTTAATAGTTTTATCTGAAAATAGAAACCTCGTTCTCCATATTAGAAGAAAAACCACACTGGGCCCCACTCTCGGCTGGGCACTCCACTAGAAAGCTCTGTGTTTGATTCTGGGCAAAGCCTCACTTCCTGCAGGAGCAGGGACGTCAGAGCTGACCACAGGGAGGGTGCAGTGGGTGCTTCCCCACACGCGAGGGCTTCCTTTTCCTTTTATGAGTGTGAGTTCTGGGGGAGTGTGTGTGTGTGTGTGTGTGTGTGTGCGTGTGCGCGCACAGACTTTGGTTTTCAAACTATCATTTGCTTCCTTGTGAATAATTATCCTCCCCCGCCCAAGTTTAAAGCAGAAGTAACTTCTGAAACAGGTCAAAATAAAAAAGAACCGACACACAGAAAATTAAAATCCTAAAGCAAACAGCCATTAAAAACAAAAGCTCTTACCATTTGTAGAGAGTAGAAAATGAGCAGCATTCTGTTGTGGTAACCACCTAATTTTATTAATTTTTTCCTCAATTTCCAGACTTTTCAAATAGTCAAACTCTGGTTCATGACTTTGAAAGGTACTGTAAACGTTATACTCTCCCCTAGAATGAGGGCGGCTTTTGTTCTGCAAGGAAACATGAAGCTGTTTTAATGAACAGGCACATCACAGGAAAATGTTAGCACTACCAGTATGAACATCAAGTGGCCACACAGATCTTTAAACGTTAAAAAAAAATCCTGGGTTAACAAATGGTCCAATAGACGACACTCAAAACTAAGCTCCGGAGCAAGTACAACAGTGAGAAAGACGGCGCCCAGCCCCTCTGCTCTCACCTGGCAGGGTTCTGGGACAGCCAGGCCCCTGCGGCAGGACCTGGGCTGGCTGCTGCTCCCACCCTGGGACAGAGGGGAGCAGCTGCAAGAGCAGGGACACAGAGGTGACTGTGCAGCATCTGCCCGCTGCAGGGACGGGGCCCAGCCGTTAGCTGGAAGAGCAGGCCAGCCCCGAGGCTCCCCTGGCAGGGGTGGGGTCTGCTCAAGGGCGGGCCATTCCCTGAACATAGCTCAGCAGCTGCAACAGATGAGCTGGCACCAGAAGCCCCTCACCCAGAGACCCGTCGTAGAAGACTGCTCACGCCAATTTTTACTGCACCGAACAACTCCAGACGCTGAAGTGCAGGCAGAAAACCAGCCTTGGGAAGATGTTGTCACCAAGGTGTCGCCCAGTTCTGGGAGGCAGAGCACCGAGCTTGGCTTGGAAGCAATGTGAGAGGAGAAATGGGGAGGGCGCAGCTGGAGCTTCCTCCGTACAGCAAGGTCCCCTTCCCTTTTATAAACAAACAATCTGGGTGGTGGGTTCGCTTCACTTACTGCCAATGGTATTTTCCACAAACGTTACATATTTTGTGATTAAAAATAAAGGAGATCAACATTTTGTTACTTCCTGCTCTGCAGTGAGCATCTAAACGGTTTTGTTCTAGGTGTCTAAGCGTCTCATCACCGTGCTGTGCACCTGAGACCAACATGACACTGCACGCTGCCCATCACCGAAAAACCACCCAAGGGCACCTGTGTGTGCAGATGGACACCCCCTGCATTTCTGAATTGAGATCACGCGTGTCGTTAGAAACTGCCTCCAAAGGCTCCGCAAACGTCCCACTGCCTGACTCTGTGTGTGCCGTGTCTGCCTTGAAGTTGCCCTTGGTCGGTGGGGCTGGGGCATCTCTAGCCTGCGACTCCCCCCCTGTGCTGGGTCAGGTCAGTGCCCTCTCGTCCTCCACTGCTCCCTCTTCACCACTGGCCTCTCCACGAAAACGCAGACCCCAGCAGGTACTTCTGCCTCGCAGACGAGGATAATGGGACGGAAACAGTGAAAGGAAACCTACAGAACCAACCGTCCTGAGCTGTGGTGGTCTCCCCTTGGAGGGGCTGCGACCACACTGACGGCCCCTCTGACCATGGACACACACGCAGAAGTCTGTGCTCTGACAACGGTACCACTCGATATACCTGTCAATAAAACGCTGGCGTTTCATCGCCACCTGTCTCATATTTGAAGCTCGTTTTTGAGGCTTAACAATGACCCACAAAAACGAGGAAATTCATTTTCCATAAGGACACCATTAAAGCAGCAGACAGTTACACATGAACCCTTAGATCTAAGACAGCTGGCGCGGCAGTCTGGTACGTGACTCTTCCGCTAGAGGCAGCATCCCAACAATCGCTCAGGGATCAGAGTGCTAAACCGTAAACTTACGGAACAGTCTGTGAAGATTCAGAAAGATGGATGACTGTGTGCATATAACGTTCTCAAAAGAACTCTTACAACCCCACATCAGAGAATCAGGATTTAAAAACTGTACGTTTACATGGCCATAATGAAACCGGAGCTCGACGGATACCCTTCAACAACGTGATGCTGGTACCCCGTGAGTCTCTCCTCATTTACCCCAGCAACTCGCCCCTGCTGTTGGGAGCCAGGGCCGGCCCCAGATGCCCCTTGGTACCCCCCTCTGGTGGTGTGTGCTGCCCCATAGACCCCCCGGAAGAGAACAAGGGCTCACGAACCTCTGTATCAAAGTTTTACCACAAAAATTTAGAGATTAGAATTTGCAGATGAGGAAGTACCCACTGATCTGCCAGGGAACAGATAGATGGGAAGGGCAAGAGAGCCTAGTCATGAGTCTGTCATGGAAAAATGAGACACACTCTGGGGAGGGGACTCCGGCCCCAGCCAGAGCAGCGGCACGGGGACGTGACCTTGCTGCTCCTGGGCACTCTCGGAGTTGCTGGTGAGCCCCCAGGAGTGAAGGGGCGGATGAGGCCAGGCCGTTCCCACCCTCTCTGTGCACAACGGAAAACAAGGGTCTCTCTCCCCGGTCCCGAGAGGGACTTGCCCTGCAACCAGCACTCATGAGCGAGACTCACCTGTGGGCCCCTCCAAGGCCCGGTTCTGAGGACACTTTCCCTTCTTGCACTGATGGCACAGCCCTTAAGGGGTGAGGAGGAAGAGGCCAGATGCCCCCCACCCCTACCGTGTCCTCGGCAGCACCCTGCGCCTCTGGACCACAGGCCGGCGTGGTGAAGGGAGGTCATAGAGAGCCCCTCTGATGAATTACAGGACGAGGACAAACACGCAGCAGCCCACCCCCACTTTCTCCTCCGGTCCTCACGGCACCGTGATGACCCATGGGTGGGACACAGACTCTCCTCCTTCCCTAAAGATGAGGGCACTGACTGGGCCCCATGGCGGATAGCACTCAGCTGAGTAGAGATCACCCAGAGAGGATTCTGGAAAAAAGTCTGTACGGTTAAAGTGGTATCACAGACGGAGATGCTTCTCTCTCTCTGTCTGTGATCTGAGAAGGTAAGGTCTGCTCATTTCATTGGGGTGAGGGTTGTAAATTACTGACCTCTTGTTCTCGCTGAAAAATAACAACTCTGCCACCCTTGTCTCCTGTCGCAAGAAGATCTCCAGAGTAATTAAATTCAACAGTTGAGATGATGTCAGCTGTCAAGGAAACAGAGAAGCAATTAACCAGGTTACAGTTGTGAGAGATGTCAAAGCAAGTATAAAAAAATCAGTAAAAAAAAAGTCAAAAGATAAACACGTATAAAATTTTCTCCTGGGATAAAGTCAAATTTTCATGGGAAACTTATAACTACCATGCAGCCCCTTCTTGGTCTGGGCCCCAGAACCCAAGAGCACACAGGGATGTGCGGGTTTTGCTCACGTGACCTGTGCACCAGGCTCGCTCTGGACGGGGTTGTCTGCACAGGAGGACAGAGGGCAGAGACCTAGAGAGCGGGCACTGAAGACAGCAAACTGGTCCTAGGAGACTGCTGCCTGGGTTATAATGCAGGCCTCCTATCAACCTTAAAATAAATCTGTTACAAAACACTAACAGAAGCACTGTGATTTCCACACAGCAGCTTGGCTGGCTTCTGTGGAAAGAGCACTGTAGACAGTACACGTTCTGTCCCATTGTCTGGGTGAAGTCACCACCGCTGACAGTGACGACATCACTACCTAGTGAGACACTGCTGGGCGGACACCTGAGACTTCTGACATGAAAAACACACAGTCAGCTCCCTAGGGGACACAGAGAACAAAGCCAAGTGCTGGACATGTCCTTGGGTGTCCTAAGTCTAATGCTAGAGAGAGGGACGGGATCTGAATTTACGGCTGGGACACTAAATCAGAAAACAACCAGGCTGCCCCCACTCTGAGGAAACAGTGCTGCTCCCCAAGCTCCTGCCCCAGGGCCCATGGAACCCTGACCCTGGTGTGGGTGTGGTCTCCCCAGGGGCTGAGAGCTTTGTCATTTCTTTGGCTGCCCTGAGGAAGGTCTGGTTCACTTCAAAGGGTCCCCCCTGGCTGCTGGGACACCAGCTTACAGGGCGTGTCCACCAACAAATGACCCCCTGGGCTGCAGGGCCCCTGAAGTCTGTGGCTGAATGGCTGCCACACAGATGTGTCTGCACTAATCAAAAACAGACCCCAAGGCTGAAGCTACTTGAAGAACCCCCACAAAGTAGCCACGATATAATACAATTCTTAAAGGTACGCACAAACATTTTCATCAAAGCATTATAAAATGATTTCTTATGGCACTGGTACCGTATACCAACTTTTAAAAACATACTGAATTCTATTGCCTGGGATTTCTTTTTTCTTTAAAAAAAAAAACAAAAAACCGCCACCCAGTTAGACTTGGGAAAAGGATTAGGCTTCTTGTTAAAAGCGCCAGTTTTCAAACTAAATTACTCAAAATAACCTATTCTGCTTAAATGAAACTGAAATATTCTGCACTGGACTAAAAGGGCCAAAATCCATGTCACTTTTCCCAGGGGGTGCACCGTCTTGTGTAATGAACGGTATCCTGGCTGTCAGTGACTGTCGAACCTAATTAAAACGATGGACTTTTTTAAAAGAAAAACTCCTGTGACCGTCAGGGGTGAGGAACTATTTTCGTTAAGCTACAAAATGTGTATAAACCTAAAATTAGAAATATCTTCTATAGTTTAGAAAAGCTCTAAAATCAAAATAAATATACAAACTAAACACTAATGAAATTACAAAACCAACAAAATTTAAATGGCCATCATGAATTTAACGTGATACTCCTTTACAAACCAGGCTGACGCCAACAACGGAAGTCTCACAGTGACCGAGGGCATCAAGCTGGCACCTCAGAATGCCATGCACCGCACAGTGACACACTGCTGCTGTATGCGACATGCCTGGCGGACACAGACACTAGTGCCCACAGCGCGCCTTCCTCAGACTCCGAGGCGGTGTGGCGGATGGCGTGCCGCTGCTCATCTCCTTCCCCTCCCACCCGTACCGAGGCGGCAGCAGGAAACCAAAGGGGCCCTGTCCACAAGGCAACAAGGAGGGGTGGGCTGGAGGAGCGGGGACTGACCAAGTCTGTGCAGAACTGCTGAGCCCCCAGGCTTGCCCCATCCTGGCAGATGGGAGCACACAGCTACTCCTGCTCTTGCATCCCAAACGCTGACCGCCAGATGTGAATCATTTTCCTCCATCCCCAGGGTTTCCCTCCCAAATGATAAAGCCCCAGAGAGAAGGCATCAAAGGACAAACCCATGGGGTCCTTAAAGAAATGAGCTGCCGCGGGGTCGCCCTCCAGAGGAAAAGCCCACCTGTACACAGAAAGTGCCTGTGGGTCCAAAGTGGCTCCACCTGAAACCTGAACCTGCAGCTCGGGACTGGCTTGTATGAGAGGAAACCCAAAGCAAAGAAGGGACGTGGAGGGAAGAGGGAGAGGGTGGGGATAAAATGTCAAAGAAACAACTCATGGCCCCGGGGCTGGCCAGATGCCAGGTGCCACTCTCACCAAGCCCACCCCAGCAGTAACCCCGTGGGCCCCGCCACAGTCTGTGGAGCCGGCTGTCTGGCAGAGGAGCAGGCCCTGGGCACTGCATCCCGCTGGCCCGCGGCAGGACGCCCAGGCAGGAGACTAGTGCCCGCAGCCGGTCCCTGGAGGACCAGCAGTGTGCTCTGAGCCGGGGAAAGCAACAAGGAAGTGCACTTTGAAATTCAAATATGCAGTAAGAACTTAAAAACTTCAGACCTCTTCCAAAAGGTACAGCAAAGAGACAAAGAGATGGCCAACTGGGAATAAGAGCTAATGAGAGGGTCAGTTTAGGGGGCTCATCACCCAGCTAGCAAGTTCCAGAAAGAGAAAAGAAAGGAGAAACCACCAAAGGACCATGGAGTTTCCCGGGGGGGGGGGGGAAGACAGCACGTGGGTTCCAAACCGCTGGAGCCCAGGGACAGCCAGGCTGACTGAGGAACAGACCCAGGCGAGGTGCACGCTCTGACACCCAGGGCGCCAAGGGCGACAGGAAGGCTCTCCAGCCCCCAGAGAACATGACCAGGCGGCACCGCACGGATGCAGGGATGTGGTGGACCGCCAACTCCCTCAAATCTCTAGTAAGAACAATTTTCCACCTACAATTCTGTACCTAGCCAACTTTTATATCAACTTGAGGGGGAGTAAAGACGTTTTCAAACATGCAAACAACAAAAACAGTAACAAAAAGCCCTTTCTCAGGAAACCAGTGGAAGATGCAACACGTCCAAATGAAAATAAACCAAGAGAAAGGAAGTGGGAGCCTGACTTCCCAAGGAGTATGAAGAAAGTCCCCAGACAGGAGCCACCAGTCCCAGCTGGAAGGGACCATGGCCAGAAGAGGCTGAGTGTCACCTCCTGGGTTTGGGAAAAGTCACACAATCTATCAGATCTGCTGAAGTGTCTGTTTAGGGAAAAAAAGCACCTGCCCTGGCTGGTGTGGCTCAGTGGATTGACTGCCAGCCTAGGAATCAAAAGGTCGCGGGTTCGATTCCCAGTCAGGGCACAGGCCTGGGTTGCAGGCCAGGTCCCCAGTAGGGGCTGCACAAGAGGCAACCACACAGTGATGTTTCTGCCCCTTTCTCCGTCCCTCCCCCCCCTAAAAATAAATAAATAAATAAACAAACAAACAAACAAATAAATAAATAAATAAAAAAGAAAAGAAAAACAGCACTAAAGACGCAGGGACTCAGCGTGTGGAAAGTGAGGCGATCGTTAGCTCTAGAAAAACAGTGCTTCAGTTCAGTGACTAACAAAACGGGCACAGCCATCACCACACTGACATAACTAAGCCTCTAGGAGGTCTCGCTCCCCCCACCTTTTGAGGAGGGACAGGTGTGGGTGGGAAGGTGGTGTTGGATATTAGCAAAGACGCTCTGCGAGGCGGGCTCACGAACAGTCAGACTGCTCTCTGAGAACGACGCCTGACGAGCGTGTCAGGCGCATCGTGTAATTCCCACTCACTACGGTCTACAGCGATCCGGCACTCTGGGCCAGTACATGTTCACCCGAAAGCAGCAGCGGCAAATTTCCTACAGACACAAGTAAGTGTGTGTGTCGGTAAGAGTGCATTATACATCGACTGCACTTCTAACTGTGTGCTTTTAGAGCTCATCATCACAGGCAAAAGGGGCAGACCTGAATGGACAGAAAACGAATGACAAGTGTCCACCAGACAGAAAAGTGGAAACCGCCCGGGACAGACAGAGCAGGAGACAGCGAGCAGGGCTGTAAGCCACGGACACTGCAATCTAAAAGCACCCCAAGCTGAGTCTCTACAAACTATGACTGGACTGCATGAAGTTAGCAAAACATAAAGTGAGTTACTAAAAAAGATTTCGTGGCAAATCATGCTAAGATGAAAACGGCAGAAGTGACCACGGAAGCCCCACCTCTCTGCCACCAGTACACACAACCGTGACCAGTGCCCTCCTGTGTGTCAGCCTCGGTCTGGACATCCCCCGATGCCCTCGACTCTGCTGCCCTCTGTCCCGCAGGCCAGCGCTCAGGGTCCACTGGCCAGGGAAGGCCCCCACCCTCAGCGCACATCACAATGGCAGCTGATCAGTTAGTTAACTGCCTTCGTGGCAGGACCACGTCTGCTGCAGAGCAGTGCTCCTGCTCAGGGGTCCTTCTGCACCCGGGGGGAGGTGCCCCACCGAACGAGAGAATGGGGAGGAGCTCAGAGCTCCCTGCTCCTCTTCCTCAGCAAGGCCGCCCTGACGGCTTCTCTCCCTGCTGCCCCTCCAGACAGCAAACACACTGTTCCTTGGTGTTTCAGACTCAAACATGCAAGAAGACAGCCACAAGTACTTTTGTCACCTGCAATAAAGAGGTCACGAAGCAGAGAACTTGGCAATGAAAGGGAATGGCTCTTCTCTAACTGGGAGTGATCCTCACACGGGGCCCACCATGCTGGAAAACCAAGGTTGCTGGTGTCTCCCTCCCTCAATGCTGCCTTTATTAGCATCCGCGAGGGACCCAAGCAGCTCTGAGATTCTTCCTCACGCTAAATAAGACAGGTGAGTGTATTTCAACACTCATGAAAAAACTCAAGGGTATTTTTAAGTTAGAGAAACCCTAAAATAGGTGAGATTATCAAGTAAGTGATGAACGAGTCGGTTTGCTCAAACTTGAAGCAACGCAGGCGTGCACCTGTGCTGTGTGGTTATTTACTTCAGCTTCCTAGGAATGTGTTTACTCCTAGAGCGAAAATTTCAAAAGTAGCTGCAATGATTAAAGGCCATAGAGACAAACACAGCAGGCGAGAAACATGCAATTTCCTACCCAACATTCGCAACGGACTCCGCTGTGGACTGTCACCTGTGACCCACTCCCCGTCCACGTCATCACTGGTCCAAACATGGGTCTTGCAGCTGTTTAAGTTTCAACAGCAGTGACACCAACACAGAGATCCACTCCTTAAAGACACAGGCAGAGGCCTGGCTGCTGTGGCTCAGTGGACTGAGCGCCGGACTGGGAATCAAAGGGTTGCTGGTTCGATTCCCCGTCAGGGCACAGGCCTGGGTTGCACGCCAGGTTCCCAGTAGTGGGTGCATGAGAGCCAACCACACATGGATGTTTCTCTCCCTCTTTCCCTCCCTCTCTAAAAATAAATAAATTTATTTAAAAAAAAAAAAAGACACATGTATAGTAAGTAGACTTAATTGAACTCCGGGTAGGAGAGTGTATGAAATGGGGGCAAAAGAATTAAAATTCAAGATTAATAATAAAAAAATTCAAAGAAATTAATATTCATAATATATAAAGAGCCTTTAAAATTTGATTTTCAAAAAGCGCAGTAGAGTTCATGAGAGAAACAGAGTCAGTAAAAGAATCTCAATGGCATGACCGGTAAGGAAATGCAAGTCCCGATCGATATTGGATACGCCACGGACGTAGGTCAACTTTGGGGACTGACGTTCGGTGTGAGTGGGGACAAGTGCTCTGGGGAAGGTGTAGTGGGCACTGTCTCTGAAGGGCCATTCCGCAGCATCAGAGCGTAAACACCAGTGGCCTCCAGTGGCCTCTGACAGTGCATCCACTCCTAGGAGTCTGGCCACAGGAACACCTGCACGGGGCGGGGGGAGGACCAGACCCCACTGTAGCATCTGTAGTAGCAGCAAGAACTGGAAGCAGGAAGAGAGGACCAGTTAAATAAATGAGGCAATGTGAATGAGGAACTACTGTGCAGCCATGGAAAGATCAGACAAAGCTTTGCAAGAAGGGAGCATGGCTGAAACGTCTAAGTGTGGGCCCCGGACTCGCCACCCAAGGACAGACACCCGGACTCTCGCACCCACTAGCGCTGTGACTTTGGGCAAGTGACTTGACCTGAGAGTCAGCGTCTGGTCTGTGAACGGAGATGACCGTAGCTCGCACCGGCCCGGTGGCTGTGGCGAAGGTCAGAGGAGCTCAAGGGTGTGCACTACTCACCAGCAGCCGGGTCTCAGTTATAGACCAGAAACAGAACCCCAAGTTGCAAAACAATGTTTATAAGAGTCATGATTTGTAAGGAATAAAAGCATTACTGCTTCCACACTAACTAAATTTTAAGATAAAAAAAAACAAGTAATTACATAAGAAATAGTCTAAAAATAAACACACACACCCGGGATTAGATGCATCTGGGGAAGAGCCAAGGGCAGTAGCGAAAGAGACTTCCAGTTTCACTCTTTACGCGTCTGCGTCATTTGATTTTCTTTAACGAACGCTCTGCGATCGCGTTTCGAAACAGAAACAGTAAAATCCGGTGAAGACGAGGGGACAGTCCATCCTGAACCCGCCCTGCTCTGTCCCTGCCGCTGCTACAGCAAGCGTTCCACCGGTACTTCTCAGCAGGCCGCCCACGGGCACCCCCAGAACCTCTCAGGGGAACTCCAGGTCAAACTGTCTCCCTGAGACCAGCGCGTCATTTGCTGTGTCCATGGGCATCGTCTGCTGGAGGAGCGAAGCCATGTGGTGCAAACTGCCGGCACCTCGGCGCCAGCCGCGGTACAGACCGTGGCCCACGCACTAACGCGCAGCTTCACCTGGGAACGCACGGTACTCGGTCCCCACGCTTCAGGGGGAGAGTCTCTAACTCCCCTGGAGGCACGGGGGCGGCGCACAGAGCAGTCATCCGCGTGGTGTGCAGGGGCGCCCCGAGGAGGAGCGCACACAGGTGTCTGTGCTGCCAGCTCCACCAGCCGCCTTTTCGGGGTGCCACTTTTATCTGGAAGACCAGCTGACCAACCGTGGAGGTTCAGACTTTGGTATTTGGCAGAAATTTTCTTGAAAGTGAACAAAGTGAGCCTCTCACTTCACAGAAAACACCTGACAATGTTTGTTGCCAATGATAAAAATTCAAGCCTTCAAGAGAAAATTAGAATTTTGGAAAGCTGTATCCATTACCATTAATTTGACAGCTTCCCACTGTAAGACTTTTCTGATGAGGTCAGCGGTGATTCTAACAAAGTTGATCTTTCTCTGGCCTTGCACAACGAAGTGTATCAACATTTACATAATCTGCGCAATTCAGCGTGACGTGATGTGACGTGATGTTACCAAGTCTCGCACATGAGTACCAGACCCAGTCAGAGTGCAAGACAGAACTGGGTTTTAATGTAACAAGATAAAAAGTCCACCGCAGTTTCAGGCTCCGAAGTGTAACTAGACTCGAGGAAACCGTCAGCTCCGGTTTTGTGCTGCTATTAAAGAACAGCAGCAACGACAACAGAAGGCACATTGTCCCTTCCTTTCCTAACTGCATGTAAGTTGAGGCCCAACTGTCTCCACACGTTTCAATCAGACGGTTGCAGCAGCCTGACCCAGCCGCACAGCTGAGAATCCAGCTGTCTTCTGCGGCCCCAGATTCACAGGGTCTGCAATGTGCAAAACAACCCCCGCTCTCTGCACCAAGTCGGTTTGTTTTTCATTGAAAATGTTATGCCAACACATAATAGGTTAACTTAAAGTGAAATACACACTTTCAATTGTTCCGTTTTGATGTCAAACAGAAGCAGTATGGACAGCTACGACCCACAAGCACAAAAGCCTGAGGGTCGTGTGGCGACCAAAGGCTGAGAACCATGGTCTGGCCCAGGGCTGGCCCACTGAAGTGCAGGGCCCTGTGCGACCCACCGCTCACTGAAACACAGCCACACCACTGCTGAGTGGGGTCTCGGCTGAGTGCCCGCTGCAAAGGCAGAGCTGAGCCCAGCAGTTGCAGCAGTGACAGCGTGCTACGGGTTCAGCACATTTTCTTCCCTTCTCTTCCTACACACAGCACCCCACCCCCCAATCCCTCCGTCCAATCTCTGTCCAGGCACTTCTATCCCGTTCCTGAGAGCAGCTGACCAGCCTGGCTCTCAGAATGGTGTGGTGGCCCGCCTGCTGGTCGGTCTGTCTGAGCAGAGGGCTTTGGGAGGCAGGAAATGGGTTTTTCTGTTCCGACACCCAGCATCTGCAGCCCTTCAAGGTCACCATTGTGGCCTTTTAAGGTGAACTCAGCTGGATGCCCCCACTCCCTTCATGCTCTGAGGCCGACTCCCTGGAGCAACACAGTGAAGTTGTCCTGTGTAAGACGTCAGGGTGACAGTTACCAGGTGAGGCCTGCTTGCCAGAGCCTTCCCTGCTCTACCTAGGACCTTCCTATCGACCCTGTTAATGCTCACAGGGACAGCACCTGTTGTACAGTGGAGCCAACGCAAGGTACGTAACCTAGCAAGTTAATACACGGCCAGTAAGAGGTTTGAAACAGGATTTGTACCAAATGCCTTTCCACAACCCAATCCACATCAGGCTGAAGAGACAAGCCTAATCCACCTGAGAAAACTGAGGACCAGCAAGCAACACATAGCCCCTGCTGCACATGCTGCTGTGCCAAGTGAAGGGAGAGGTCAGACTGTAAAACTGAGTACTGGGCTGAGGTGGCTGAGCAGCGACTCATTGGGAAAGCGAACTCTGAAGTGGATTTAGAAGGGTGGGTAGGAGACACAAGACAAACAGAATATTCTCTGCTGGCAAAGGGATATGAGCAAAACTGAAGGGATGAGAATCATCACTGAAAAATAATGGAAAAAACTGGAGGTCAGGCACAAGGAGAGGGATCTGGGGTGAGTGGAGAGATTGGAAGGAGGTCAGAATAAAACAAAAACTGCTCTTTTTACACTTACATATAGCTACAGCAAAACACCTTAAAATACACAGGAATTAATTAACAGCTACACTCAAAATCTGCAACAATTTACAGGTTACAAAAGCACTGCACAATGTCTGATCTTAGCAAACATCTTCTGACACAATTTCTAGATAAGCAAGCTTAGGTTCAGAACAGCCCTTCAGACTTAACAACTGGCAGACACACAGCAAACCCAGAACTTCCCACTGAAACAACAGACTTTTAACACACCGCGCACTGCATAGAAATCTCTAAGACATACGCCAGGGACCGCACGTTTTTGGGCAAACTGCACGTTATTTAAATCATCATAACTACAGATCGTCTCCGGAATCGTCAAAACAGTCATCCGTATCTTTGATCTCACTAGGAATATCTGATAAATTATTGTTAAATACTTCCGGAAGTGTATCAGTTTCGTTGGTTTCCTTCCTTTTTCTGAGAGGGGGCATTTCTAAAAGCGCCAGGAACTTGAAGACAAAGACTATTCGAATGACCAAAATACAATGTAATAACTGCAATGTTTTATGGGTTTGTGCAATTACATAGTTTTTCGTAGATTGACCTGCACGGTTTCCACCAATGAGATCGCTTCATTTGATGAGGACAAGACAGTGTGTTGACATCTAAGGTCCATAACAGACGGTGCGTGAACCACGTGAAAACTCGTGAGTGGTACACAATGTGTTAAGATTAAGGAGTGTGCCCTGGCTGGTGTGACTCAGTGGATTGAGTGCCGGCTTGCAAACCAAAGTGTCACCGGTTTGATTCCCAGTCAGGGCACAGGCCTGGGTTGCAGCCAGGTGCCCAGTAGGGGCCGTGCGAGAGGCAACCAGAGGCAACCACACATTGATGTTTCTCTCCTCTCTCCCTTCCCCTCTCTAGAAACAAATAAATAAAATCTTCAAAATCAAGAAGTATGATTTGACACTACTATAAACCCTGTAAACTTACATCTGTGTATACAACTAAGATCAGTCCAGCTTTCTGAACACGCAGCCTGATTTCAGAGCCATCACAACAAACCTGTGCTCAGTAAGTACACTGACTGCACTACAGAAACCACACATCTGATCCTACAGGAGACTCTCCTCACGGACTTCCTACATTAAACTGCACGCACGTTACCAGATCATTTTCTTCTTCGATGGCGTTCCCCAGAATGTGCTTTCCTGAAGTCTTAGTGTAAACGTCAAGCAACTGGAAATCCTACAGTGGAATGTAGACATCAGACTGGGAATAATTCAAATAACCAGACACTATGTCCCATTGTGACTTAAGGGAAAAAAATATCAATGATAAATACTGAATGCCATTTTCTACACACAGAAAAACATCACCTGTCCTACTCTAGAAACGACTCCGACAGAAAGCCCTACCTCCACGACTACCCTCCTTCACTGACCCTAAGGAGCACACCTCCCACGTAGCAACACCTTTGAAATCAGATCCATCTCATACTCACTGGAACACACTGACTTCCTAGTATCCACGCCCAAGTGCCCTGAATTGTCATCACCCTTCCCCAATGCAACCACTTCTTCCTCCATGTCATCCCGCACACCCCTCCGGAGGGCTGGCCCCCGCAGGCTCCTCAGACACCAGGGTTACTGACTCACGCTTACTGAGCCCTGGACTCACGCTTGAGTCAGGCAGATGAACCTTCCGTGTTCTTTAGCACTCTTTCTCTAGGAGATGGTCTACGTTAAAGCAGTAAAGCAGATCATGGATTAAAATACTGATTACGACAAAGTCATCATATAAAAAACCAAGAGACTTAAAACTACAAGTTCCGAGATGAAAGGAACCAGTCGTTACCAAGCTATACAAAAAGCCACACGAAACCAGGGGACAGTTCATTACAAAGCCCTCCTCTGGCCACCCCCCTCTTTGTGCAAACCTAGGGACCCAAATCTCCCTGCAAGACGGCAGCTGTGTCACACCGCAAAGCTGCTCGGCAGCAAGGTTCCACGTCATTTGTTGGACACGCAGGTATTTCAGTTACTTCTCGTCTCTGCACCTCTTCAACTCTTTAGCCTGGCCATCCTCGAGCCCTTGCTACTAATCTGACCGAGTCTGGACAGGCGCCCCCTTTCAAAGGACTTCATTTCACTTGCTTTCAGGCACAACGCCCCGCAGTTCCTGGGGGTGAGAGCCTCTGCGCTTCAGAGGGAGGAGCAAGGCTGCCACACCTGACAGCGGCGCAAGCGGTCACACAGCGTGCAGGCCCTGCACGGCCCTGGGGCAGGGGCAGGGCTGCAGACCCTGGCTCCGCAGGGCAGTGGCTGCTGACCAAGCCGCTGGCCCCGGTGCCCGGGCTTCTGCATCTGAGACGGGAAAACAATGGATGGTCCCTGCCTTCTGGGGCTGTGAGAAAGGAGGGAACAGACGTAGGTGACCTGGAGTGACCTCTGGAACATCACACGCAACCACTGTTTGAGGTGGTGACCTCCTGGGTGGGGCCTCTACAGGGGGCTGGCCTGGGGTCTGGGGCGCCGAGCCTTCCAGCCGAGAAGCCCACGCTCTGCTGAGGACACGCAAGCGAAGGGCTCCGACACGGGCGGCACCGCCGATGCTCCCCAAGGAAGGCGGTCTCAGGGAAGGGGGTAGGGCCGGGTGACGGCGCCTACACAGCACGCACGAAAGACCCGCCCCTGGCAGTTTCCAGAAAACGACCCCGCTCAGAACACAACTACTCGGAGGCCCCGGCCAGCAACCACCTCCGGCCCCCCGGGACGCGCCCGCAGCCGCCGCGCCGGGCCTCCGGCGGCCAGGCAAAGCGCAGACGGGAAGGAACAGCCTCCGCCCGGCCGCGCCCCCGCACCGCGGGGCTCCCACGGCGGAGCGGCCCCTGGGCGCCGGCGGTCTCGCTCTCCGGCTTCGGAACCGACCGCGGCCCACGACGGACGGCGGCCCGCGCAGCGGGTGAGAGCGAGCGAGCGCTGCAGAACAGCCGGGGCCAGCGCTCGGGGAGGCGGCCGTCGCCCCCCAGGGCCGCGAACCGAGGTCCCCGCCGGCGTCCCTTTAAAGGGCGCGCGCCCCGCACACAGGCCGCCCCCGCCCGCCCGGCCCCCGCCTGCAGCCGCGACGTCTTCTGAGACTCCCGGGCGGAGCCGACTGGCTTGACGGTGCGCGGGAGGGGTCTCCGGGCCGAGGGGCCGCGGCGCCCTCGGGGGTGGGAAGACACCGCCGAGCCCCCCGGAGAAGGAGCGGCAGGGGAAGGAGATGGGGAACCGCGCCCCGAGGGTCCGTAGCGACTCCAGCGTCGCCGAGGCAGCCACCGCGGCGGGAAGACCGAGGGCGAGCGGCGCCGTGACCTTGGCTCCGCGCACGGCCCGCGCCCGGTGCGGTCTGCGGCTCGGACCTCGGCGCGCACGCTCCCGGCGGCCCCGGCCGCGACCCCGGGGGCTGAGGGCTGCGGGCGTGCGCGGCCTTACCTTCTGCCACGTCCTCGTCGATGGCCCCCTTGACTTGCGAGAAGCACCACTGCAAGTCGTTGCCGCCCGCGGGGCAGCCGCCGCCTCCGGCTCCTGCGGACACACCGGGAGCGTCAGGCCGCGCGGCCCCGCCCGCGCCCCCCGCCCGCCCGCGCCCCCCGCCTCGGCCCGGCCATTCGCCCTCGCGCGGACCCTCACCTGCCATGGCCCGCCGGCCGGCGGGCGCCGAGGCGGCGGCGGACGAAGCAGGCGGCCCCGCGCAGCTGCTGCCTCAGCACCTCAGCCCGGCCGCTACCGCCGCCGCCGCCGCCGCCGCCGCCGGGGAGGGATTTTTTTTCCCTTTTCAAAATGGCGCCCAATGCCTGTCGCCCTGCTCAATGACGTCATTCCCCTCCGCCTCCTCCGCGGGCGGGGTCGCCGGGAGCTCCCCAGCGCCGGGGGGCGGGACCTTGGGCCGCGGGGGCTGCCGGGGGCTGCCGGGGGCTGCCGGGGGCTTCAGGACCTCGCCTACTGCGCCTGCGCGAACGTCCTAGTGCGGCATTGGGAGCCCGGAAGAGGGCGCTTCAGGGCGTCCAGGAGACGCCACGACCAGCGGGCTGTGATCTCCGGGCCCGGCCGTTCCTAGAAGGCCGCTCGCGGCGCTGTGGCGCGCCGCACGCCTCTCCAGGGTTTAAGGGAGGGCTCTAGGCGGCCCCGCCCCTGCCGGCGTCTCGGCCAATGAGAGCGCGCTCCGACCGGCGGGCGGAGCGTCCGGCTCCGGCCGCACCTGGAACGCTCCGCACCTGAGCGCGTCCTCCCGGTCCGTAGCCACTTAGCGGGCCTCGCGTACTTTCTCTCGGACAGTGTGAGCCCTGGGACGTCGGTGTTCGTCTTCCCTGGCAGTCGGAGACTCTAGGTGAGGTCCCTGCGGGCGGGGCAGGGGGGAAGAGGACCGAGGGCAGAGCCCCGCACGGCAGGGAGCGGCCACCGGGGCGTTGGGCTCCCGGAGAACAGGCTGCGTGGCGCGGGCGGCGGGGACCGGGTGGCAGTGGTCCGCCGACTGCTGGCCGCAGCGGGCTGTGGTGGGGGTGCCAGCCGTGACCTGGACCCCCGCGGCCTGCAGTGGCCCGTGCAGGCCTGTTCGAGCGGCTCTAAGAGAAAGCGGGAGAAGGGCAGTCAGTGCGTGCAGCCCTCCGCTGTGACGCCGAGCGGAGGCGGGGGCGGCAGCGTCCCTGCCCGTCCAGTCTGCTGCCGAGCCTTCGAAAGAGTGAGCGAAATGTGAGACTCCGCCAACGCGGGCGCTGTCATCAGTGTTAGAGATGTCTTCTGAAGCGACGGCAGGGTAATTCGTTTTAGTTTAGACTGTATTCTTTCGGTAACTAGCTACCTGTGCATTAAAATTTGAAGACCGCCGGGGCTCGGTTGCTTACTCCCACGCCGTGGGTTCCGTCCGGAGTCCGAGCACAGACCAGAAGCAACCGCTGAGCAGTAAGGCGGCCTCTCTCTCTCCCCCGCTCCTTTCCCCCCTCTCTCTTGCTCTCTCTCCGAAATCAAGCAATAAAAGAAAAAATTAAAAAAACATAAAAACAACCAAAGTAACGTGAAAACAGCGAACTGCCTTCCTTTGTATTTTTAAATTTTATGTATTTATAGGGAGCGGAGAGGGGAGGGAGAGATACAGCGATCGGTTGTCTCTCCCACACCCCCGACCAGGGACCTGGCCGGCACCCCAGGATGGGCCCTGACCGGAAATTGAACCGGAGACCCTGTGGTTCACAGGCCGGTTCTCAGTCCACTGAGCCACAGCAGCCCGGGCATGAGCTCCCTTCCTTTACACCTTAAAAACTAGAAAGAAATCAGTTCTTTGCGTAGCTTTAAATTTTTTTTTGACTTATTTAGATTCCAGTGACTGAATACCATTTAAGATACTAAGTGTGGATTGTTTTCAAGTTCAGATTAAGTAGCTAGCTCAGAGTTCTCACAGACAGACCGCAGACAGAGACGTGTATCTAATTATGTATGATATAGAAGACTTTTAGGACTTAAAAGTCCTCTGCGCGCCACCGATTCATCCCTCCAGCCCCCAACCCCTGGCCGCTATGGACCGTTTTGCTTGTCTCCAGGGTTTGACCTTTTCTAGCATGTCTTATAGTTGGCTTTTTTCACTTGGTAATGTGCTTTTAAGGTTCTTCCATATCTTTTCATGATTTGACGAAGAGAACAGCTCTTTCTATTGCTGAATGATACTTCATTGTCTGTGAAGGGGACCAGAGTTTGCTGCCCCAAAATATGTCACTTTGGGATTGTGATCATTTTAGGCTGGTTAACTTTAAGACACGGCAGACCTGGGAGAAGCTCTGTAAACCTGCCCTTCGTAAAGGACATTAAACTTGCCAGGGAGACATCCATCCATAAGGTGCTTCCTCCCGGGGTCAGGCCCACCTTCACTGTCCAGGCAGAAGGCGTGGGCTCAGCCTGCTCTTCCCGGGAACCTCCCACACCCAACTCCCCACCCTGGCATCTTTTCTCTGTAGCTGAAGGTGGCATGGAAGGTGATGGCTTTGCCATTTTGGCCCGAGCCTCTGTCCCTGGGTCTCCCCCAGGCATCCAGGAGGTATACATGTTACTAAACTTGAGTTTGTGTTTCTCTTGCTGATCTGCCTCACGTTCATTTGATGATCAGCTTAGCTAGACCAACCATCCAGGGTGGCGGATACATTTTCCTCCCTGCCATCTGGATGGACCACAATTTATGTGTCCGTTCACCCACCGAAGGTCATCTTCATTGCTTCCGAGTTTTGCTGGTTGGAATACAGCTGCTATAAACACCCTGACTTCGATAAACTGCTGCCTCCTCATTGCTGGAGTCCAGCAGGGCCTGAAGGTTCAGCCAATGTGTTTTCTTTGCTTCTGAGAAAAAGGACTGGATCCCTGAATTTTTTCTCCGTGTGGTGAAGAAAGGGGAGGAAAGACAAAAACAAAGGTGATTCGACACCACGTGGCCAGAGGGACTTTGCAGGCGTAATGAATGAAGGCTGCAGACTTTTGCACGGGGAGATTATCCGGGATTATCCGTGTGTGCCCGGTTTGATCACGGGAGCACTTGAAGACCACAGCGTTTTCCCCAGCTGTGCTCAGAGATGCAGAGGGAGTGAGGGACGTGACCTGCTGCTTCTGCTGCAGCTGCACGGGAGGCGTGAGAAGGCATGCCGGCAGCTACCAGGAGCAGAGACCAGCCCTGGCTGAGTTCCCCCCGGAAACGGGACCTTAGTCCTGCAATGAACCTCCCGGAGCCGAATTCAGCCAAGAGCTTAGATGCAGACATGTCTCCAGAGCCCCCCAGAGAGCCCCGCAGCCCTGCTGAACGCGAAGCTTTTGGCCTGGGTGGAGACCCTGCCATTCTGCGCCCATCCGACCTCCAGAGCTGGGAGGTAACGGGGATGTCTGAAGCCATTAAGGTGTGGTCATGCTCAGGGCAGCAGAAGAAAATGAACACCCTCTGAGCGTGTAAAACCCAGACTTGTGCCCACTTGTTCGTCTGGCTGCCCTTGCTGTCTGTGCGTCCAGGTGCTTAGTGCAGTCACTGACTCATGAGGACGCCCGACATGGTGGCCACCTGTGAACAGCTGAGTGCAGATCGTGCCTGCGTCCCAGCGGAGGGCACTGCCTCGGGGCTGACAGCCCACGGCGAGGGGCTGGCCTGTCCCCTCTGAGAGTCCGGAACAGCCCTGGCACTTCCCCCGCACACTGCTGAGCACTTGCAAAACCCTGCCCTCTGCATTTTCAGGGGAGGAAACTGCGGCGGAGAGAGATGGAGTGTTGGTAACTCGCCCGAGGCCTCCCAGTCGCTCAGAATCGAAGTCCATTTAAGCTCAGATGTAACCTCAAGACTATGGTCCAGGTGTCATAAAACATGAAGCGAGGGAGATGTCACCCCAGACCCCCGGCCGTGGCATGGGTAAGCCCTGGGGAGAACCCCAGTGCTCGATCTGCCCACACTGTACCTGCCTTGCCGGAACAATGCCGGCACCGCCTCCAGGACCCATCTGCATGGGACTGCAGGAGGAAGCCACAGGAAGCGTCCTGCCACCTGGGGCTGACTCAGTCACTGCAGTGACTGCTCAAGGTGAGCCCTGAGCCACGTGGGAGCGGTCGTTCCTGTCCCTACAGACCAGAGACGTGCCTGTCCTGGGCCTGTGGCAGGTGGCCCGGGGGTTGCTCCAAGCTGATTTCTTAGTCCTTCCAACTCCGTCGCCCCCTCTTTCAGGGATTTCAATCTTTCTTCTCTTGCCCCCATGTTCCATGACCCCCTCTTGCCCTCTCCAGTCTCCTCTTCCTTGGCTGCAGCCCCCCAGCTGCCCACCAAACCCTTCCACCCACAGGCTTCTAAGCCTCTCAAGAAAAATAAACCCAGAATCTCCAATAGCCTGGCCTTGCGGCCGCCACCCAAAGCTGGGGGCAGGGCAGTGTCTGAGGTCCCCACGTGTAGACGGGCAGTGTCAGGTTTGTGAGGCTCTACTCTCTGAGCCTCTTTCCTTCTCTCACCGAGCCTCCCTCGCTGAGTGGGGATCCCCTTTTTCCCAAATGTGCCCTCTGAGTAGGACCAGAGGACAAAGTCCCAAAGTCTCGTCTGTTCAGTTCAAGGTAGAAGCTGGCGTGGAGGTGTGGGACAAAGACGTGGGAGGCCACTCCGCCTCCCTGTCTCTGGATGGGAAAGGAAGGACCGAGGATGCGAGGACAGCTGCGGCCCTGGCGGCTGGGATGGGTTTGACTCGCTTACTTTGTCCCCACTCTGTAGGCGGGGAGGATGGCAGGGCTGCTGGAGGGGGGACCTCACACCTGTCCGTCCCTGAGACCGTTGTCACCTTGGCCAGGAGAACGTGCACTCCCAGCGGTTGTGCTGCGATGGAACACCTCACTCCTCCAGGTGGCGGGCTCTGGGCGAGCGGGGACTGTCTGTCCTGGCCAGTGCGTCTCTGCACAGGCCCCAGGCCAGGAGGCTGCCTGGTCTCCCCAGCCCGCCAGGGCCTGCCTATGAGCAGACGTCAAGCTGTCGTCCGTCTGTGAGTCTGTGAAGAGCTGGGGTCTGGAGGGAGCCTGCTGGCACCCGTGGGGAGAGCTGCCCTTTCTCAGGGCGGTGGTGTCCGCGCCTGTGTGACAGTCTCAGCAACGTGATGTTTCTTGTTTTTAGATCTGATACTTACGTGAGAAAAACACTTATTTTAGGTTTTTTTAAAGAAATAATTCATAGATGGGGATAACTTCATTTCTTTTTTTTAAAAGATTTTATTTATTTATTTTAGAGAGGGGGGGAAGGGAGGGAGAAAGAGAGGGAGAGAAACATCAATGTGTGGTTGCCTCTCACGCCCAACTGGGGACCTGACCTGCAACCCAGGCATGTGCCCTGACTGGGAATCGAACTGGCGACTCTTTGGTTCTCAGGCCCGCACTCAGTCCACTGAGCCACAGCAGCCAGGGCGGGATAACTTCACTTTAAAGATACAAATACTTCATTTCACAGCACTTGCAGTGCGATTTGCTGTCTGCATTGTGAATTAAGGAAGACCTAAAGTAGTCTGAAACCCCATGTCAGCAAACGGATCAGAATTGAAGGCACGCAGTTCAGGCTGTCTTGTAATTTTCCCTTATTGGGCGCCAGTTTGAATTTAAATTATGTGCAGTGGATGTCAGGCCTCAGCTGCCTCAGTCATGAAGGAATTTTGTGTGTGTGGACGAGGCCTTTGTGCTTCTATGGCTCCTGAACAGCGTGAGCCTTTGCAGTTCCTCCCGGGAGAGGCGTCAGCCGGACTGACCAGAGGACTCTGCGCGGGCCTGGGGCAGGGCCCTGCCCACCCTGAGGGCCTGGGGAGCTGCACCTTGGTCTTCTGTCCTGAGCTCAGCTCTGCCTCCTCTTGGGAAACCTTTCCATTGCACCCCTTTCCCAGGAACGCCTGCTTGCTGTCTAGGGTGACAGCGGGTGCAGAGACGGCCTTCAGAGCGCACCACGTGAGCGCTGCGTTTCAGGGGCTGCTGCTGGAGCTCAGGGTGGTGAGACCCAGAATCAGCTGGAAACACAAAGCGCAAGAATGCGCCTTCCCTGCCTGACCCAAGACCGACCCCCCCCTTCACGGGACTTTTCCAGGCTGAGTTCTACAATGTGTCCCAGTGCATGGCCACACACTCGGGGTCCATGCTGCAGAGGTTCCTGGGGATCACGCTAAAATGGGGGTGCAACTGGACGGACGTGTGACCCAGGTGACCTCCATTTTGGGAGCTGGTGACGAGGGCTCAGCCCCAAGCCCTGCTGGTGTCAGCACATCCGCACCAGGGTCGTGGGCCAGGTCAGCAGGGCCTGTGTCTGCGTCCTCTGTGGGGGGCCTCTGCCGGCCGCCAGCGGCCATGAGGTCAGAAGGGGAGATGAACCAAGCGCTGGAAACTGTCACGTGTGTCCAAATGTGAGCTCTTTTCCTTATTGAGGCCTCAGATCTGGGGAGCCCCGCTGTGGCCCCAGCCCTTCTGTCACTGTGGACAGGACATAGCAATGGAGACCGGGCAGACGAGACGGGCTGTGGCTGCGGGCCTGCTGGCTTCCCTGGCTGTGGTCCAGGCCGGGTGGGGCTGGTGCCATTGGTCGGCAGCATGCTGCCCTCTGCTGGTCAAGCCGGAGGAAGCAGGAGGGCCCTGTGGGGACAGACCTTGCCCAGGGAGGGGGCTGTCACTTCTGTGAGAGGTATGAAATCTCATAGGTGGACAGACACCACCATGGAGTAGGGTGGCCTCATCTCTTCACGCACCCTGGGTCAGCAGCTGGGGCCAACCACTGGCCCTTCACTCCATCAACTCTGCCTTCTCTGCTGGCAGAGGGGTCGTCAATCCGGAGTGTCCTGGCCCATGTCCCCCGTGTCCCCGCACTCCCTGCAGACCAGCCTCGGGGCTGCAGCTCATGAGCCTACCTCGGATTTTGTGACTCCTCAGTGAAGGCTTTCCATACTGACCCTCATCCTCAGGACATCTGTTCAGGTTCCACGTTGCATGGAGAGGAAACAGCACAGAAAGGGGGCCGGTATCCAAAAGGAGTCAGAACAAACAGAAACCCTCCCAGCAGCCTCTCGGGAGCATCAAGTGAAAGCGCGTGCCCACAGCATCTTCTCTGCCTCCCTTGGGCCTCCCCACTGAGCACAGGGCCTGCTTTCCAAACCTCCCTGAGCTCTTACACTCACCAGCGGTGGCCGCAGTTTCCTCACCTTCCCTGGGTCTGTGCCCACCTGTCCTGTCTGTCCTTGATGCTAACCTGACAGTGGCTCCCTGGGACCTGGGAAAGTGGTCTTGTTTGGACAAAGGGTCTTTGCAGATGTGATTAAAGAGCTTGCGATGAGGTTATCCTGGATCATCTGGGTGGGCCCTGACTGCCATTGCAAGGGGCCTTATTAGGAGGGGCAGAGAGGCACACAGAGGAGGAGTATGTGAGGATGGGGGCAGATACCGCAGCGAGGCAGCCATGAGCCCCGGCTGCCAGCAGCTGCGGAGGCTGGAGGACGGGGACTGTCCCCTCCAGCCTCCAGGGAGCGTGCCTGCTGACATCTTGACCGTGTCTCAGGGAGTCCGAGTGTGGACTTCTGGCCCCCAGAGCTGGAGAGAGTAAATCTCTGTTGTTCTCCGCACCCCGTCTGTGGTGACCTGTCGCGGCGGCCCCGGGAAACGGGTGCACCCAGCTCTCTGACTTCTCTGGTCTTCTTAGTGTGTTTTGGATGCATGTCCTTTATCGGGTGCATCTTCTGCAAATGTTTTCTCCCAGTGGCTTGTCTTTTTATTGTCTTAACCGCATTTTTACAGAGGAGAAGTTTTTAAATTCTGACCGAGTCCAGCCGGCTCCGAGTCCAGCCTTTTTCTTTCATGTTGTGCTTTTGGTGCTGTGCCCGGATGGCTGGGCAGACCCCGGTCGTCTGCGTTTTCTCCTGTGGTGGCTGCCAGGAGGCACGCGGTTCTGCCTGCTATGTCTCCGTGTGCGGTGTGTCTGAGTGCCTCGGCGCAGGGTGAGGCCCGCGTCCAGGCCCCTTCCCTGCGCGTGGCTGTCCCGCCGCCTCAGCCCCATTTGCTGAGACTGCCTCTGCTGCACGGAGCTGCCTCTGCTCCTCCGCCAGGCCAGCCATACTCGCCAGCATGCGCTTTGGGCTCTGTTTTGTTCCCTTGATCTGTTAGCCTGTTTTCTCACTAGCCTCACCCGTCTTGATGACCGTAGCTTTACAGGAAGTCTGGAGTCACAGAGTGTCCATCCCCAACTTCGTCCCCGTCCAGGCTGTCTCGTCTCTTCTTCCTCTTCCTCTTGTTAAACATTTTTGTTTAGTGATGGTGAACAAGCCTTGGCGCATGAGGACAACGCTCTACCCAGCCGAGCCACGTGGCCAGGGCCTGCCTCTTCTTGTAACCCTCAGAACCAGCCTGTCAGCACCCACAGGGTTACTTGCAGGGACTGCACAGAACCCACAGGTCAAGTCGGGAAGGACCGACCTCTTCACCACGTTGAGTCTTCTGTCCGTGAACATGGAACATGTCTCCGCTTAGTCAGATCTTTGAGCTCACTCGTCAGAGTGTTGCGGTTTTCCGCATGTGGCTCCTGCACACATTTTGTTAGATTTACTCCTGAGTCCTTCTGCCCTGTGTGCTGATGTAGATGGCACTGCGTTTTTAGTCTCCAGTTCCGCTCGTTAGTTGTATGGGGAGCAAATGCCTTTGTCCGTGAATCTGGTGTCCTGCAACTAAAGTCTTGCTATAACCGTTTGTTAGTTCCAGGAGTGTTTGCCCGTTCTTTCCGATTCTCTGCACAGTCGTGTCCTCTGTGAGCAGAGAGTTTCATGTCTTCCCTCCCAATCCACACGTCTTTGTTTCCTTTCCTTGTCCTATTGCATCAGCAAGGACGTCCAGTGTGGTGTTGGAAGGAATGCTGCGTTTGCCCTGGCTGGGTGGCTTGGTTGGAGCATCGTCCCACACACCAAAAAGTTGCAGGTTCGATTCCCCATCAGGGCACATGCCTAGGTGTTGGGTTCGATCCTCGGTTGGGGCGTGTTACAGGAGGCAGCTGGTAGATGTTTTTCTCTCTCTCCCTTTCTCTCTCCCCTTCCCTCCTTCCCTCCTCCTTCCTTCCTTCCTCTCTCCCTCCCTACAATCAGTGAATATATCCTTGGGTGAGGATGGAAAACCAGAAAAGAAAGGGAATGGTGGGCTGTGTGCCTGATCTTGGTGGGAAGGCTCCCAGGTGCTCACCATTGAGGACGGTGTCCGTGGCCGGTCCCTGCAGACGCCCTCCATTGGGCTGGAGGCGGCACCCTCCTCCAGTCCACATTTCCTAAGTTTCTATTGGACGTTCCCCCTTTAAATCGATGTGAAAGTTATTTGTCCGATTCTGTGGTGGGCCAGCATTTCTGAAGCATCTCCCTACCAGCTGCTCTGCTAATCTCCCTTCCTCACCCCTCTGCTGGGACCCCCTCGCTCTGGCCTGACCCTCCCCTGTGCCCCCACAGCACCCAGGACCTCTGCTCATCCTTCCCCTGGGCTGCTGGTTTAGTCCCTTTGTTTCCATTTTTTAAGAGAGGAAATTGCCTTTCTAAAGTAGGTTTAAAATATTAAGCTGTGCTGGGCATCATTAGGGTGTATTGTTTGTGGGGCACCTGGAAGTAACATGTAGGGGCTGTGTTTGGCCAGGACTCGGGGACATCTGCCCCAAGGGAGCCCTGAGCCCACCCAGAGTCTCAGGAGGCCATAGAAGGCGGGTCTGGGCACAGGCTGCTGGCGGGGTGCAGTTGGCCTGGCTGGAAGGAAGGGCCTTTCCCAAGGCCACAGGGCTCAGAGGGGCCGGCCAGGTGCTGAACCTGACACCCTGATCTGTCCAGCAGGGCAGTGCTTCCTAGCCTCCCTCCTCCAAGCTAAACCCCACCTCCCTTCTCCTAGGCCCCAGGGGAAGGCCTGCGTGAGTTGGGAGAGAAGGGTGGAGCGGGGTCTGGAGTCCCTTTCTTCTCAGCACCTGCTGGGACAAGGGTGGGAGTGGGGGTGGGGCAGGGGAAGCAGGGAGCAGATGCGAACCCAACTGCAGGAAGGAGAGCTCACTGACCTCCACTCCTGGCTACTCCCCCGCCCCAATCTGCCAGCCTTCCGCTGAGACCCAGCTCCTGGGGGACCAGAGGGGGAGCTGTGCCTCTTGACCAGCCCTCCCCACAGGCTCTGCTGCTTCATTTCCTGGGCCCCATTGTCAGCCCTGGAGTCCAGGAGGGGACATCACTGGCCAAGGCCCCAAGTGGGGAGCCAGTTACAATGCCCCTGTGGAAAGCTTTGAACCTAGCCTGTCACTCCCAGGGTGGGGGAGGCCTCTGGGTGTGGGGAGAGGCCATGGGGCCTGGGGCAGGTCTCCGCTTCCCTGTGGGTGGCCCTGAGGCCATGCCTGGCCCTGCCCTCTGCTGGTGAGCGGAGTTGGGTGGCTGTGAGAGTGTCCTGGCCCTGCCCTGGTGCTGGGCCAGAGCCCCTCAGGCCCAGGGCACAGTGTCTGTGCCTGAGGAGCCTGTCCTCTCTGCCTCAGGGACCTGGAGGATTGGGGTAGCTCATGTCTCAGGCTGGAATGGGCATCTGCGGCAGCCCAGGGAGAGACAAAGCCTTGTGTCTGTCGCTGGCCTGGGTCTGACCCCAAAGAAGCAAGTCATGCAAGACAGGTGGTGGGAGCTGAGGGACTGGGCTGGGTTTCCCTAAGACCTGGTTGGAGGTTGTGGTGTGCCCTCCTGGACTCACTGCTGTATCCCCCGGGGGGAGAGAGGCGGGGTCCAAACACCCTTTTGGGGGGCCCCATGACCCTTACAGAAGGCAGGGACCCTGACCGAAGGGTCTTGCACTCACCTTTCCAAGGGGAAGGACCCCCTGCAGAAGGAACCATGGCTGTCTGCTGAGCCCCCTTTGCCCTTTAAGCCCAGTGTGGAGAGGCGCCCTGCACTCCAGGCCCAGGCGGTGGCTGAGTAAGGGCTCCCAGGGCAGAGAACCCGTGCTCTCCGCAGGCGCCCTGCTCCCGGGGGGGGGGGGGCAGGAATGTGAGGTGAAGGAAATGAGAAAGAACAGGGGGACACACCAGGTCACGGGGGCCACAGTGGAGTCCAGCAGTGCCATGAGGCAGACTGGCCACGGGGTGGCACCCTTGGACCTGCTCTTAGTTATGTTTTCAGCTGTGACATTTTAATGAAATTCAGGTTTAGAATTCAGCAGTTTAATACAAGATTACATTTAATATTTTCTAACTAGCCTAATCTGCTTTACATTATTTTTGGGCACATTTTAAAGGAATTGATGCTTTCTGTCTAATTTTCCATAATATGCCAGTTTTACATTCATTAAAATCTCACTTCCTTAAAATTGTTATCACAATGTCAGAATTTTTAAAAGTAAGTTGAAATACTGAAAATTTAAGACATTAATGTTGCAGCCACTGTAATGTAGAAAAGAAAGAAATTTATAATCTTAACTTTAAAATTGTTAACATTTATTGTAGTAGTGCAGTATGAAATTTTAACGTAATCATATGAATTTTTCATTAAACTATTCAACTATTCCCTATTGAAGCATGTCCAAATTTATAAAAATCTTCTCTTTTAAAATAACCTGTGCTGAATCAACCCAAAAGTAACGGTGGTGCTGTAGATACGACATTTATTCGACTGCGTATTCTGAGTACCTAGGGCCTGGTCAGTCGCTGGCCCTGGAGGAGACAAAGCCTGGCACTCTCTGAGGAATGTGCTGTCCGAGGTCATGGGGGACGCTGGGTTCTCATGAGCACCGTGTGATCCCCAGCTCTGTGAGGAACACTCGCTCCGGCCCAGGGCCGCACCCGTGTTGGGCGGGGGCTCGGCAGGCGCAGGTGGCGGGATAGCAGGGCGGGCCTTCCTGGTCTCCCAGTCCGTTCCGTGGTTCGAGGCTGCAGCAGCCGAGGGTCTGTCTTCTCTGAGCCCCTGATGGCTCTTCTCCTCCCCTTGGGTGCACGCCGTGAGAGTTGGGCTGTTTAGGGTTTCTTGGGTCAGGCACGGATGGACCACTGGTCTCGTGGCCAGTGGACATCTCTCAAGAATATAAAGGAACTGTCATATGTTTCCTTTACCCAGCGACCCAACAGTTTTTCAGTCGCTGACTCTGCCCCCCCCCCTTTCAATCCCAGCCTCCGGGAGTGTAGCCCACACCCCCATTGCTTTAGTCTCTGAGGTGGCTCCAAAACATTGAATGGCTCCCGTGGGATTATTTATCCACTGTCTTGAAGTCCTTTGAATATTCATACTAAGGTGTCAGCAGTTTCTTCCGGAGCTTCGTGGTGGTGGTGGTGATTAAAAGCCACTTCAGTGTCCACGCGGGCGAGTCCAGTGGGATGTCTGCGGGCATTCATGTCTTCAGCCCTGAGGGCTGGCCTTGGACCTCGCTGTGGGGGCTGGAAGCCACTTGTCCCGTCCACGGTGGCCTCCTTTTCATTGCGCGTTTGCTGCTTTGTCTGCAAGCTGACAAGAGGGCATCTCAAGCAAGACACGGTGCTGTTGACGGTGATTAGGGCTTCTTGGGTGAGGTTTCCCAGGGCTCCCCTCATTCTCCCACCCATCACCACACCATCTCGCAGCTGTCACTGTCTCGGAGACGGCGAGGCATCCTGCTTTGACTGGAAAAAAGCCCAAAGAACAGGCCCATTTCTGAAGTCTCCCGGGCACTAGGTCTGCCTGCTGGGGTGGCCGCTGGGGAACGAAGCTCCCATCTCTGAAGAAGACCCTGTTACGACACCCGTGTTCCGTGGGTGGGTCTCCACTGTGGTCCTGGGAAGAGGGTGTCAGGAGGCCGTGTCGTCTTGTCTTCAGAGGGTTGGTGCCGAGAAGCTCAGAGCTGTTCTCCCACATTCACGGCACGGTCGGGTCCGACACCTGGTGCATTCAGAGCAGGAAGGGGGCCGAATGCTGCATGCAGTTACAGCTGGGTGCTGGCTGTCGCCTCTGCTGGCCGCGCCCCCTCAGCCTTGCAGTGTTGCCAGAGCAGCGCGGGACATGGTCCCGACGTGGGCATGTTCCTCATGAGCCAGAGCCACTGGCCCGCCACTTCCTAGGAAAAGTCACACTGGGTCCACATCTCCTCTAGAGCCCGGTGCGCCAAGGGGAGCAAAGCCTTTCCATCACGCCGAGGAGAAAGGCACTGGGGACACCAGACAAGTGCGGCCGAGGCGAGGCGCACCCTTTTGGGCAGGTGGGCCCTTGGGGCTGTAAGGTTCTCTGCTGGCCCCTCAGCCTTCACCTGTTGAAGGAGGTCAGAGCCTCTGAGATCTCCCACCCCAGGTCTGGGCCTTGCTCTTGCCCAGGTCTCTCCCACGGGGAGTGGGTTGGGGTGCAGCAGAACCAGCCGACAGGTTCTCAGAAGGAGCTGCAGCCCCAAGGGCCTCCTCTCAGCCAGGACCCAGGGACCGGACCTGGTGGGCATCCTTGTCACCGCCAGGAGCAAAGCTCGCCCTTTCCAAGGCCAGTTGGCAGGGTGCTCGACGCCCCATCAGGCCCCCTTCCCACCGTGCCTGGTGCCCTTGTTTGCCCAGGATAAAGCCCACAGTGGGACAGCTCACCAGCCATTCCTGTTTGTGAGCTGTGGGAGGGAGGGGGCCAATGGGCCTGCCCAGCCCTCTGGTCACTAAGACTGCACGTTGCACTTGTGGGGAGAAGCCCATGGCCAGCCCTCCAAGTCACATAGATGGAGTGACAAGTGGGGCAAAGGGACCCCCAGCCCTGATCCAGCTGTATCCCTAGATCCCAGGGCAGCGGGCCCCCCCGTGTGAAGACTGGTGCCTCTTGGGAGGTCAGGGGTCAGATTTGGGACCCCTTTCCCCATGAGGTTCAGCATTTGAGAGCTTCTCTGATGGGTTAGGAGTCCCGTTTGGATGTCTGGGCAGGAAGGCCCAGGGGCTGGCAGAGGGTGCTGGGTGCGGAGGCTGGTCCCTGCAGGGTGGTGACAAGGGGCCTGCGGGGGATGGCTGATGGTCAGCACAGACCAGGAAAGCCAAGGCTGGACTCCTGGGTGCCCAGGGAGTCCAGGACAGGGTCTGCTGGCAGGGGGACCACTGGGACCTGTCCCCACGGTGACTCCTGGGGGCAGTAGCACCGGCTGTTAGGTTCCCCGGGGCTCACTGGAGGGCTGGTCAGACGTGGTGAGATGGAGGTCCTGGCTCCCTAGGAAGACACCACTGGTGCAGCTGAGAGTGAAGTGACCGCCACTGTCTCCCAGGACAATGCATGCAGTCTCGTTTTCCTTCAGGGCCAGGGTGGCTTCTGCTCTCCACGTCCACACCCGCATGTCCAGAACCCTGAAGTCTCCCCAGTGCTTGGCACACAGTAGGTCAGAAGGTGTTTGCAGGACAGGAGCGGGCCCTGCGTGGCCCTGTGGGCAGTGACTGAGCTGCGCACGGCAGTGACCTTTGTCTGGGTGATGAGCCAGCCCTTGGATCTCCTCGTTTCGACCTGGCCTGTGAGGCGCTTTAAAACCTGCCGCCAGCGAGTGCGCATCACACGTTGTGAGCACCGGCGGGCTCGGTGAGCTCACCATCCTGGGGCGGAGACTAGGGAACAGGCAGAGCGACAGCCCATCAGCTGTTACTGGCCTTCTCTGACAGCTCTCAGTCACCTGACACTCTAGACGTAGACGTCAGATAGGGTTAGAGGGTTCTGTCACTAGATCCAAGGATTTATGTCTCTTTAATTTGGAGCTCATTTTGTGTTCAACTTTTTATTGCTTGTCATTTTTGCCCGCTGTACCAAGGTCAAGGAGGAAATGATGGAGCTGGAAACATGAGGCCCTGTGAATAACTGCCAGTGAGTACCGTGGGTGCATCTGCGGAGCCTTGGGGGTGCCAGTGCTGGCAGAGAGAGGAGCCCCTGCCTGCCACCTGTGGGCGTAGAGGACACGCACTCTTGCTTGGGAGGCAGCGGGACTACGCTGGGGTTATGGGGACCTTCGACAGCCGGCTGCTGGCCCATGGACATGGGACAGTGACGGGTTGGAGCTGCCTCCTCGGTCTGCACTGTGCAGGTGAGCGGGAGGGAACTGCGTCCTCGCGTCCCCAGCTGCTGTCAGCCTTGGTCTCTCTGCTTCTCAGGCTGGCCTGTCCCTCTTTTTCGGGTGTCCCGGACCACATCTCCCTGGAGCACCCCGCTGCCCTGGTGGCCCCTTCATGGCACGCTCCTACATTGAAAACAAATGACTGTGTTTGTTACTGATGGAGTGGAATGTTGGCGATTGTAAGGAACAGTGAGTAAAATGTGTAGGGTCTTTTCTGAGTGTGGCAGGCAGCACCAGGCCGCACCCCGGGTCCCTGCTGTGGCCAGGGTCCTTGCCTCTGGATGTGGAGGGAGTTTCAGCAGCCCCAGGTCAGGGGTCATTCTGCCTAGTGTGGGCGTCAGGCCTGCTCACCGCTCCCTGGGTGAGCGGCTCTCCGTGGTTCCTCCACTGCGGTGATGCCTGCAGCCGGTGGCCTGGACCCACCTGGGCCAGCCTGGTGCCCCTCTCACCCTCCCCGCAGGCTGCAGGGCCCTGTTCCAGCTGCTCAGGCCTTTGGGTCCATTGTGATGTTTCGGGATGGGAGCCGGTGAAGCTTTGGTGTAGAAGTTGGTTTGGACTTTAGTCGTGGGGCTCACTCAGTTTCCCTTTGAAGGGTGACCCCCACGTTGTGTCTGGGCAGAGAAGCTGTGCTGCTGAGAGTGAGCGGAGCCGTGGACAGTCCCGGAGACCTCACCCCACAGACCGCACCAGAACGTGCGCTAATGTGTGTGTGTGTGTGTGTGTGTGTGTGGTGGGGGGGGTGGCGCCTTTAGAATGCTGCTCTCCGGTGAGGTCACATGCTCGTAAATGACAGAGACGGCAGACCCCCAACGGGAGACGTCGACTCCCAGAAGCCTGGTCCTGTTGACACATTTGTTGCTGCTTCCCTCTCCTGTAGCTCACTGCCCCCTCCCTCTCCGTGCCTCCCACGGGGCCACCACTCACATCCCCTGACCCCCAGCACAGGGCTCGACAGGTAAGGGCCCTGCATGCTCATCACCGTCAATTACACGTGCTGAGTTTGGGCAGCACTGGAGTGTTCACCAGCTAAGACTTCTAGAATGTCTGCTAAGCTAGCAACAGCTCGCTGTTTTCCCTTTGAAGGGACTAGGCCAGTGTTGATGTATTTAATCTGTTCAACACAGTTGCAAGTAGCGTCTTAAATGCAACTTAGTAACACTTTCAATTGGAGGCGGAAAAGAAAGTTCCTACTGAGGTAAAATCCTGGCATCCTTCTGGAGACGCTAGGACTGGGTGGTCCCCTGGAAGAGTTGTCCTGAATACACACACAAACACTGACGGAAACAGAAGAATCTCGTGATGTTTTAAGTGAATTTACGCCTTTGTGTTGGGCCGCGTTCACAGCCACCCCTGGCCAAGGGGTGGACACCCTCCTCTAGGAGGCGGAAAGTCAGCTCTAGGTCTTGAAAGGATGATGCTGGGGCTTGAATCAGCCCGTGGGTTTATGTCACCTGAGATTAGTCCCCAAGCTGCTCCCCACTTTCCTGGGACGGCGACACGGCTGCGGCTCTACTGGCTGTGACACACCTTGGGGTGTTCTGGAGCCTTCACCGAGCATGTGGGCAGGGAGGAGGGCCCCTCTCTAGCTTTCCTCTCGTCTCTGGAATTACTTGGTGCTCAGGGCCACGGGGTAGACGTGGAGTGATTGATCCTCGAGGTGACCTTGTCCAGACTAGGGGAGTGTGGGTGGTGGGCCCAGGCCACTGCTGTGCATGCTGGGAGAATGGGGCTGCCTTGCACGGCTGGTGGAGGTCAGATGGCGTCCCTGTTAGCAAATCTGCCCTTTCTACATCAACCCCCCCGCCCCACCCCCAATTCCTCTTATATTCCCTCCCGTGGGTGCAGAGTGAGATCCAGTGGGATGCTTGTTAAGGAACCACCTGTGCTCCCGATGTCTACGGAAGATGCTCAGACCTGCAGAGTTATGAGTGTTTCGAGCCAGACCAGCAAATATGCTGGGAGCAGGAGCCCAAGGGCTCCAGAGAGGGACGGCTTTTCCTTTTCCTTTATGCACTTGAAGTAAGGCAGGAATGTAAGGAAGACTGGGGAAGCAAGGTGGGGATCGCGTTATGGGGCAGCTACCACGGTGAGGGGCTGTCCCGAGGGTGACGACAGTTTGCCTCAAAGGCGTGCTCACTGGATGCACAGAGGCCATGGGTAGGCCGCCTTGAGGTGAAGATGAGCCTTGTACTAGAAAGCTACATGCCTGGGGTGCGGCTGCCCACCTCGACCTGCCTAGTTAGGGATTTATGATCAGACCACCCTGAGAAGGCACTTCCCGTAGAGACCCTTTTCACCCACGGGGAGCCCCGAGCCATTTCTCCCGAAGCAACAGCAAGGGCATGAATGCCCATCTGTCAGCCAGGCATTCTAACCCAGACCTGCGCAGAAGGCCTTTTGCTGGTATCGGCCTGTGTTCTACGTTATTTATAAGAAAGGCCCTTGAAGAGGCCAAGTAGGCTCCCACTTAGGTCTTCAGGTTGGTACAGAACCTCTTCGACGCCCTTCAGCAGAGACCCTTCCAGACCTTGCGGGGAAGGGCAGAGCCGCCTGACTTGGGCCTGGAGGCTGCGGTGTGCTCAGGGACATGGAGGGACACAGGACCTGCTGCTTCCCACTGTCAGAGCCCTCGCAGAGTCTGTTCTGCTGTGACCCCGAACGAGGCGGCTGTGGCTCTGGCCCAGCTCGGATGTGGTCAAGCTGAGACCTTAGTTTCCTGTTGTAAGACGTGGACAACGTTCATTCCGCCTGGTGGCGGCTGGTGCAGTACTTCCTCGGGCTCAGGGACGGGGCACTGAGGACGGTTGCCTGTGCCTGCAGGTGGTCTCTCTTCCCAGCCCGAACCCCTGCACCGGCCGAGCCCGCACGTCTGTCTTGTCGGAGGAGCTCTGCTGGTGTCTGTCCACACTTGGTCTGGGCGGTCAGGGGACCACACGGAAGTTTTTTCTTTAGGGTATCTTATTTTTACTTTCTCCACTTTGTTGTGGTAAAATACACACAACGTAAAATTCGCTGTTTTAACCATCTCCAAGGGTGCAGGTCGGTGGTGTCAAGTGCGTTCTAGCGTGCGGCATCCTCCCTCTGTTTCCAGAGCACTTCCACCTTCCCAAATGACACCCTGTCCCCATCAGACACCCGCTCCCTGCTCCTTGCTCCCCGGCCCTGGCACCACGCCCACCTCTGTCTCTGCAGCTCTGCCTGCCCAGGGACCTCACGGGAGTGGACGCACCCAGCACATGTCCTTCTGTGTCAGCTCCCTGAGCCCACGTCCTCCCAGCCCTCCGCTGCAGCAGGACCCCTGCCCCGTCCAGCTCTGGCAGACTGCCTCCCTGAAGGCCGAGCAGCATGTCACTGTGTTGGGGCCCAAGTCTGGCCCGTGTCGCCCTGGTGGGCACGGGATTGCTTTATTGCTTTCACCTCCGGGCAACGCCGCTGTCGTGGACACGGCGGTGCTGCGCTGTTACAGCCCCGCTTCATTTCCGTGGGGTGCACGCCTGGAGGTGGGGCCGCTGGCTCACAGGGAGCTGAGTTTTGATTTGCTGGCGTTCTCTGTTTTGGAGAGACGTCTGTGGGGCCTTTTGCTCATTTTCAAGTCGTTCTTCTGTTGTTGGGGAACTTAACCTTCGGACCCACTTTGGACCCTGCCCTGTAGCACTGCACCCAAAGGAACCAGGGCCGGGTCCTAACGTCAATCAGTCACTGTGACAGGGATGTGGGCGGGGCCGCATGGGGACAGACACTGCTGGGACTGTGCAGGTGATGAAGGTGGGCTTAGCCAGTGTGCTTTTGCTCGAGGACATCACGGTCAGAGGCCTCTTCTGGGGCCTCCCCAGCACCAGCACCCGCACCCTTGCTGACTCAGCGGTGACACTGGATCGAACTGGCCATGTTTCCACGGCCCAATCCGGTGTCAGCAGGATTCAGAAATGGCCTGGGCAGGCTGTGGGCCTGCCGGGGGGTAGGGTCAGCCCACTTGGGGTCTGGGGACAGCAACACTACCCCCTTCAGAGACCCTGTGCCCAGCCCCAGCTTGAGGCTGTCTTTGATGCACCACTCAACCAGGAGCGTGTACCCACACAAGCTTTTCGTGAAGTTTCCTGGGAGCACACAGCCTTCAAGCCAGCTAGGTAAATGCCTGGGTGTGCAGTTGCTGGGTTACTTGGTAAGACTTTGGGTACTCTTATAAGAGGCTGTCAAACTGTCTTCTGAAGACAGAAGACACTGTTTTGCATTTCCACCAGCATATCCGGGACTTCCAGTTGCTCCACGCCCTCAGCAGCATGAGGCGTGGTCCGAGTCTCGGGTTTAGCCCATGGAGATGTGGTGGTGTCTCTCTTTTGCTGAACTTTGCGGTTCCCTGGTGAGTAGTGATGTCAGTGTCTCTTCTTGTGCTGTCTTGTCCACTGAGGCATCTTTTCAGATCTTTGCCCTGTTTTTAATTGGTTTGTCTGACAACGTACTGACTTTTCAGTGTTTCTTTGAGTGTTTGGACACAAACGCTTTGTGTGTTTTGCAAATACTTTCTCCCACTCTGACTTTTTTCCATTTTCCTAACAACATCTTTCACAGAGTAGAAATTTTGAAGTTTAATAAGATCCAGTTTATCATTTTTTCCTTTTATGAACTGTGTTCTTGGTGTTGTGTCTGAAAAGTCATCACCAAACCCAAGGTCATGTAGATTTTGTCTAGTTTCCTCTCGAAGTTTTGTAGTTGTATTACATTTAGATCTGTGACCATTCTGAGCTAATTTCGTTTTACTGACACACAGTTACATATCTTAAAATTCACTCTTTTAAAGTGGATGATCCAGTGGTTTTTGGTGTGTTTACACGTTTGTGCGACTGTCACCACCATTGACTCCAGAGCATTGTCATCGCCCGCGAGAGAACCCCGTGCCCGCGGGAGGTCCTGCAGTTTGAGCGTGAGCACGTGTATGTGAAGCGTCAGTCTGCGTGCAGGCCTTTTGTTTTCCTTTCTTTGCCTTCGGGCAGTCAGTTTTCCCACTTGTTGAAAAGGCCGTCCTTTCTCCTTTGAATTGCCTTTGCTGCTTTGTTGCGGAGTAGGTTCGTGTGGGTCCACATCTGGGCCTTCTACTCCGTGCCGTTGGTCCGTGCGTCTGTTCTTTGGCCAACGCCGCGCTGCCTCGACGGCTCCAGCTTTGAAGCAGCCCCTGAGAATGGGCAGAGTGAGTCCTTCAAATCTGTCCCTCAGAATTGCTTTTTCTAGGTCTTCTGTCTCTCCACGTAGACTTCAGAATCGGATTGTCGGGGTTTACAAATGGCTTTGGGGTGGCATTGAGCCTCGAGCTCAAGTTGTGCAGAGCTGGCACCGGAAGACATTAAGCTGTATAATCTTTGAGCACAAGTAACCCCGCATTTACTTAGCAATTTGCCTTCTTTCACTAGGGTTTTACCAGGGGACTTGCATACAGACCCTGTGATGCTTCCTTACCTAAGTGCACGCCTGGGCACGTTAATGTTTGGAGCTCTTGTGACCTACAGTTGTTCAGGTCTCGGATTCTAGCTGCTCACTGCACAGGAGACTGTTGACTTGGCCGTGCCTCTGGTGTGAGAGGAATGGGCACCAGCTGCTGCAGCTGTCACAGTCCGCAGATGTCCATTGGGTCCCAGTGACTGACATGCTACTGAGATGCCTGTGTCCTCACTCTTTGCAGCTGCTGGCCCTGCTGATGCTGAGTGGTGCTGGAGTCTCCAGCTGCAGGGCTGGGCTTCCTGGTTTCTCTCCTCGGCTCTCCTGGTGTCGTGCCGTGGATGGCGGTGCTCTGTGGGTCAGTGCGCGCGATTCAGCATTGCACGCGTTCTGGGAATCAAGCTCTTATTGTTCTGTAATGCCCCAGTTTGCTCCTGATCTGGTTCTCCCCGTTCTGGAATCTGAGCTCCATACAGCCAGCCCCGCTTTCTTTTGATTAGTGCTCCCTGCTGCATCTTTCTCTGTGCCTTCACCTTTCACCTGCCCTATCTTTACATTTAAGGTGGGTGTTGTGGTCACTTACAGTCAGGGGTGCTTTTAATTGGTGTATTTAGGCCATTCCCAATGAGTGTGCTTATTGGTGTTGAATTAACACCAGTGTTTGTATCTTTTCTTTTCTTCGCTTGGTTTCATTTTTCTCCCTTCTCTGGTTTTGATTGAGCATTTTATATGGTTCTCTTTTCTCTCCTCTTAGTTCATTAGTCGTCCTTCTTTTAAAAACATTTCTTAGACTTCCGGTCAAGATGCAGGCACAGGTAAACACGCTTTGCCTCCTTGTGCAGCCACAGAAAGAATCACAGCTGGACCTCAAAACAAGTCACACCCAGAACCGTCAGAAACCGAGCTGTGTGGAAGTCTGACAACCAAGGGTTTAAAGAAGCCACACCCATCCAGACGGGTAGGAGCGGTGGAGACTCGGAATGCCACAGAGAAGCAGCGGTGGCGGCAGGATGGGCAGTCCCACATTCACATGTGGTGGGTAAAAATGGGGGGGACACCATGGGAGAGAGTGATCCCAGCCCCAGGCCAGGCCACCCAGCCCAGGGTTCCAGTGCCAGGAAGATAAATCCCCATGACTTTTGGCTGTAAAAGCCACTGGGAGTCGGGGTGGTGGAAGAAACTGCCGGATTTTCAGGAGACTCTGCTAAAAGGGCTCACATGGTCTTAAACGTATCCCACCTTCCTTGGGATTCAGCACCAGAGCAACCTCTGAAAGGGCACCAGTCACACAGGGCGAGTGCCAGGCAAACCTCCAGCAGCCAGGCAGCGGCACTGTCTCCTCTCCAAACCCTCCCCTCACACACAGCCACAAAGCGGTGAAGCAGGTTGCCCTGTCCTGGCAACTAAGGCTCCACCCCACACAATGTACAGGTGCCTTTTCTACAACAGGCCACTCTACTAAGACAGGAAGTCAAAGCAGCTCCACCTAATACACAGAAAAAAACAGGGAGGCTGCCAAATTGAGGAGACAAAGAAATGTGGCCCAAATGAAAGAACAGCACAGAACCCTAGACAAGGAAATAAACACAACAGATAGCCAACCTATCAGATGCAGAGTTCAGAACACTGGTGATCAGGATACTCAGAGAACTCCTTGAGCATGGCAACAGCATAACAAAGACCCAGGAAGAAAGAAAGGTTACATTAGGTGAAGTAACAAAAAATCCACAGGGAACCAACAGTGGAGAGGACGAAGCAGGGAATCAAATCAATGGTTTGGAACATAAGGAAGAAAAAAACAGTCAACCAGACAGCAAGTAGGAAAAGGAATTAAAAAAAAAAAAGAGGACAGAATAAGAAGCTTGTGGGTTACCTCCAAACATACCAACATCCGAATCATAGGGGTGCCAGAAGGAGAAGAGGAAGAGAAAGAAACTGAAAACTTATTTGAACAAACAATGAAGGAGAACTTCCCTAATTGGGTGAAGGAAATAGACTTCCAGGAAGTCCAGGAAACTCAGAGAGTCCCAAAGAAGTTGGACCCAAGGAGAAACACACCAAGGCACATCATAATTACATTACCTAAGATGAAAGATAAAGAGAGAATCTTAAAAGCAGCAAGAGAAAAGGAGACAGTAACCTACAAAGGAGTGCCCATAAGACTGTCAGCTGATTTCTCAAAAGAAACCTTGCAGGCAAGAAGGGGCTGGAAAGAAGTATTCCAAGTCATGAAAGGCAAGGACCTACATCCAAGATGACTCTGTCCAGCAAAGCTGTCATTTAGAATGGAAAGTCAGATCAAGTGGTTCCCAGATAAGGTCAAGTTCAAGGAGTTCATCATCACCAAGTCCTTATTATATGAAATGTTAAAGGGACTTATCTAAGAAAAAGAAGATCAAAAATAGGAACAGTAAAATGACAACAAACTCAAAACTGTCAACAACTGAATCTAAAAAACTAACTAAGCAAACATGCACTATAGGAACAGAATCAGAGATATGGAGGTCATTTGGAGGGTTATCAGTTGGGGGGAGGGGGAAACGGGGGGAAAAGGCACAGGGAATAAGAAGCATAAATGGTAGGTACAGAGTAGACGAGGAGGTTAAGAATAGTATAGGAAATGTAGAAACCAAAGAATTTACATGTATGACCCATGGATGTGAACTAAGAGGGGGGCTTGCTGGAGGGAAGGGAGTTACTGGGAGGAGAGGGGCAAAGGGGGAAAATTGGGACAAGTCTAATAGCATAATCAATAAAATATATTAAAAAAGCTGCTCCCTGGCTGCCCAGGGTCTGCAGTGTAAGCCAGTCTGCGTTCACTGTCAGATGGCACCGGGGTACCTACTGCCTGGCGCTGCCACTCAGCGCGGGGCCCAGCCCCCGGGCCCTGCCCCCTCCGTCGCTGTGGCGCGTGATGCTCTCTCGCTCCCCGCGTGCTGTTTTCACCCCACAGCCTGTTGCTGGGACCGTTTTGAGCAAGCAGCTGCTTTTCCGCCTCCGCCATTCCCGAGTACACAGTTCAGCTGTGTGCAGTGTGGTCGCACTGTTTGATCTTGCGGCAGGACCCTTGACACCCAGCAGGCGCTGACGCAGACAGCGTCTCTCAGGCCCATCTAGAGCAACGGGAGGTTTTGTTTCGTCCTCGCTCACTCCTCTGACGGGGGGCACTTCACTTACTCCTGGGCAAGGCGCTGTGGTCAGGGTCCCTTTGTCGATGTGGCAGTTTTGCAGATCTGATGAGACGTGGTTCCCATCCCGTTGTTTAAAAAGCACGCTCCCCCGTTTTCAGACGGCATTCCAACACGTGGGTTTAAACACCATCTTGCTCACTTCAAGTTCTCTTTAAGACCCTGAGTCAGGAGACATCACACTTACCCTGTCCCTTGGGAATTCAGTCCAGCACGAACACAGCCCTCCCTCTGTCAGCTCAGCTCCTGCTCTGTGACGTGCCACCTGCGGATGGTCCTTCACATGGACTTAGTCACCCGGCCTTGTCCTCCTGTCCCAGGCGCTGTGCATGCTCCACACTCCCTCTTAGGTTGGGACTCATGTACTTGCCCTCCCTGGCCTTTCCTTTGAGGGCACTGATGCTTGAGGCCCCCATGGCGATGACCTTCACGTGCAACTTGGGTGGGCCACAGCACCCAGGTGTCCCATCAGACACCCTTCCAGAGGCTCTGTGAAGGTGCTGCCTGGGCAAGATGAACCTTTACAGCAGTTGGCCGTGAGCACAGTCGGTGGTGGGCCTCGCCTGATCAGTCGAAGGCCTTGAGGAAAGGGCTGGTCTGCTCTGAGGAAGGGGTTCTGCCAGCAGCCGACTTTGGGGCTGGAGCTAGAGCTGCTGCATCAGCCCTCCTGGGTCCCCACCTGCTGGTCTGCTCTGCAGCTTCGGGGCTTGCTCACCTCTGTGAGTGCAGGAGCCAGCCCCTTAGAACCTGTCTCTCCCCTTTTCCCTGTCTGTCCACACACGCACACACACACAGACACGGGGGGCTGACTTCTAGGAAAACACGTCATTAGGGGGTATTGTGTGAACACTCAGAGGCACTTGTACCCACCTGGATGGACAGCTGCTGCACGCCAGGGCTGGTGGCATGGACAGGCTCCTCTTTGGGGAGTGGCCCGGGCAGGAGGTGAGTGAGGAGGCACTCACCTCTCTGGGAGGCTGCTGGCATGTGGACCTGCCTGGCCGGGTGCAGCCCCTCCTCCGTACTGCCGGGAGGGCAGTGCTGGGCGCTGTGTGGGCAGCAGAGGGCGGTGTCCCAGCACAGATCTCAGGAGGGCCGGCCCCTGGGAGCAGCTTCAGTTTGCCAGCTGCTGGGGACCAAGCCGGAGGCAGACCAGCTCTCATGCGGTGTGTTCCCCGAACATCCCTGAACTAAAGCAAGAGCTGACGCGACCTGGAGAAAACGGTTTCATGTCTGAAATTGACATGGGTTTCCCTGTGACCATCGGGAGCTACGAAGGAAGCCACTTCCTGTGCAGCAGGGGCCCCAGAGTGACAAACCCCAGGGTACAGTTCATCTGATGAGCCAGGGGTGCTCCCCAGGCCTGGCCAGCCCTGCGGACACGTTCTGGACTGCAGAGCACACTTCTCAACCCGAGTCACTGCCTTACACGCGGCCCAAACCCCCATTCACGAAGGTAGACTGATCACACGTTGGTCATCCGTGACAAACTGCAGAGAAAATGGTGACGTTTCCAAACTGTCGGACGCCCCAGTTCTCCCACAGTCCGGCAGGGACACCGGTTTTCGTCCCCCCGTCTCCCTGCACTGTCCCTGCTAGTCTCTGGCTCTTCTTTCTTGTCCCGACCTGTCTTCATTCCTTTTGGCCCCAGAATTTCTTTTTCTTCCTGTCTCTCTCTTTTCGATCACCCTACTTTTTAGATTCCTAAATTCATCACAGCCTGGAAACCGAGTTCTCTCCTGTGGGTGCTAGTTATCAAGTGGGATCTTTTTCCCTTCATGATTTTTTTTCTTTTTTTCTTATGTCAGACGGGTAACGTGCTGCTGTCGTAACAAGGTTTGTGGGTGGCACATGTCACACGAGAGCATGAACACCCAATCATCACACTTATGAACTACGAAAGGATCCCCTTTCGTGATTTTAACATTTAAAAATGTATGTATTTTTAAATTAGTGCAGAAAAAACTTTAATGCATTTAATATGTTTCTTCTTTTCCTTTTTATTGACAGAAAACATTTTAAGAAGCCCCCAGGACGTCGCTGTTCCCACGTGTGAGTCGATCGTGGTGACTCAACATTGGTGAGGTAAGGACGATGCCCACCTCTGCTCCGTGACGCACGTGGGCTAGAAGTGCCACCGAGGTCCCCGTGTCCGTTTCCCTGCTGGGGGCGTTTCCAGATGGAACCGCCTCTGGTGTGGTCCACGCCAGGCGTCTAGGCGCTCCTGTGTCCCTGCCTTCCAACGCCCAGCCCTCACTTCCGGTGGCTTAGAGTGACACAGTGGGTTTGTTGAGTTGCTTTCCTCTTCTCTGGCTGTGGTTGTCCTACAGGAACGGTTTTGTGTATTGGGCTTCTGTCCCTGCTGCATGTGTATCCACAGGCCACACCAGCCGGGAAGTTTGCGTGGTTTTCCGGTTCTTTCTTACTTGACGATGACTGGTCTTCCCCCACCCCCGCCCAGTTTTGTTGCCGTTATTGCCTCTTTCGTCCCAACAAGCTCTCACCTCTCACTTTGCATACCTGCTACAGTAACCGGAAGACGCTCCCAGCTGAAAATGTGGGAGAAGGGGTTTGTGACCCTGGGTTTAGGAGCGCTTTCTTAGGTGTTGTACAAAAGCACACCGTAACAGAAAACACCGACAAACTGACCTTCATCAAAATTAGCACTGCCCTTGGAAGGCGCTGGCAGAGGGCAACGGGAGGACACACCCGGGGGGAGGGCTGTGCAAACCGTGCCTGTGAAGAAGGCTGGAGTCCAGGACCTGCAGCGGGATCTCCAAACTCAATAGCAGGGAAAGAAACAATGTAGTTTAAAAGACGGGCCAAGGATTGGAGCAGAGGCTTTGCTAACTGGCGTGCACGGATGACAGATAGGCACATGAAGAGAGGTAGGACACGCCTGTCATTGGGGAAATGCAGACTGAAACCCTGAGGAGACACCACTGTTGGAGCCGCTAACTCAAAGACAGACCAACAAACAGGCGGTGACAGTCCTGGGTGCTGGCGGGGACTTGCAGCCTCTGCCCGCCCCCCCCCCCCCCCCCCCCCCCCCCCCCCCCCCCCCCCCCCCCCCCCCCCGCCATCCCCCCAGCACTGTGGGTGGGGAGCAGAAGAGCAGGTGGCTCGGAGAGCCCTGGGCAGCTCCTCGGGAAGTGTAGCTCCTGTGGGGGTGGGGGGTAGGTGGGTGTGTCGCTCCTGCAGAGCCGCCCCAGAGGGACACTCACACACCTGCCCAGGGATGGACATATCTAGTGGTTTCGTTCATAACTGCCCCAAACAGGAAACGACCCCCATGCCCTTCTGGTGGAGGTGGGCTGAGCAACTCTGGCGCATCTGTGTGCGGCCCAGGCTCAGCAGGCACGGGAAGCGAGAAGCCGGACTGAAGTGCCGCAGCCCGGTTCAGATGACAGTAAGGAAACGGCGGGGCCTCTGCATCCTGCATCTGGGACCTCCGTGGGGTGGAGGCGCCACTTTCCCACTTTGCCCGTCACTTACTCGCTTGCCCTGCATGCCCGCCATCTCTGGTCGTGGGCCCGTCTGCTGGCTATGTGCCGCGGGTCGAAGTTTCGGGAAGTTTCTTCTGTCCTTTCGGGGTTAGAGGTCCCTTGGTGGCCTTTGTCTCAGCAGGGGCCCTGCAGGTGCTTCGAGATGTGCCTCAGAAGAGGGACTGATTTTGGTAAAAAGCCTAAACGGTTTCCCGCTTTTGGTGCGTCTCCCCTCCTCTGCCACCTTCCCCCAGGCCGATGTGTTTGGGGCGCCGCGTCCTTTCCTCTCCAGCTGCAGTGCTGGTGCAGGGGGCTCAGTGTGGGGGAGCCCCGGCTCTGGGGCGGGCGTGGCCAGGCCTCTGCCGGGCGGGACCCTCCCTGGAGAAGGGGCTGCAGCTAGAGGGCCGCACCCAGCCAGCTCTGCTCCTCACTGGTGGGGGCCCCAACGAGCTTCGGAGACTGGCTTTGGAGACTGTGCCACCTGCCTCACATCCGTCAGACCAGGAAGAGCCAACCAGTCACTTCCTTGTCGAAGCGCACGGGAGGGTGTGTTGCGGGGGGGCTGTGTCTCTAAGCACATCAGTGGGGAGGGGGATGCGTGTCTTTTCCTGGGGCGGGGCCTTGTGACAGGTGTGTGGTCACGTCGTGTCCTCCTGAGGCCTGTCGGCTTTGGTCATGGACCTGGACAGTGTGGCCGCCTCCCAGAGGAGTGGCTCTCTCCCGGAAACTGAGGGTTTCCAGTCAAGTGTTTATCTTTCTCTGTGGTCTGGCCTTTCTGAGCCATCTCAGACCCACAAGCCACTCAGACCACTAAACAGGGAGCTGCTTCCAGCTGCCCAGGTCCAAGTCCTTCCCCAACACTCGTGGGCCCCGGGGCCCTGGTGGCTGCCGCTGGGCTCCCAGGAGTTGGCCGGGGCTGTTCGGGGGCTTCTGTGGGCAGTGTTCCTGTGAGTGGCTCAAGAGGAACCAAGGAGGGGTGGACGGTGGCAGGGTGACTCCCTAGGCAGGGTCATGGGTGGGCTCTCCCTACCTGACCCAGTGCGGCTTGGACACGTGGCAGGTTCCCTGGAGCGGCTGTCAGGCGGCGGGCTGGGGTTCCTGCACCGCCAGATGCAGGGAGCTACCAATGAGGCTGAGGCTTGGAAGTGGGACCCACTGTGCCCCCCCTTTCATTGTGCCCCACCCCTTTCAGCGGGGCTTGTGAGGATGGAGACCGCCTGTTGAAAGGTGGGGCTAGCCTAGCTCTCAGTCCAGGAAGATGCCCTCCCACGCCTTCTCCTTCGGGCTGCAGCCACAGACGTGGGCCAGGGCACCTGGCTGGCCAGTGACCTCTGACCTCGTTGTAAGAAGACTTGCTGGTCTAGAGTTCACGACCTTGGTTTAAGAGAAACAGAGGCACGGGTCACCTGGCAGGGGAGCTGGCAGGAGGGACGCCGCATGGAGAGTCAGGGCTCGTGGTGGGAGGGGCAGGGACTGCCCAACAGTGGGGTGGGTTCTGGGGGGTCAGGAGCCCCCAGAACACCCTGGCCCCTCTCCCCACTGGCTTCCACGCAGAGTGACCTCACTGGGGCAGGTTCGTGCAGTGGGATTGCTCCAGGAGTGGGGGGCACAGGGCCCTCCTGCCTGGACTGACACCCGTGGAGGTGGCCAGTGGCCTGGTGTCTGGACCCGGGAAGTTACAGCAGAGTGATGCTGTCTCTGTCGCCCAAATGTGGACACCCTGGTGGCAGCTTGGGCTGTGCGGCCGGGCATTAATTATTCAGGGTAAGACTTGTCTCCACAGCGGGTTTGCGACCGTGGAAACAAAATGAGTTATAAAATATAGAAAAGCCATTTATTTTGTCTTATGACCTAAAATTCAAACTAAAGACCAGTTTTGGTGTTTTTCAGCTTTAGGGAGCCAGTTCCTTGGAAGGGTAAATATTTAACATAGATTTTGTTTTTCCCTTCGTATTGTTGATTTCAATTTGGAATTAGTCAATTTTCAGGGTGTGACCAAATATTTACAGAACTCACTGAGTTCTTCCGGTGGGAGTAGGTGGTGTTTCACCCTCGGTTGGTGCTGAATCGTAAGCGGCAGACCGCAGATGTGCTGTGTCGCAATGAGAATGGACTGGGGCGGCTTGTTTTTGGTGTCCGGGTGTCCAGGTGCTGGGGGTGGGGGCCCCGGGAGGGCAGGCATGGGAAAGGAGGGGCACACGCCTGCTGCACCCCGGGCAGGCTCCCATGCGCTGTCATAAGTGGTGAGGTGGCCACACCAGCCAGTCCCTCAGGTGAAGGTGCAGAGGTTCCAACAGCCCCGTTCATGCCCTGCGGCCCTCCTGGGTGGTTTACACCAGCCAGGTGAGCGGAGGCCCAGGGACCCCAGGCAGGTGGGGAGGTGCACAGGCTGGACCGAGCATTGGTGGGGTTCGAGGGGCCCTTCTGTGGTTCTGGACAGTTCATGCAGGCTGTGATTTTATGCCCTCCCTTCCTGCCCCCGATGGGCAGCTTGGCCAGCCAGGTTAACCAGGACATGAACTGCCCTCCAGTCGGCATCCTGCGGATTTCCTGGGCTCTGAGTGAGACCAGGCCTTCCCCCCAGGGCCCGGATCGTGGGGACTGGTCTCAGTCAGTTTTTGCTTGGCTGCTTCTCCAGGCTTTTGGAGGGTTCAGGGCTGCTGTACAGAATGGAAACCACGATTTAAGCCACTGGTGATCAGCAGCAGGGGTCAGGGGCAGTGGCCCTGCCTACCAGTGCTGTTCCCCAGGCGACCTTTGTTCCTGTGTCTGCGCTGCCGCCCGTTCATGGAGTCTGCAAAGGGAAGCAGGTTTAAGAGCCAGTGCAGCGTTGGGGATGGCGCTTGTGAAATGCTGGTCGGGCTGAGTCCCGTGGGCTGGGGTGCTGAGGTGGGCCTTTGGCCAGTGCCTGGGAGCGGCTGTGCCAGCAGGAGCCAGCCACCCTCCCGCTTCCCAGGCGCTGGGTGATGGGAAGCTGGCTGTGTTGTGCCTTTCCTACCTGCCTAGGGCTGGGGTACCTGGCAGGAAACGTCCCCTCTGGCTGAGCACCCACATCCCGCTGTGGTGGGCACTGCACATGTGGCTGAACCTCCTCCCTGAGCTCCAGCCATCCAGGCTTCCCTCAGTGCTCCCCAGGGTCTGCCTCTTTCCCACCTCAGGGCTTTACAGGAAGTGGCCTGTCCCCACCCCCCGCATGACCCATCACTGTTGCCTTCCCAGCTCTCAGTGCAGGACAGAGCTGCCAGTCCAGCGTGTCTGAGTGTCACCTGACAAGTAGGTGGTGGAGTGGGGTGTCCCCCCTGGGGGACAGGTGCCACTGGCTCTGGGCACTGCCCTGGTCACCTTGGGTGGGTCAGGGACACAATGGCCAGATCGAGCCAGCCAGGTCTGGGAGAGGTGATCTGGTGGGGGCGTTGCTGCAGGGAACCCACGTGGCTGCCGTCCGTGCTGTGGGCAGCAGGCCAATGACGATCGTGAGAGCGAGAACCGGAAGCTCTCTGCTAGTGTGGCTGGTGCCCATGAGTCTATTCAGACCCTGGAATAGCGGAGGGACAGAGCAGCCTAACACGGCGGGGAGTTCGGCCTGGAGCGCCCCCTGCTCCCACATGGGGCGTTTTGCGCCGGTGGCCCGAGGCTGGTTGGCGGACTGTGTGCTGGTGTGTGCCGTGCCCCCTGCGCTAGGCTGCCATTCTCCAGGCGGCGGATGCATTGCGCGTCGGCATCTTTGATCACAGCTGCTTCTATCGCAGGTTTATCGTCGTCATCACGGACAGCCGTGTGTCCCTCCGCCCAGTGCTTTCCCAGGAGTCTGCCCCGTACAGTTGACACCCGGCAACCCTGGGGGCGGGCCCCGCTGCTCCCGGAGCCAGAGCCCTGGGAGCAGCCTGGCGCCGGCCGAGCTGCAGACACGGCTTGGACCCATGAGGGCTGCGAGGGGGTGCTGCCGGCGGCCGCGTTGGAGTCGGTTGGGGACAAAAGCAAGTCTCAGAGAAACGTGTGTGCCACGTCCCGTTCTTTCAGAACAAGCAAGGCAAACCCCCACAAGTGTACACAAGGTGGGCAACGTGGGGCTGCCGTGGGAGTGGTGGTTTTGCTCACCGTATTGTTTTCCGTGCGAACAACTGTACTTTGCCCCGCCCTGTATTTGCCTGAACAGCACACAGTTATGTCTGTGAATGAAGAAAAAAAACAGACATGCTCTGTGACCCTTCAGCACCCGGAGGGTGGCTTCCGCTCTGGACCGCATCCAGGTTCCCCCAGGGCGCGTCAGGCGCTTCTCTCAGAGCACCGTGGAAGAGATGGCGACAGAAAGTTGGCTCCTGTTCCTGATGCTTAAATGAAAACTTATGAAACAATAAGCTACACAACATAAAACAAAACATCCCCCATTTACTGGTAATTAAATGCTTAAATATTTAAATTATTCGTATCTGATGTTTACCAAATTGCCGGTAGCCTTAAGGCTATAAACACATGCGTCTCTCAGCTCCCAGATGTCCCGTAGCTTCGCTGAGCAAGTCTCAGGTTGTCGATTAGGCCCCTCCCTACCACGGTGCTGCAGAGCAGACATTAACTCCACACGCAGCAGCCTGCTGGTATCAAGATTCCCATTATTAAGAAAGTAAATCTCCTTCCAGAGTAAAGACATAAATATCATGTTTTTGCTAGAAAAATGATGTGGGAAGATGGTCTCCAGAGATTGTCTGTCAAACACTCTTGAAGAAACACATCTCGGTGTGTTTATTGCAACAAACACCCTCTAAACGGAACGCCAGCTGAAGCTCCACTGTGCTGAATGCTGCTCACGTGCTCCGTCCCCGCGCCGAGCGAGGCGGGGCAGTGGGGAGCGGACTCGCCCACCCGGAGCAGCCTGAGGCACCCACGCAGCAGCAGCAGCAGCAGCAGCAGCAGGACAGAGAGATTGTGCCACCACCAGCAGCCTGCGAGTCAAGAACTGGCCCAGGACCCCTCCCCCACATGCCCCAGCTGGGTGGGGCAAAGGGGCGGGACCTTCCTGAGCCTGGAAAGTGCCGTGGGAGCCCTTCTTTGGGACAGGGAGGCCTCGGAACAGCTGGCTCCGACTGGGAAAGCACGCCCTCCTGCGCACGAGTTGCTGGAGCGCGTTTTGCGGGTTACGTCTTCCTCTTGCCCAAAGCTTTCTCTGTACGGTGGGAAATCACACTGTGGCCGCCTGGGCAGCGGTGTGGTGGAGGCTGCTTTGTGACAAGCCACCCTGGAGCTCAGCTGTCATCCCCTCACGTGCGCCAAGCCACAGGGCGAGGGTCTGGGGCAGGCACTGGCGTGGCTCGTCCCTGATACGTGACGTCTGGGGCCTCAGTGGGAGACACGAGGGCGGCTGCCCTAACAGCTGGGCCCGGGCATCACCCAGAGGCCTGTCACTCCTGTGTTTGGAGTCTGCGCTGGGACTTCCAGGAAGCTGGGACAGCGGATGCGGTGTCTCCGCTTGGCCTGAGCAGGTGGCCCAAGGCGGCCAGATCCTTGGCTGGTAGCTCACGGCCTGAGTGTCTCAGGGAGCAGGGCAGAGCAGTGTTGTCTCTGGTGGCCCGGTCTCGGAAGTCACCGTGTCACTTCTGCTGTCCGCAACCAGCATGAGCTTCTCCTGTGGCCACATGTCCCAGTGTGCACAGAGTGGGGGCTTCTGGGAAAAGCGGTTTCCAGCACACGGGTGGGGCCGCCCCCTCTGGGGGGCCTGCTTTCAAGTTCTTTCTCAAGGGTGCAGATGTTTCCTTCCCTGAAGCCGGGGGCTTTGTGGGGGTGACGCACAGTTGGTGGGTTGTAAGGCGTGTGGCCAGGGAGTCAGACACCAGCAACTGATGTGTGCAGGCCACGGTTTCCGTGTGAGGACGTGTGAGTGCCCAGCAAGGACAGTGGGAACGGGGAAACATGCAGCTGTTGTCCCCTGGACTGACCAGGTCTTCTCTGCCCAGGCGCACCTGGGAGAGGCTGGACCTGGGGAGTGGGCCGAGAGGATGTGGGCATTCACGCGACACAGCTGAGGGGCAGAGCCAGAAGTTACGGGTGCTGGCCCCACAGGGGCGCCCAGACAACCAGGACAGATGAGGTGGGACGTGTCCTGGCTGAAGGTCCCCTCAGCAGGCAACCAGGACAGCAGTGGTTGCAGCACCCTGGCTGCACGGATTGAGAGCAGAGCGCCAGAGGAGACGGGCCAAGGCCGGGCTGGCCCGGGCGTCCCCCCCGCCTCCCCCCCCCCCTTCGCCCTGCTGCTGTGGTTGCCGTGGATGTGGTCCTGGTCCATTGGCCAGTCCTGACTGGCCTTGTGGCCTGACACCAAAGGATGGCCCAGGCCTGTCAGGTTCCGGCCTTGGGGATGGGCCATGAGGGTGGCCGGAACAGTCATGAGGCCAAGGAATGCCACGAAGGGAGGCTGAGCTGACTGAACGCCTGAGGTTTTGTCTGGGTCCGGTCAGCGGGCTGGGCTGACCCCACTGTGAGGGTCAAAACCCTTTGCCCGCCTTTGGGCGTCTGGACCATGCGTGTGCGTGTGTGTCTGCACATGTGCACAGGTGTGCGTGTCAGGTGCCGATGCAATGCTGAAAGCCTTGCTGGGACCTACCTGGTGGTCTGGGCAGAGTGGTGCTGGTGGCTGACCGGGCACGGAGGTTGGCTGAGACCTGCCTTCCCACCACCTGCTAGCCTCCTGGGGACCCGGGAGCACGGGCTGGCAGCCGGAGATCTCAGCCAAGGTGGGAGCGGCCCCTGGACAGGAGTGGGGGTCTCCACCAGCTGTCACCCTGGCCCTTCCCCTCTGCCGGGCGCAGCCAAGGTGGCCTGAGTACGAAGTTTGGAGAGTCAGGGGGTCGTCCTCTGAGGGAAGGAACTGTTCTACAGACTTGACCTTCTCACCGATGCCCTTTGTCAGAGCTTGTCAATCCAGCTCATCGGAGGAAAGGCCAAGGAAGAAGGTACTGTTGGAGGCTCGTACACGAGTCCATCTGCTAAGCTCATGTGCCGCGCACTGGGTGGCTGTAAACCGTCCCCTTTGTGACCGCAGCCAGCAGCTCCGTGACTGGTGTCGACACGCGGGGACCAAGACTGGGCACAGGGGGACAGAGTGGCTGTGCGGGGAAGACACCTGCAGGCTGGGCGGCCACCCGTGAGGTGTCGGAAGCACAGTGTCCCGTGGAAGGGCAGGGACGCGGGGCATTCGCTGTGCTTGCTGCCTTCCACGCACGTCTTCTCAGTGCGCGCCCAGCTCCTTGCCATGAAAAGAGCTGGTGGTTCGATTCCGCACGACAGAGGCAGTCCTTTGTGTGTTCTGTTTGCAAGCTCTCTAGCAGGTCTGTGATCTGAGAGATTTCCTCTCTGTCTGTGGCTTGTCCTTGAAGAGTGTCTTTCAAAGAGTAGGTAGTCTTCATTTTGACAAAGTCCCCTACGTCACCTTTCTCTTAAAGATTACGGTGTCCCCTTCAGGAGCTCTGCCTGCCCTGAAGAGGCGGATCTCCTCCTGGGCTTTGTTTTACGAGTGTTACAGTTTCGCATTCCATCTGAGCCTGTGGTCTGTTTGGAGTGAATTTCTATGTAGTGTGTAAGGTGTAAATTGAGGTCCATTTGTTGTTTGCACGTGGGTGCCCGAAGAGTTGTTGACAAGGTAATTCTCCCTCCCTTGAATGGCCCTTGCGCTTTTGTCCACGGTCAGGGGACCGTGTCTGTGTGGGTGCGTCTCCTTTCTCCAGCACGGCAGCGTCCGGGCCGCCGTGGCTTTGGAGCAAGCAGACGCCAGCAGTGAGCCTGCTTCACTCGCAGGAAAGACTGCGTGTTACGGGCCCGTTGTGTTTCTGCGTAAATGGAAAAGCAGGCAGCTCCACGTCTGTAAGAGACTCCGTGAGCTCGTTGGACGTCGTATTCAGTCCACGGACCACTTAGGGGGGAGTCGGCCTCTTGGCTGCAGGGAGGCCGCGGGCAGGCTGTCGGCCCTCTCCCTGCCCACCCGTCGCTCTCTCACGGCGTTTGGTCGCCCTCGGCCTGCAGGCCCCTCACTCACTCTACTAGGGTTATGCAGACGGCTTCCCTTTCTGGGCTACAGGGCACGGCGCTGCCTTTCAGTTTTTCTCTTCTGACCGATGTATTGCTAGTACATAGAGAAACGGTTGACTTTTGAATGTGGACTTTACACTCCGTGAGGTTTCTTAACTCATAGATCGGGTCTGTGGCATTTCCACAGCGGTTCCTTGGGGTTTTCCACACAGACAGCCAGGGGTGGGGGGTCTGCCTGCCCCGGGGGCCGTTTCATGTCCTCCTTTCTAATCCACAGGCCTGTGAGCGGTTCTTCGAGTCTTACTGCTCTGGCCGTGATGCAGGGCCGGCTGAACAGAAGTGGCACGCGATACACAGAGGCTTCCTGCCTGCCTTGCGCCCAGTGCTGCGGCCACAGACCAGTGAGCTGCGGGCTGCAGTGCCCAGGTCGGCCTGGAGTCAAGGCCTTGCAGTGTGAGCGGGGTCTGTCTTGCACGTGTGCTGCCCGAGGGCTGGCCAGCCGGCCGGCCCGGGGGCACTGGTCTGCATGGAGCTCGGTCCTCCAAGCCTTTAGTGTTCTAGTACTGCCCATCCCACATGCGCACGGGGCTCTTCCCATGTGCTCTGTCTCCTGGGCCCGCCACCTGGCCAGCAGGCCAGGCTCCCATGCCCCTCAGTGGGGTCTGTCGCTGGGGTGAGGCAGAAAGCCCAAGGAGGTGTCATAGCTGCTGCTACGGGAGGGCCATGCCAATGGCTAGAGTGCCACTCTGCCTGGCTGACGACCCCTTCGGCACAGTCAGCACCTGAAAGTGACGTGGTGCTGGGCCTCGTTCGTGATGGAGGCGCCTTTCTCCACTTCTGACTGGAGAGGAACCCTCTCCTGGAGCCAAGGATGCAGAGCCGAGGGCCCTGGAGGTCCAGTGATCAGGTGTCACTGTAAACTCTCTGTGGGCAGCTGTCTGTGCCAGCAGACACGCAGCCCCCGTGTGGCCAGTCCCCTCATTATGGGGTCTGAGCCACGGGGTGGGCTGCCTGGGGAGGCCCTTGGGGTGGCAGGCAGAGCTGGTGACAGGGTGGGGCCTCCAGCTGGTTCTGGGCCAGCTGACACCGGATGTGGCCTTGTGTGGGTGCCGCTGTAGGACCAGACATGCCCATGAACCAGCCCAGGCAGTTCTTCCTCCTGAACCCCTCCCTCAGCTCTGGAGGATGTGGCTCAGCCCCACCTCCCTGGACTCCAGCACCACTGGCTGAGGGAGCCTGGGGGGCTGGGATCTCACTGTCACCAGCTGCCTGGCCACTCCCCTGGAGAGCTCTTTGGGCGCAAACTCAGCCTCTCCCTCCCCACTTCCTGGGTCTCGGCCACCCCCCCTCCGGGCCCCCCATGCTCTTCTACTTGTCTCTGAGGCAGGGGGCCATGCCCCAGCCCCCTCCCTGAGCCCCTGGGCCTATAGCTTCCTGGTTTTGGGAAGGACCCAGGCCCGTCAGGGCCCCCAGAGGCCTGCAGTGCTGGCACAACGGGGGGAGGAAGGGCCACCCCGCCTCTGGGCTGGAACGAGACTCTTGGTGGCACCGTGAGTCCAGGTCCCTGCCAGGCCTAGACCTGGGGCTGGCCCTATGGGTGGGCAGGTCGTGACCCTCCCAGCTGCCTGTCGGTGCAAGAGGGTGTGGCGAGCCCTCGAATCCATGAGAAAGACAAGTGTCTGAGTGGGTGGCCTTGGTGCTGGGGGAGGGGACTTTCCCAGTGGAATCCATGCTGACTTGAACCAGTGTGATGCTTTGATGTGGGACCGTGGACCGCGCCGCATGTGGAAGGTCTGCGCGGGCCAGTGAGCGGTGTTTCCACTGACACTCTAAAGCAGTGCACACCTGCCGAGGGCCACTGGGAGTGCGCGCAGACCCGGGGTGTGACGCCGGCGTGGGAGGGGCTCATTGGTCTGGGTCTGGGGTCGGATGCTGCCGCTCACCTGGAGCCCTCTGCCACCAGTCGGGTTTCCGCGTAGATAATGCCCATGATGAGCTGGAGAGGTGCCCGCAGCCCTCCTGGTCCTGCCCACACCCTGGTGTGCAGCTGTGTGTGCTTCAGACACTGCAGCCCAAGTGCATGTGATCAGAGACTCAGTGCAGGAGCCGCTGGGGACGTCACATGTACTTTTCTCTCTAATGTCTGTCCTCTGTGGAGCCAGATGTTAGAGAGGAAAATATAGATGACGTTGCCTTTCTCACTACTTTTCTTTTAAATTTGGGACATGTGGGTTTTTTGTAAAAATATGTTATTTATGTTAATCTATAGTGGGTTTATAGTGGACATTTTAAATGCGTCAGTAATCAACATTTAAAACTTTCTCAGCTTCAATTTCTACGACAACACACACGGTAGCACGGAGCCGTACAAACAAGTGCACAACCTGCTCCAGAGAGAGTGGGAGGGCCCCACAGGACGGGGCATGGCCGTGGCTCTCAGCAAACCCAGGGGAGGCAGGGGACGCACCCAAGGCCGGCACCCCTGGGCCCTGTGGGCGCTGACAGCAAACGGAGCAACTGCTGGAGCCAGCTCGTCCCCTGTAAGGAAGGCCCAGAAGCAAAGGCCCAGCTGTGGGTTGACGGTGGCCCACCCACAGGCTGGGGCTCCAGTGGGCAGCCCTGCGGCCCCACCGCTCCCTGCCCCAGGCCGGCCAGCTCCTCTCGTGAGGCAAAGGCTCTCTTTCTACCTGGGGCTGCACGCGTTCGTATTTTCAGGGGGCAGTTGCTGCATTAGCTTCTCCTAAAGCCCAGATTTGAGTGATGTGCACATTAGCCTGGAAGGGCTGGTGAACAGCCAAACCTTGGAAGGAGAATAAATAAAGCACGCCTCCGTTTCCTCCCGGTGGACTCGCGCCCGAAAGCCGAGGGCTGCAGCTGTTTCTTGCTGCTGCGCACCCACTCTGCAGCCTGGACGCTCCCCGTGAGTTCTTCATCCTGCTCACCAGTAGATGGATTTCTCTGGCTGATGTTGAAATAGTTTTCCCACAGCAGTCATTGCAGCTCTGGAGCTTTACTTTTTATGAGGGGCACGTACGCAAGTAACACGGTGCCGTTTGCAAATAGATGTTCCGCACGCGGCAGAGGAAGATGCACGCACCCGTCCCCGGGGTGCGGCCTGGGCGCGGCCGGGCTCTGCAGGCCCTTGTGCACGGCAGCAGCAGGTTTGGTGGAACCTGCAGTGGTCTGGGTCGCCCCGAGATGCCGGCGGGGCAGAGCCCTGACCCAGTGTGATGTAGGCTGAACCACATCAAGGCTGCAAACTTCTGGCCTCATTTGAGTGACCCTCTGTGGCTTCCCTGGGTGCGGGGCTCAGCATTTGGGCAGACTGTGCTTGGATCTTGTTGAGAGGAGCTGCCATTATCTGCTGGGAGGCACACGGGGACATTGCACAGGTGGCCCGGGGACATGGGCTCCAAGGGCCAGGAGAGGTGGCTTCTTGGGTCATGGCCCCCACCACTCACCCGGATTCTGCATCTTTGCTGCTCTGTGATCCATCCAGGGCTGTGGGTTCTGCCTCCTGTCTCCACCCCAGACCTAAATGGGCCCCCCTTTTTCTATAGGAGAGGGAGCCCCAGGCCCTCGTCCCGTAGGGCTCACACTTTGAGTTCCCTTTGCCAGCGGTGCCCTCCCAGTCAACACTGGGCGTCCACACAGGCCGCCTCCTGTGGGGCTGGAGAAACTGCTCAGACACGACTCCTGTTCTCAGGGAATGCGCGTCTGGGGGAGGGATGAGCCTAGGCCGGAGATGGCACAAACAGCTATGGTCCAAGCCACATGCATGAGGCAGGCCCAGGACATGCGAGGCACGAGGGACCAGGAATGCAGATGGTGGGAAGCACAGTGCGTGCCCAAGAAGAGCTCATGGGGGAGCGCAGCACAGCGCAAGTGGTCTATGAGGCTTCAGGGATCGTTGGGTCTGGGGGACAGATTCGGGGGACAGGAGATACAGGGGAGGGGGTATGGTAGACAGATAAGGGTCGTGAACAGGCGAAGGTACTGAGGTGGGACAGTGGAAGGGCCAGGTGTGTGGAGGTGGGTGCACATGTCGGGAGCAGAGGGGGCGTGGCCAGTGAGGACCGCGAACTCACGGCAGGGTCTGCAGAGGCAGACAGCTGGACTTGGCCTTGACCCCGATGGCCCGCACAGCAGGCTGGTTCTGTGTCCCCCGCTGACTCTGATGGGGGTGCTGTCTGTCTCTGATGGTGTGGGGTCTTCTTGAGTGTCCCTGCGAGGCCCTGTGTCAACTTTGTGTCATTTGTCTTGCGGTCCTTTTGAGCTTCTCAAGTCTGGGACCGGAGTCTTCTGCAGGCTCTGGGAGGCTCACCCCGCCCTCCTGTGCCTCTCCTCTTGGGATTTTAGTTAAACGTTATGCTACGTCTTCACACGTAATTCTGCACTAATTCTGCACGTGCTTTAGTCTCGTTAAAGAGATACTTTTGGTCTTTTCGATGCTTTGTGTTGTATTCTGGAGAAATTCTTCTCGCCTTTCCTCCCGTTTACTGATTTTTCTTCAGCTGTGTTTAGTTTGTTGGTAAATGCATCCGTTAAGTATTCAACTTCAGTTATTTCAACTCTGGAAGTTCTATTTTTTCAAATAAGTTGCTGTTTTTTCCAAAATGGCTGTGATATTTCAGATTCCCGTCAGCAATATATGAGGGGTTCCAAGTGCTTTACATCCTTGTCAGCACTTGGTGTTGTCAGGTTTTAATTTTAGCTGTTATGGTGTCAAATGTCGTGTTGGCTTCTTGTGGTTTTAATTTCATTTTCCTACTGATCAGTGATGTTGAATGTCTTTTGTGTGCTTATTTGCCACCAATATATTTCTTTTGTCAATTATCTGTTCAGAATTTGCCCACTTAGAAAAAATCAATGGTTTGTCTTCTGGAGATTGAGTTATAAGAATTCTTTTTAAAAGATTTATTTTATTTTAATTTAAATTAACTTTTTATACTCACCCAAGGACACATTTGCTGATTGTAGAGAGAGGAGAAGGGAGGAAGAAGGGAGGGAGAGAAACGTCGACCAGTTGCCTCTCGTGCGCCCCCTGACGGGGGACCAAACCCGCAGCCATGGTATGTGCCCTGTCCAGGAATTGAACCCCCAGTCCTTCGGTTTAGGCAACAGCACTCAGCCAACCAAGCCATCCTGGCCAGGGCTAAGAATTCTTTATGTACAATGAGGTCTGTCCAGGAGGTCTCCAGCCATGCACTATGAGAACTAGAGACATTTATTGAAGGAGATACAAGAGACAGGAAACACTGGACATAGGACAGTGGCACCTCAGTCCCCTTCAAAGTGGGCACCTTAGGACCTCACACAGTCCTCCCAGTTGCCACCAGCTGCCCTGTCGTATTTTCCTGAATCTCATCAACAGTTTGAAATCTCTTCCCTTTCACAGGTGATTTTAGTTTGGGGAAAAGCCAGGAGTCACAGGGCACCAAATCTGGGCTGTAGGGGGGCTGAGTCACCTGGGTGATCTGATGTTTCACAAAAAACTGCACGAGACGTGATGCATGAGCAGGTGCCTTGTGATGAAGCTGCCAGTCACCAGCTGCCCATGGCTGTGGCCTTCTGCGTCCTCCGAAGAGCTTCCACGGAGGAATGTTCAAGGTTAACGCAAAATCTGACGCAGATTCGTGGCTCTACTTGCTCAGTCATTTTGAATGTGACGGCCACACAGGACACAGGCTCACTCAACAGTGTCTACCACCCCCACTGACTAGTACAGTGAAGTCATCATTGTTCACACATGCACATTCCAGCCCCCGCTCCTTGGCTGCCAGGTGTCATCGATGTCACACAAACCATTCTTGTTATATTAACAATGGCCAGACTGTTTTCTGATTAGACTTGTATTTAGGATGCGAGTCCTTTATCGTCCACGCGAGTACTTCTGTCTGTTCCATTGTACGTTCTGCTTTCCTGACACTGCCTTGCAAGGAGCGAGTCTCCATTTTGATGAAGTCCCGCTTATCGGTTTGTAAGTGGTTTCTGCTCGCATGTCTTTTCCGGGAAGTCACTGTCTGACCCACGAGCACAGGAACTCTTCCCTGTGCCTATGTCTAGAAGTTCTGTGGTTTTGGCCCACGCGACGTCCAGGTCGCTTCGAGGTGCGCGGTGTGTGGCGATGGGCGGTGTTCGCTGCTTGTGCCCGGCTGTCCACCTTTTCTGGCGCCACTCGCTACAAAGCTCATCTTTTCGTCGCTCAGGGACTGGGACCTGGGGCCTTCGCTGGTCGTCAGTTGTTTGTTCACAGATGGGCCTCCTTCTGGGGTCTTTTCTGTCCCGTTGACCTGTGGGTCTGTCCTAATCGCGGCCCCGCTGCCCCTGCCCCTGGATTGTCGTCCGAGCTCAGACAGCGGGCGTCCTTGGCTTGGCTCTCCCTGCTGAGGGTGTTTGGCCATGTCAGGCCCTCTGCTGTGTGCACAGGTTGTAACGTCAGCTGTCCTTTGGGTCCTCGGCAGCGTCCACTGGACCCCCGAGTGGCCTCCGGGAGCCGCAGCACTGCCTGGCCTGCCCAGCCAGCATCTGCGTGCCCATCGCCCCCCAGGCCTCCCACAGGGGCTCTGACCACTCCGTTGCTAGGTGTTCTGGTCACCGAAACGGGCAGAGTGTTTTCACTTCCCTCACACTTGGGTCATAACACTCTGCATGTAATTGTTGCCTCCTAAATTCAATTTTGATTCCTTGCAAGGACTAAGTAGAGTTATTATGCCTGTTTCCCTGAAATGTGTGCTTCTGCTAAAAATGGAGATCATTAAATCCAGACCGCTGGGGTTGATGTGGGCCACCAGGCAGGTTAACGATGAAGGACGTGTCCAAAGGGGGCCAGCCGCGTCTGCTCCTCTGACAGCTGGCTGCATGCGGCCGCCTGGCACGACCTCGTTAACCATCTCTCCCTGCCACCCTGCGGGTGCCGCTGCCTCTGTTTTACTCAGTGGAAAAGGCCGTCATCCAGCCAGTGACCGAGTGCTGATGAATCCAGGCGGGCTGCTGGGACAGGTGCCCTGCATAGCTCCCTGGGCCAGCCTTGGTCTGGGGTGAGGGAAGCCAGGGTGGAGGGGAGTGTCATGCTGGCTGTGTCCTCAGTGCTGCGGAGGAGTGGGGGGGGGGTCTGTGGGGACTGGCGAGGGGCCCTGTACGTGATGTGTGGTGATTGGGAACTAAATGCTCAATTGTCACTTCCCTGACCCCTGTGCTTTGATGTTGTAAAGTTGGACTGCATCCAGGGTGTCCCACAATCCTGGTTTGCCCTGGAATTTTCTGGTTTTGGCACTGAGTCCCTGCTCCCGGGACCCCTCAGGCTTGGGCTGTCCTGGGCAGCCATCGCCCAAGCTGCAAGCATTTGTCTGTGTAGGTCCCCATTTTTCTCCCAACAAGCTGTGGATAGTGATGGTGCACTTCACAGCCAATGGCGCTGAGCACCCAGACACCGGGCCAGACCCCCACCCTGGGAGACCCCAGTGCGTGGGAGCCGGGGACTTGGTGGTAAACGATGCCGAAGTCCTCCATTCCGTAACCACACCTGAGCCCTCACGATACCTGCTGTGCCGCAGGGCGGGGGCGGGGGCGGGGGTTCCGGATACAGGGCACTCCTGCCCGTCCCCCAGGGGGCAGAATGCAGGTCCTGCAGTGCAAGGCCTCCCTGGGGACCCCTGCCCTGGGAGATCAGGCCCCTTTCCATACAGGTCAGTCAGTGAGAGCAGAAGAAGTGACTTTACACACTTAGGGCGAGCTGGCAAGGCTGGGCACTGCCGTTCTGAGTCCTAGCGGAGGCGGGGCTCACCTGTCCGCGCGATCTGTGGGGAGCCCACCTGGCTCTGCCCTCATGGCGTGAACAGTCTAAATACCTCAAATTCCAGAATGCGATGATGCGCTGGAGGGCAGCAGTGAGGGTGCTGAAGGAGCCTGTCTGGTGAGGCGGGGGTGACTTTCCCAGGAGGGTGTGTTACAGCTGAAGGCTGGAGGCCAGCAGAGGGAAGTCCTTTGGGGAGGGGATGGTGCGTGCAAAGGCCCTGCATTAGCAGGGAGCCTCGCTGTCACAGAGCCCAGAAGAAGCACGTAGTACAGGCCACGTGGGGCTGTAGCAGGAGCTTATGTGATACTGACCTGACTTGGGTGTCTGGGAAGCGGATGGAGCTGCCGTGTGAGCCGTGCTGGCTGGGAGCAGGTGGCCAAGGCTGCCGTTGGGGCACGTGAGGGTCCTGGAGGGACTTGGGAGGGTCCTGAAGCCAGGGGTGGGCCCTCGCGCCTCTGCTAGTGGTGCTTGGGGCATTGGGGCAGACTGGTGAGAAGGGCCAGTGGCATTGTTTCTGGCCATGTGACCGTGGATCTCGGGGACTGGGGAAGGCAGGTGAGGTGCCCCTTGAGGGAGAGGGTGCCAGATGACTCGGAACCTCTGACCTCATGAGAGGCACACAGGTGGGACCCCCATGGACAGTGTTCGGCTGAGCCCTGAGTTCTGAGAGGGAAGCTGAATGTCTAGAGTCAGATGGCGGGGGGTGGGGGGTGCAGGGAGAGGGGGACAGGAGCAGGGAGCAGAGGCTGTGGGAGTGAAGCAGGGGGCTGGGGGTTTGGGGAAAGTGGAGCAGGGGGCCTGGAGGAAATTCAGCCCTGAGGGCCCCACCTGCGTGCAAGAGCCTTCCATTTACCGCCGTAGGTCCCCAGCATCAGATGCGGTATGTGTGGGGGAGCCGCCGTAGGTCCCCAGCATCAGATGTGGTATGTGTGGGGGAGCTCCCACAGATGATGTCAACAAGGGGCGAACCCTCATTAGCGCTGGGGACAAACACACCAGTGAGAGCAGCTTCCTGAGCGAGTGAGTCATAGAGGGAGGCCTCAGAGAAAGAGAGGCAGCAACGGCTCTGGTCTGCCCAGGATCCATGTAGACGCTGCAGGAGGGCCGGGTGTCCGGGCTCAAGCCATGTGCATCTCTGTGCCAAAGGTGGAGGGGCTGGCAGCCCTGAGCCCCTGGCCACACGTGGGGTCAATGTCACCTTTCATGGGTGGCAGCCAGGGGCTGGGGACACACTGGGAACTGTGGGCGCATCATGTGTCCCTGGACCAGACACTAGAAGGAGGACCATGCTCATGGGCAGCCCTGGTCCCCACGTGTCTGTCACAGGTGTCTTTGGATCAGTGTTTCAGGAAGGGCGCCTCCCCCTTGGACATTGCAGGAATGTCCCCCTGACTCTGCCCTCCCCGGCTGAGCTGTCAGAGGGGCAGGCTGCCTCGGTGAGGCTGGCTGGGGGACGGGATGGGCCGAGGGCTCCTGTCCTCAGAGCTTGGCTCTTTCCAGGGAGCCATGGGTGGGGACACAGAGTAGACAGTGGTTCGGGCTCACCCCTCCAGGCCTCTGGGACACACAGCTCTCATTGGCTCTTAGCTCCTGCCCCTCATCAGAGCTGTACGGGGACCTTGGGAGGCCCTCAGCCACCAGGTGCGATTGTGCCTTTGGCATACGGTGCTTTGAATAATTCTCTCCCCGCCCACCGCTGGGGGAGAGGAGGTTAGAAGCTGAGGGGCTGGCCCTGACGGCTGAGGGCTTCGCCTGGCGGTAGTGATTACGAACGGCAGAGATGCTTGATAAATATGATTTTAAAGGATGACACCAAATAGAACATCACTGCTGTCCAGTTATGTTCGAATATGCGCTGTTTACAAAATCAATTGTGCTTTTCACAAAGCAAATAACGCCCTGAGTAGGCCAAGTGCAAAGTGATCACCCAATCAATTATTCATAAAAATTTTCCAAGTAAAGAATCTTTGCATAAGGCTGCCTGAGCACTAACAACATGGTCTCAGGCTGATAAAGCTTCACATGTGTGTGCATGCACATGTGTGTATATACACAGTGTGTGTACATGCACGTGTACACATGTGTATACACACGATGCATGCACATGTGTGTATACATACACAGTGTGTACACAACATGTACACACACACAGGGTGCGGCAAACGTAGGTGCACAGTTCGTGCGGACAGTTACACAGCGATTAATGAATGATGAGACTCATACCTGTAAACCTACGTTTGCCCCACGCTGTGGACTCGGTGCTTGAGGGCTCAGGGGTCCTGGCTTCTCCTTCGTCACAGGGAGGTTTCAGAGTCGCTCTGTGCATCGAAGGTGCCAGCAGGGCCCATGCCTGCCGTCCCCGTCCGCGTCCCTCCTTGGGAGCAGTCCCCCGGCCGCGTGGAAGACGGGCTCCTTGTCTTTACCCCGGTGCTGCTCCCGGACGCACCCTGTCTGTCGTGCAAGCTCCTGGGACGGGGAGAAGGCGGGACTCTTATGGCCACTGCTTGCCAGGCACTTCCTGTGAGTGCTCCCACGTGCCACATGTGTTTACACATGACGTGGCGCTCGGCCGTCACGGCCCCTCTGGGTGCAAGGCTGTCAGCTAGAGGAGGAGCACGCTTCCTTCTGAAGCTGCCGAGCTGCTGGACGTCCAGATGCAGAGAAGCAAACAAAGCCCTGCACTCGGTCTTTGCTCCGTAACCGAGAACCAACCCGAGCACGTCGTGGGCCTGGAGGTGGGGCCTGAGCTGCAGCGTCCAGAGGAGCTCGGGCCGGGGGTTGCCTTTGGAAACCTGGCTTCAGCCAGAGCTCTTATCTCGGACTTGGACAGCACGGTCTGTCAAACAATTAGTTAAGTTTCATGAACATTAAAATTTTTGCTTTTCAAAATAGATTGACAAGAAATGAAAAGACAGACGCAAATCACATCTTTGTCGGAGGGATTCAATGCGGACTACATAGGGGGCACTACAGCTCAACAAGAAGGGGACAAGACAGCCACCCAAATTAGAAAGTGGGCAAGAGACGCGAACAGACACTGCGCCAAACTGGATAACGGACGGCAAATGAGCACAGGAGAAACGTTCAGCGTCGCAGGGCACCATGGAAGTCCGAATTAAAGCCACATCGAAGCTCCTTCACATCCACAGGAACGGCCAAGAAAGAGCCGCAGACTCCGCTGAGTGCGGCAGGGACGCGGAGCCCTGAGCCCTCGGCAGCCGGCAGGGACGCTGGCGTGGCGGGCAGCTTTGAATCCAGCGGCAGGCTCTCACACAGTGAAACACGCTCACCACACCATCCCCCGTCTCAGTCCCATGGGAAACAGAAACTTCCTCTGGTGAACGTTCATAGCACCTCCATGAGTAGTCGCCCCAAATGGGAGCGGTGCAAACGCCCATCAGCAGGGGAAGGGGTGAACGGGCTGCAGCCCGCGCAGACCATGGCAGCCTCCTCTGCACAGAAAGCAGATGGCCTGCCAATGAACGTGAACAGCTGCCCGCAGTGCCGGGAGCTGACTCCACGCACACTGCCTCCTGGAATCGGCAGAGCCACAGGGACAAGCCCGGTGCATGGCTGCAGGGCAGGGCAGGGCAGGGCAGACGAGGGCCAGCCACAGGGGGGTGGTTTCGGGGGAGGGGGGGGGCTGTAACTGTCCCGCATCTTGAAGTGTTGGTTACATACTATGCTTTTGTCAAGCCTAGGCAACTGCACACCAAACGGTGTGGGTTTACCATATTTAAATGACAGAAATGTCTCTAAGTAGCCGAGGACTCACCAGAGTGGATTTTTTTCAGATCTCTGCAGCAGCCCCTTGAACACCAGGCCCCGACTTGCTGGGGTTTGCCCATGGGACGCTGGCATCTGCCCTCCATTTGGAGCGAAGCAGGGTCACCGGGAGAGAGGCCAACACGCCCTCGGGGCCTTTGAAGAGCCTGGCTCCCAGGGCACCTGGGCCCTGCGGCCTTGCCCTGCCCCTCCCCGCCCCCACCGTAGGATGGGAGCTCCCAGGCCGGGCAGCTTGACCATGGTGCAGCCTTGTCTGGACCAGAGCCCAGGGCCTGCGGGTGCATGGCCCTGCCTGCCAGCCCCTTGGCCGGTGCAGCCTGAGGCCCTGGGTGGGCCGTGGCCTCCCCGCCCACAGGGCGTGCACCCATCAGAGGGCACTGATGGCGTCTGTCGGTGCGTCGGGTGCACGTGTGCCCGGCTGCAGTCCCGGGGGCTTGAGCACGGGGTGTGGGGCCCCTGCCTGGGGTGAAGAGGGAGCAGCACTGCCTCCATCTCCATCTCTCTGTTGCTGGAATGACCCCCTCTCAGTGGGAGACGTAGCTGGCTTGGTGTGAGGCCGCCTCTGGGATGTGGTGACTGCCTGCGGGGGCTGCGCTGGGCCTGGAGGCCGCTGTACGGGCCCCTGGAGGAGGCCCCTGGGTGACTGCAGGGGAAACGGAAGCGTCTCCAGAGGGTGAGGGTGGTCCTGCCATGTTTCTCCAGGAAGTTCTGGAAAGGCCTCGTGGGTGCCTGGAGTTAAAGGCCCTGCTGACTCCCTCCTGGCCACGGGGCTGTGCTGGCTAGGGGGGGACCTGCTGACAGTCCTTCCTCCCCAGGGGCTGCTGTCTCATTCCCGCTGAGCGGTCTTGCCGTCTGTGGGGGTGTGAGGAGCCCCGCCAGGTCCCACTGGGGGAAGGTGGGGAGCATGTCAGGTGCAGGGTGAAGTGTGTGCGGCTCTCCCCAGGGGCCCCTGTGGCAGGTGGGGCACCCGCCCTCCTTGGGGCTTCCCGCATGGTTAGGGCCCGGCCCCCAGGGCCTCCTAGACAAATGGGGACCGCCAGGGTGCTTGGAGAAAGACAAGAAGGACTCCGTATCTGACCTGGCCCGAAGCACTCACCTGCTCCCCAGACACCTGGGACCTTCTGCACTTGGGGGGATGCAAGGACGGGTGTGTGCGTGACCCAGGGGTGCTGGCCCCGGAGGCGTTGTCTAGACTCAGAACCAATTTACAGTGGGGACGATGGGCCACATGCTGCTTAGGAAACACCAGGACTGTGGCCGTGAGTCTCCGCTGCTGCCCGCACACCCGTAGTCACCGTGCCAAGAATCCGATGTCGCCGGTGTGTGACCCCTGGGGTCCCCTGCAGGGTGCTCGCCCATGGAAGGCGGCTCACCCTGGGGGCAGCGCCCAGTTTCTGTCCTCGTACCTCAGGCCTGGGTGGAGGCAGGGCCTCTGTGATCGGCAGGGTCCAGGGTTTGATCGACCAAGGAGGTTCCTTTTAGTCCTGCACATGGGATGCTGCTGGGGACTTTGCTGGTTGGAAGAGCGCCGTGTCTGTGGGGGGGAAGTCGGCGCCTGGGGAGAGGCCATGTTCGGGGCCTGTCTCCCTGTAGGGGCGGGGTCTGAGAGCCCACTGGTCTGGCCCATGAACGAGGAGGGGACAACCTTCTGGAACAGTGGGCGGGGCAGGGGGCCGGGAGTCCAGCTGAGCAGACACTTCGAATAGCAGGGGGCAGCTGTGCTGCCCAGTGTGTCCTAAATGTCTGTCGGTGGAGCCAGAGGACCAGCTGGAGGTTGGCACCGAGACTTCCCCAGAACACGCTGCATGGAGGACGCACAGCAGGCCGGGCCTGGTTAGCTGGGGTTCTGTTTGCAGGGCCTTCCGGGCGGCCTTGGCTCTTGTCCATGGACCACCCCAAGTGGGTCCAGCCACCCCTTCAAGGTCACACCGAGCCAGGGGACGTTTTTATCTGAGAGCCACTGGCTCGCAAAGGGGCCGTCAGGGGATGTGCAGAGAAGCCTGCCTGAGGCGGCATGATTCCCCCGCTCCAGAGATTGATGGCATCTGTGTGGGCCAAGGTTAGCGCTGCTTCTGTTCGTTTGGGGGCCTTTGAGGGGGAAAGGGTTGGACGCTGAGCCGAAGGGCTCACGGACCTGCCCAGGCCGCCGGCGCCATGCCGTTCTGCCTGTTTAAAAACACCCTTCGAACAGAACTGAAGGTCACTCCAGGCGGTGGCTTCGCTACCTTAAACTGTTTGCGGCTGTGTTCTGCTGTTTGGAGGGCAGGCTCTCGGCTGAAAGGAGGGGAGCTGCAGACGGTCAAAGCCCCAGGCACGTGCAGATCAATGAGGAAGGTGAATGCTGCCCCCAGCTCCTGGGACACAGGGGCCCTGCATCCAGGCACAGCTCCCATGGAAAATGTCCCTGCCATCCCAGCAGAATGAGTGGTGTGGCCATGAACCTGATGCCCAGGGGACATTCCCACTAAGCGTGGAGATGGCCATTACAGGATGCGGGGCTCCCATCTGTTGCCCTGTCAAAATGTGGGAACAGTCTGAGCCCACACAGTGTCCCATGAGTCCCTCTGGCCTGGGGACCAGCGGGCGTGGCAGACATTTTCCAGAACGGGCTTGTGTTCCTGCCTTCCGGGCGGGAGGGAGCTTTCAGATGGTTCAGGGCATGTGTGTGACCTCAACAGGTGTGGGTGGCGTGGGGGGTGCAATGTGGCACCCGGGCACCTGCACAGCCTGCCTCTCTATCTCCTAGGGCCGCTGCCATGAAACCCCACCTGGGGTAACGTGTCCACGTAAACCACTAATTCAAAGGGCTTCTATTACCGAGACCTGCCTGGTGCCGTGAGGCCACAAGGGCTGATCGTCCTCCTTAGACTTCAGCTCAGCAGGGAATATTCCGGACTGAGCTGGGCGCAGTGTTGGCTGGAGAAGCCTGCTGGACCTGAGGCGGCATGGCACCTGGAGCTCCCACGCTCTGCAACCCAGGCACATGCCCTGACTGGGAATGAAACTGGTTACCCTTTGGTTCTCAATCCACTGAGCCACACCAGCCAGGGCTATTCAGCTTCTTAAAGAAAAGATATTTCAGAAGCTTCCCCCTTTAGCTGTTTGGTCAAATGTGGACATCGGTTTAACCCTTGTCTGAGGAAGCTGCAGCGCCACAGGGTAAGATGGTGACCCTTTAAAACACGACGTTCCTGCCGCACCCACTAAGCCTGCGTCTCTTTGTATGTGTGAGCTGTGTCAGGTCAGGTTTTGAAGGTGGAATTATCTTAAATTGAAGGATCATATCAGACCCCGAAACCGAGCACACTGTTTACTGAAGCCTATTTTTTTAAAACCAGAAATTCGAACTCCGTTTTCCCTTTGCTTCCCAATCAGCGCTGATCTCCCCCTTGGAGGAGGGGGGTGCCTTGTAATTCAGGCGCAGCTGGGAGCCAGAAGACAATTAGCGGGAAAGTCCAGGTGACCCGATGCATATTCATGCGGACATGCAATCAGGGCCTGCTCCTGCTCTGCGTTTACCTCTGCAGCGGTTCCCAGCCCAGCAGCTGATTGACTTTCGCTGCTCCTGGGGGTGCGGGTCTCCCTCATCAGCCTTCAGTGCTGGCCTGCAGGGCAGCTGGGGTTGGGGAGGCCCAGCTGGGGAGTTCTGGCCGTGCCCCACATGGGCACCTGGCACTCGAGCCGTGTCAACGTTCAGTGGCTTGGACAGCACGAGTGTCCCGGCCACTGCCTTTTATTTGTACTAAGAATGACGAGGATACAAGTCCAAAGCGGTGGGGGTGACGGAGGGTGTCACAGTGAGTGGCTGTGTGGTCAGCCCTGCCTGGGCTGCAGGCTGTGTGGCCGTCATGCCCTTGCTTCCTTGTGGCCTCCAAGGGCTCATGGCGGCAGCCCGTTGGCTGAGGACGTGGCGGCCTCGGTCACGGCTGTTTTCTGACTCTGGGAGGTGACCGGAGCTGAGAGGTTGGTGGGGCGTGGGCACTGAGAGTTTGCCTGTGGCCAACGGCTCAGCTCCTTCCGGCTGCTCTTTTGAAAGAAACCCCCAAACCACAGTCACTGGAAAATGCTGAGCGGTGCAGTGAGCACGACGTGATGCTGTGCTTCACCCGAGCCGGTGACGGCAGCAGCCGAGTGAGACCCAGGGTGAGCCCGACGTGGGGCCCCGCAGCGAGGCTCCAGCTTCCGAGGGCCACTTGTCCCTGTTACAGCCTGTGGAGAGGCGCGGAGCCTCTAGTCCAGCAGGCTCACGTCCAGAAGTTGGTCCCGGAGCAGTTGTTAGGTGTCACTTTCGCAAAGGATGTTAATTAAAAGACTGCGACTGTGAAGGAGAAACAGTTTAATGGCCCAGTGACGGAGTGGGGACGTGATGTCCCTGTACAGCCCTGGATTAGCCGACTGTGTAGATGGTGAACGTCGTGCCGGCACTTCGCTCGGGGCCACCAGGCAACAGACTCTGAGTCCCAGCAGGTGTCCCGCCAGGCTGGCAGCTCCAACCCCCCACCCCATGTGTACCCACCAGCTGCTGGGTCCCGGGAAGGGGTGCGTCGAGGGTGCTTGTGGGTGGCAGGGGCAAGCGGCAGGCCCCCTCAGACGTGCCTGGGGCGCGGGGCAGTGCACCAAAGGTAGGGGTTCCTTCCTGAATGAGCGCTCAGACACCGTGAGGAAAAGCAAGGGAGTGACGAGAGGCGGCGCGTGGCCCGCAGAGGGCGGCCCTGGCTGGACGGCACATAGCCAGCGTCCGTCCCTCCAGCCTGGCCTGGGGACGGCTGGCTGCTGCTCGCTGGGCATTTCTGAGTCTTTGGGCTTCCTCCCCTGAGCTGCTGGCACTCGGCTCAGCCCTCGGTCAGTGCGGTCCATGTTACATGAAACCCGCTTCCACGTGATTTTCTCTTTCCAGGTGTCTGTTCACCACGTCGTTCTGCTCGGGGCCCAGCCCCAGCCCCCAGCTCCAGCCCCCAGCTCCCAGGGCCACCCGTGGGGCCGACCCCCATCAGCATTGTCCTTTCCAGCCGGACTGTCTCTGCCTCGGCTGAACCTCCCCTCCCAGAACGCTTTCAGAAAGGCGGACCCCCCTCCAGCCCTTGCTCGGGGGCTTCTGTGGAAGAACGACCCCTGACTTAGAATGTATCAGTCAGGTTGTTACAGTCGCAGAGCGGGAGACAAATAAGCTCCCAGCCTCGGGCCTGTCTTGGGGAAGAGCAGCCCTTTAATTTCTAATTTTGTAAAACCAGCGCCTGCTCCTGCTTTGCAAGAGTAGTTATTTTGCAACACGGGGTTTTTTTCTCCAAGGACCTGATTAAAATAAACCCAGAGAGTCACTGCAGGGGTGCAGAAGATGGCTCCGAGCCCTGTTCCGGCTCACCAAGGGCCTGGGCCGAGCGTGCGGAGTGCCCCTTGGAGGCCCAGGCGCTGCAGTGGGGTCTCCTCCCCAGGCCTGTGTTCACATCTTCCTCCCTTTGGGGCCACGGGGTGGGGGACCTCTGTGTGACAATTTAAAAATACGCCTACACATTCATTGACACCCCTCCCTTCAAAGGCTAACTCTATGCCCGGACTGTGGGCTGGGCTGAGTGGCGCCCTGCAGACCAGGACTGTGCAGAAGTGGCCCATGGCTGCTGGGTCCGGCCCCTGGAGGGCCCTGCGACACCTCCCCCCTCGCTCCTGGGTCACTTGGGCTAGGGGTGGGAGGCAGCTGCCAGGCCGGGAAGGCCCCCGGAGTCCTGTAGCCCCTGAGTCAGCCTCTGGGACGAGGACCCTCTGGCCCATGTCAGAGACGCATGCAGCCTCAGGGACAGCCCTGAGTCCAGGTGCCCACGAGCCGCGCTGAGTCCCCGATGTGCAGAAACCTCGGGTCACAGACACTGCCTGTTTGCGGCCCCTGAGTCGGGGGGGCCATGGTGAGTCAAGGCTCATGGTGCCCACCGCATTTCTCCTGTCCCCCCTTTTTTTGCTGAAAAAATTCCAGATATGCTACTTCATCTGTAAATAATTCAGTTATGATTTTTTGTAGTTTTGAAATGAAAAACTTTTGGAAAATTACAGATAAAAGACAGGAAATGCAAATATACCCGTCACTCCAGCTGTTGACATTTCTGCTATTTACTTCTGAAATGCAGCATTGTAGGTCAAGTGCAAGCCCTCTCGGCTACCAGACCCTCGTCTGTCCAGCGGCCCCCGGCCCTGGTGGCGATGCCTGGTCAGGCTGTCACTGTGACCCATGCATGAGGCCCAGAAGTGTAAGTCGGAGCGTGGCGTGGTGTGTTCTGGGACATACATGAGTGGCTGTGGTTTCGGCCTCCCTGCACTGCTGCCCCCTCCGGAGCAAGACCTGGGACGGTGCAGTGGATAGACTTTTCCCGGAGGAGACAGGAACTGGTGTGCTGTAAGGTTTTGCTCTGCTCCCTCCCCTCCCCCGGGTCAGTGTCCCTCTTGGGGACAGCATTGCTGGCTGAGAGGCCTGCCCTGTGGACCGGGCGTGGTGTCCTGCTGGCGGCATGCTTGCCTGACATCGGCTCCCAGGCGTGCAGCTTCGCACCCTCAGCCTTGGCGCTGTGGACACGCAGGGCCGCCGCGTCCATCCGTGTCCTCGGCTGTCCTGTGCGTCACAGGATGCTCAGCAGTGTCCCTGGGCTCTACCTAGCAGGTGCCACGTGGCAGCCCCACATTTCTCAACGGCCCAGGGCACCAGTGGGTCACGCGCACACGGCTGCGGTGGCGGCATCTCCTCCAAGCACAGAACGCGTGTATCCCCTTGTCCTGCTCCGCGTGGACAGCGGGTGTGGGAGGGAAGTGTCCAGACACAAGGCGGCCCCATCTTCAGAGACCTCGTGGAACAGGGGCCCTGGGGGCAGCCGGGGAGGGTCGACGCCACCGCCCCGACCCAGATCCCCGGGCTCTCCGGGCCACGGTCACTGCACGTGGTTCACTGCAGGACAGTGCCGCCCCTCACATCCTCGTGTCCACCTCCTGCCGGAGGAGGGTGGAGAGGACCGAGGCCGGGTTGTCTTGGTGGGGAGCCCAGCTCTCCAAACCTTAACCCTCCGCGCGCCCGACTGACACGTGCTTCAGTTCCTGCTGGCCTGCTGGGGGTGGCCAGGAGTCTCCCTGTTTAATCAGCGCTGGTCTCAGGCCACCGTCAGGCTGCCCTCCCGGGAATGACCTCCTCGGAGCCTCCGTGCGTTGGTCTGCGGGGCTCGTCCCTTCCTCATCGATCCTTAGGAGCGTCGTCACGCTTCCTGGGCACTGATGAATTGCAGGCTGAGTGCGCTGCAGGCTGCGGCCCGAGTCTGCGCCTTCCTTGTTCCCAGTTTGCTCCTGGTGTCACCTGTCACCAGAACGTGCATTTTGGGGTGGCCATACTGACGGGTGCTTTCCCTTGTGACCTGTGTTTTTCTCTTCCCTCCCTGGGGTTCACTAGGATATTCCTGCACATTTTCTCTAATCTGTTCTCTGCCACTGGGCCTCTGGCACCTTTGGAATTGGAGTTGTCCTTGTGGAGAAGGGGATGTAGACGTTTGCCTGCACGGAAGTCTCCACGTCCTGGCATCACCTTCTGAGTCCCGTGGCGAGCAAGGCTTCCTCCTTGGGCGGGCAGGCGCTGTCCGTGTGCGGAGGGCGGGCGGCTGCCCATTCCTGAGCCTCCTCTCTTGCCCCACTGACCCGGTCGTCCACCCCAGGCCTCTGTGACCCTTGTCATGGCTCTTGAGGCTCCAGAAGGAGCCCCGGTCACTTCAGAAGGACGGTCCTACGTCCATGCTCTTCTTTGCTGGAACTGTCCAGTGCTGAGCCTTTCACGTGTCCCCGTGTATTTCAGAGCACATTTCATGGGTTCCCTGTGAAAAATGCCTTCGGGGCAGTGGCTGGGAGAATGGACACCTGTAGGACACTGGCCTCCCGGGCATCAGAGCTGTGTCTGCCTGACTCAAACTGTGCTCTGTCCTCGAGTCTGATCCCTTCACAACTTTCTCCCTAAGTGTCTGGGTTGTCACATGCTAGCCTTGTTTTAGAGATCTCTGTTTCTTTTTCTTTCTGCCATTGTGAACAGGCTCTTTTTTAAAAACAAGGTTTTCTTTCTTTATTTTTTAGAAAGAAGGGAAGGGAGGGAGAGAAACAGTGATTGGTTGCCCCCCGCACACCCCTACTGGGGACCCGCCCTGCAGCCCAGCCCATGTGCCCTGACCCAGAATCGAACTGGACCAGGGACCTTTCAGTTTGTGGGACGGTTACAGGAGGAGATAAAGGGCAGGATCCAACCCAGGATCCCGGGTTTTGGCACCATTTATGTTATAGGAGAAACCTGCTTCTTCTGGTCGATGCAGTAAGAAATCACAGATCATCAGGTCTGTTAGGGGCCAGCAGGGTTTACTGGTGACACGTGTGTTCTCACGGGAGAGGACAGGCCTGGCCGAGGTCGGGGAGAAAGGCGCAGGGCAGGGCAGGGTGAGGGTGGTGGGAGCCCCAGGCAGGGCCTGTGTCCCGAGGACTTCTGCAGTTGGTGGGATGGCGGGGGGAGTTACCTGGTTACCTGTCAATTGACGGGTACAGGTGGTGCCCGCTTTCCCTGGGGGGATGTGAAGACCCGAACATAGGCATGTGTGGGGGTCTGTGAGCCTGAATCCTTACCTTGCTCCAGACTGCCGTTGTTCATGTTGTCGTGAGACAGATGCGTGGCAGCAGGCGGCTAACTAAAGTTGGGGCAGTTCCCCAAGGTCATTTATGGGCACTTTCTGTAAGCAGGAGGCTCTCCCTCGAAAGCAGATGGTGACCAGAGGTGGGCCAGCAACCAAAGCTGTTTTGTGGGCCCCTCTTGTGGATCCCCTCTCCTTCCCCTCCAGACCTTGGGATGAAAGCAGAGCTTCAAAGGCTCCCCTTCCCAGACAGTGGAGATGACGCGCAGAACCCCCAGGGCTCCCTCCTCCCGCTGACGAGGTGTTTCCCCGGCAATGTTGTCAGACCAGGCTCAGGGCTGCTGAGTCAGTGGGCGAGACGGGCCTCCCTCCTTCTCCCTGCCTAACAGGGCGACTTTTCGTGGGGGGCCTGTAAGCCAGCGGGCACCTTGCCGACCTCCTGATTAGCTCTTCAGTAAATCTTCTGCCTCGCTTTCTGTAAGCGCTAGAACAACCTGCTAATAACGACCTGCAGTCTGTGCCCCACATTTGAGACACGAGCGTTGCCTTAGCAGGAACTCTGGCGGCCACGTCGCTTGTCCTCTGAAAGTCTCTGGCCAGTGGGTGGAGGAAGAAGAGGGGGCGGGGGGGCGGGTCCCAGGTGGGGGGATTGGAATCAGGAGACACCGGGGGTCTGAGGAGTTGGGAGTGTCCATTTCAGCTGCGGCAGAGGCGACGGGGTTTGGGGGGAGCATTGGAGGTGAGGCTGGAGAGGCGGCTGGGGCCAGGCTGTTCAGGACCTTGACCTTGTCTTGTGGGCCCTGGCAGGGGTGGGAGGGCGGGTTATAAGCTTCTCAGTTGGGAGCAGCAAGATAAATACCTTTAAATCAGCCTCATTCTGGCAAAATTTACAAGAATACAGTTCACCGGACTGAAGCACACAGCCGAGTGGGCTCTGGCAAGTGCACGCAGCCCCCACGCAGCCCTCGCCAGGCCCCAGTGCCCTCAAAGTCCCCGCGTCCTTCTGACGTGGACCCTCATCTCCTGCCAGCCCCTAACGTCTTGCCTTTCCTAGACTTTCTTACAGGCGGAACTGCCCGGGGCGCAGCCTCCTGTGTCTGGCCTCCTTCCCTCAGCAGCACGTCTCTGAGCCTGTTGTTACTGCCCGGTCAGCGGTTCTGCCCCTTCCGTTGTTCCTGCTCCATTGGGAGGACATGCCTCGGTTTACTGAGTGGGTCACCGGTTGACAAGAATTTTGGGTGGTTCCGCTTTCTGGCTGTCACAAGTGAAGCTGTTGTGCACGTCAGTGAGCGTGTCTTCCTGGAGATGTGTGTTCCATTTCTCTTGTAAACGCCAGGCATGGGCACGCGGGGGTCGTACGGTGAGCATTCCTACCAACAGTGTGTGTGAGAGTCACAGTCGCTCCGCGTCCTCACCAACGTGTGACACTGTCCATCTTGTCAGAGCTGCGTCAGGGACGTGCACTGAGGTCTCGTCCTGGTGCTCACTTGTGCTCCCTCTGACAGATGCTGCTGAGTCTCTGCATGGGCGTGCCGGCCATTTGTGTCGGCTCCTCTGTAAATACCTGCTCTGCTCTTCTGCTTTGTTGTGTTAAAGAGAAGTGGTCTTTTCCTGTCTTACTCGGCAGCAGAAGAGGCCGTGCACTCGGGTTGCACGCTCTTTGTCAGCTCCGTGCCGTGCGGACGTCTCTGCCAGCCTGTGCCTTACCCCTTCTCTCAACGGAGGCTTTCAGAGAATCAGCGTTTTAAATTTGGGGTCCAATTTCTCAGTTTTTTTTAATGTTTCTGCCTTCTGTGTTCTATTAAAGAAATCCTAGCCAACCCAAAATTGCAACTATTTTTCCCAGCAGGTTCGAGGTTTTAAGCTCGTGCGGGCAGGCCCGTGACCCGTCCGGCATGTTCACCTGGCAGTGGGGCGGGGCTTGAAGTCCTGTTTTCTGTTTCCCCAAATTGACTCCCAACTCCAGTGCTGCTGGTTGGCTGTCTTTTTAGTTAATCTTTTTTTGTTTTCTGTATGTGCTTCATTTCAAGATCGTCCATATTTCCAGTGTTCAGGCTCACTAAGATTTTCTTCCCTGGTGTCCAATCTGCTGCCGTTCCCACCCAGCGCATTCCCTAATTTGAAGTCTTGGAACATGTCTGGGCTCAGAGAACTTGTGTGAACACAGTGCAGACTCACCACGCGCTCCACACCTGCCCCCCTCTCACGGGCCCCTCGCCTTGGCGGGTCCGTGGTAGCAGCGGGGGGACCAGCACCACCCTCCCAGGACCCCAGTCCACCCCTGACTCCAATTCCTTTGGCTCTTCTCCAGCGTCCTTTTCTGTCCTGAGGCCCCGTCTGGGACACAGCCTCACGTTCAGTCATCCTGTCTCCTGGTCCCCTCCAGGCTGGGGCCTCGCTGGTTCTGAGGGCGCTGATGGTGTCGGGGCGCTGTGCAGCCTGTCCTCTCGTCGGCGTTCGCCGACGTCTTTCTCGTGTCAAGAGTGTGTCAGGTGTTTGGGGAGGGAGGGCACGGAGGTGACGTGCGGATCTCAAGATGCCACATCTCAGGCCTGTCCGGTCAGCGTGACATCCCTGCAGGCCTGGCCTGGCCACCGGGGCCGAGGGGGCGTCTGCCAGCTTTGTTGCCTGTGAGTGTGCCCTTCAGGAAACATGCCTTCCGGGCCGTCCTCTTTGGAAGTGGGTCACTCTGCTCGGTGGGGCCTGGCTCTGTCTCCTGGAGTGACGTGGGGTCTCCCGTGCGGGGCTGCGTCTGTTCTCCGGCCGTGAGTTCGGTCACTTGTTCGCAGTGGTGCCAGCCCCTGGGCATTTATACGTGTATGTATTTTTAAAGTCTAATGATTTTTAAAAAGTTTTTTTTAAGATTTTATTTATTTATTTTTTTAGGGAGGGGAAAGGAGAGACAGAGAAGGGAAGAAACATGAATGTGTGGTTGCCTCTCACACGCCCCCTACTGGGGACCTGGCCCGCAACCCAGGCGTGTGCCCTGACTGGGAATCAAACTGGTGACACTTTGGTTTGCAGGCCTGTGCTCAGACCACTGAGCCGCACCAGCCGGGGCTGCGTGGGCATTTATTTTATGATCAAATGCCACATTCCTCACTTTGTTGCTCAGATCATTCCAGCCTCGGGTCCTGGAGCCCTTCCACCTGGCCCTATGCCTTTGGCGGGCCCATGTGGCAGTCTGTTAAAAAGCACGTCCCCACTTGCTGACATGAGCCCTTGACGTGCTCGCCCCATGAGCGCCCTTGTCTGCTCCCTGTGTTGTTCCTGGGCCTGACTCCACTGCGTGGTTTCTCTGCTGGCAGTGATGCTCGTTTTCCTGCTTTCTGAACGCCGGATGATTTTGACTGGATGTTGGGCGTGGTGAACTTTGTGTTGCTGTGTGATGGAGTCTGCCGGCCTTTTCCTGGCCTCTGGTTGCTGGAGATGCGCAGAGCCCGGTGAGCGGGGCTCTTGGGCCCCCGGGCAGAACCAGCTGCCTTTCCTGAGGGTGGTCTGCTGGAGCTCTGGCGTGGGCCAAGGGGAGTGCCCACCGTCTCTCAAACAAAGCCCTCTCGTGTATCCAAAAACAGAAGCAGGTTTTCTGTTCATTATGTGATGTGTAGGTTACAATTATAGCCATTTCTGAAATTATACCATCACTCAAAAGAACTAATTAAAGCAGTTAATTTTGGAAACAGATTGGGAGGGAAGAAATAAAACTGCCTTTGTTGGTAGATGACCTGCTTTTCTACGTAGGAAATTCAAGAAAGCCGAGAGCAAAGCAAACACCTGGAAATAATGAGCAGTCACAGCCAGGTCTCGGGACACAAAGGCGGTGCACACAGTTGGTCACTGTCACACCCCGAAGGTGAGCATGTGGAGCCTGAGATTACAACCTGGTGTCGGTTCCACCAGTGTCCCCCCAGAAAGGGCTTCTGTGTGACCCTGACGAACACACGCCAGAGCCACACGAGGAAACGAGAGGGCTCTGACGACTGAATCAAAGGTCCAGGTAAGTGGAGACAGGCTCTCGGGCAGGCGGAGGGGATGGGACAACTCGAAATTGGCGAGAGGGCGGTGCGTCCCGCTCTGACCTGTAGGCCCACTGCGACCCCAGTCACATCCCTGCAGGTGCCCCCATGGGTGCTGACGGCCGATGCTGAGGTTCGCATGGAGAAGAGACGACAGGCCCGGAATGGCCAACTCGGTGTCGGGGGAGAAGAGCAGAGTCGGAGGACTGAGGCCACCGGCTCCGAGACTCGCCATGAAGCCACAGTGACCAGGACAGTGTGGTCTCGGCAGCAGGACGGATGGAAGGGTCGGCGGAGTGAACCAGAGTCCGGACTTAAGTCCCCGTGAGCACAGCCAACTGTGACCTTCGACGGAGGAGCACTGACAACACAGTGGACAAGGCCAGCCTCTGTGACAAGTGATGCTGGGACCGCTGGATGTCCACATGTGGGAGAAAGCCCAGGCCGACGCAGACCTCAGGTCCTCGGAGAAACAAACGCAAACCAGACCACAGCCCTCAGTGTGAAAGGCAAAGCTGCCGCACTGCTTGAGGACAAAGGAGAAAGCTCGGTGGCCTGGGCCTTTCAGACACGACGCCAAAGGTGGGACCCTTGACTTCCTCAGAAGGGACACCTGGGCCTCGGGGAAGACAATGCCCAGTGAGTGAGAAGGCAAGTCCCAGACAGGGAGAGCGTGTCTGCAAAAGACATGCCCAATAGAAGGCTGTCGTCTGAAATATACAAAGAGCTCTTAAAACTCAACAATAAAAAACAAACAATTAAAAAAATGGGCAAAAGACCTGAACAGACACGTCACTAAAGAAGATATGCAGGTGGCAAGTGAGCCTGTGAAAAGACGCTCTGTGTGTCAGGTGTTGTCAGAGAACGCAAGCTGAGACAACATGAGCTGCCACTCAGCACCTGTCAGCGAGGCCAAACCCAGAGCTCGGGCCACAGCCGGGCGGGGCGGCAGCTTCTCAGGAAACGAAGCTCGTTCTCGCCACATGACCCCGCAGGCCCTGGTGTTTACCCGGGGAAGGTGGGAGTTACGTCCATACGAGAACCACACAGCTGTGTTCACAATCACCGAACCTGGGAGCAGCCGAGGACCCTTTGGTGGGGGGTAGGGCAGAGACTGCGGCGCGTCGGGGCAGCAGAGTGTTACTCAGAGATGGAAAGAAATAGGGGCCGAGTCCGGAAAGGACACAGAGGACTTCAGTGCACATGGCTGAGGGACAGGAGCCGGTCTGAACGCTGTGACTGCGTGAGTCCCACTCAGTGACATCCTGGGGACGGTGACAGTATAGAGACGGCACAGACCCGTGGTGACCGGGGGTGGGTGGGGACGAATGACCAGGGGGGCACAGAGGGTTCTCAGGGCAGTGAAACTGCTCCATGTGACGTGGTCGTGGGGGACGCTTGTTGCTGTGCCGTCGTCCAAACCCACCGAGTGGGCCACACCCGCAGTGAACATGGCGTGACCGTGGACTGTGGGTGACGCTGACAGGTCCCCGTGGCTTGGCAGCTGTAACACACGTGCCGCTCTGTGGGGGGAGTATATTGGGGACGCCGTGCATGCGGGGCGGGCAGGCGTCTACGGGAAATCTCCGTGCCTTCCCTGCAGTTTGGCTATGAAAACTGCTCTAAAAATAGTTTAATAAAAATCAGAAAAGATGGCAAATTTCAGATGGAATAATATTGCATAATAACTTCAAGAAGTCACACATTTTAAAGCCAATTTTCTCAAATGCCATTTTCTGGGGGTGACTGTCTGACCAAACCCCCCTCCCCCCAGCGGGAAAGGTCCCTCCCTTCGACCAGCTCAGACGGAGAGACCAGCTGACTGGCGTCCTCGGCTCGTGCTGCTGCCCTTGCGTGAGCCTGCCCTGGCTCCTTCGAGCTCCAGAGACGGTGCAGGCAAGTGGCCTGAGATGAGCAGCCGGTGCGGACACTCCACTTCCCTTTCAGCGTCGTGGTGTGGGTAGGCTGCGACTCGAACTTACTACGTTTTAATTCCTGAACTACTTTTCCGTCTTTGGGGAGGGAGAAGCCCCTTTGCGGGGGCGCCGTGTTGGGCCAGCCACCTTTCTGCTGTGGGTGCATCTGGGTGGTCAAGGGCACTGCCGGGTGCTGCTCTGCCCGCCCTCCCTTGTTGGGTCCCTGAGCTCAGTGACATCTCTTGCCGGGAACATGTGTGATGGGCAGTCAGCCTCACCTGCCCCTCTGGAGGGGACTGCACACCTACACACAAGTTGTGACGTTTCAGTGGCAGAGTCGCTGCCACTGTGTTCCACGTGCTTTGTCTGGAAGGGGAGGCAGGGCTGGGAGGGACAAAAAGAGGGCCTCATGGCTCAAGGTGTGGAAACAGCCCTCCTCGCTGTCCCTTGTGGAGAATACCCAGAGTCCTGGGGTCCTGGTCCCTCCTCAGATGCAGGCCTCTCCTGGCCTCTCGGGGCGGTCTGCATGGCGACCACATGTAGCGGCCAGTCCTGCCCAACATGCCCTCGCCGCGGCTCTGCATGAGGGACAGATGGACTCCACCCCCATGTGCCTGTCCCGTTTGGTCCAGGAGGTGCAGTGGGAGACCTCCCAGAACTGGGATCGGCTTCCCGTGGAAGGCCTTGCTGAGGGTGGGCCACCAGTGGGAGCCCCATGGACGGGACCCGTCTGCTCAGAGTACACCCGCTGCCCCAGCTCCACCACTGCAGGAGGTGGGTCGGGGCCTCCGTCCGAGGGCCCGGGCTGACTGCCCCTGGTCCCCTGGCACCTTGGAAATCGCGCTTTCCTTCTCAGAGCATATTCCACCCTCGTGGGCAATGAACACCCATGAGAAGGAAGTCCCCCGGGGGAGCCGACACGGGTGTTGACGAGGAGCACACTGGCTTTGGCCACCTGTGTGGGCGTCTGGGAGCTGCGCATCAAGGTGGGGAAGGGTTTGGGCAGGTGTGTGGCAGGCCTGCAGGGCCAGGGCCCTGGGAGGTGTGTCCTCTGTGACTGGAGTCTTGGTGGACAGGTCCTCTGCTCCTAGGCCTGCGCTGAGGGGACCCAGGGCCACCTGTGCCTGCCCCCGTCCCCAGGCTGTCTGCTCCCCAGTGGCCTTCCCTGCTCTGCCCCTTGGACCTCAGGGTGGAATGTCTTCCCGTCACCCCTGAGCAGTCGGGGCACGCGGGCCCTTCAGAATCGGAGCCCCAGCGGGTCCCGGCCCCAGAGCACCTCCCTCACACCGAGCCGAGGGTCTCACCCGGCAAAGCCAGACCCACGCTCAGTTTCCCAGTCAGGGAGTTCACGGTGCTAAGTCAGCAGTGTCTAACGGTCACGGAAAAGACATCGCAACCGATTTAATCTTAAAAGTGGTTGTGATGTAATAGTCAAAATCGCACTCGGGCTCCTACCTGGTTAGCCTGTTGTGAGCGTGTGCAAATATCTCGGGAAGTATCAATGTGTCCGCCGGCTTCAGCTAATTAAAGGGAGGGTTTTCGGAGGCCTCCTGATAATTCGGTCCTGGTGTCGGTCTTTGCAGATCATTACAGTGTTTGTTAGGTTCTCTGATTTTCCAAGGAATGAGAAATCTGATCTCATCTTTCACTACATGAGCCGAAAGTTCAGTTTCATGTAATTGTGAAAATTATTCTGATCAGAATACTTTCGAGCCTATTCCCGGGGACCTTCCTTTCCCCGAGAGCTGCCTGTGCCACCTGAGGGGACTGCAGCTGAGGGCTGGGGACGACCCCAGCTGAGGAGGTTGCGGTGGCGCCTGGACAGTGGCTCCAGGGTGGGGCCACTCCCGGAGGGGGCGAGGGGCTCTCCTAAGTGCTCCTTCCTTACGGTCGGTCTCCTCACAAAGACTGCTGGGCACGTTTTAGAAACCGGTAGTGATCACAGCGTTTTTAACCACGGGAAAGTGGGGTGACCCTGAGCGTCCAGTGACAGGGTGGCCCCGTAATTGGACCCCACGCGACCCACGGGTGATGCACACCGTTCAGTCTGTGTTCTGAACACCAGTGTCCTCAGGACGTGAAGTGAAGGAAACACAAGTGGAGGTGATCACATCAGCGCGATCTCGGTTTGGGGGAAACTGCAGAAGGAAATGGAAGAGCTGTGTCAGAGTCGTGAGAGCTCTGTGGTCCGGAGCCGCCGGCACACAGGGCGTCTGCCGGCGAGAGCACCCACGTGGGGACCGGCTGTCTGAGCCCGGGGCCTCACTCGGGCAGCCTGCAAAGCCATCTCCGCTCAGAGGGTGGAACGCCCACCAAGACCCCTCCTGGCGCTGGGCCTCTTGCCTCTGGGGCTTCCCTTCCAGGTGCAGCTCCTGGCTGTGGCCCTGGAGCCTGAATGTGCACAAGGACAAGGCGCAGACTAGACTGCCCGTGCATGCAGCCCCGCACCTGCGGGACGGCCCGTGCATGCAGCCCCGCCTCTGTGGGCACAGCTGTGCATGCAGCCCCGCACCTGCGGGACGGCCAGGAGGCAGCAGCTGTAAGTCAGACCAGTGTCTCCAGTATCTGGAAGCCCCACAACACCTGGCAGCTTCCCCAGGGTCGTCCCCGCTTCCAGCTCAGGGCCCACCGGAGAAGGCCAAGTGCGCCCTGGCCCCTCTCCAGGTTCCCTGGCCCAGGCCACGTGGGCCCTGCCTCCCTTGGGGCGCAGCTGGAGCCCCCTGTCCCTTGCCTGCCTTTGGGTCTCTGCCGAACCTAGGGCCATGGGGCCCCTGCCACAGCGACTCTGGCAGAGCCTTCCTGCTGTCCGCCCCTGGGGACCTCGTTTACCCGTCACCCCCACCCCTCGTTCAGGCTTCATCCAGTCTCATCTGTGGGGACTTCTGCTGCTGGGGCAGCGCTCAGAGAACCAGAGGCAATAGGGCTGGGGGTCCTTGTGGCTATGTCCCTATCCCTGACATGGTGCAGATGAAGAGGCGCGTCACACGGAACAAAGCAGTGGAGGGTTGGTGGGCTCGCGCCCGTGCGGCTTCCTCACGCTCGGGTTGGACTTCCTCCCACTCGAAGGGTGTAGTTCCACTTCCCACTTTGTGGACGGCTGTTTTCACACAAACCAGAAACGTGGGGGTTGTTTTTCCCCCCTGGATGGAGCTGGGGCTGTGAGCCCGTCTGTCTCCTACAAGTCCCGTTTCCTATACTGTTGCTCAAGGAATAAGCTACCTGCTGAGAACGGTGACCCTGACACACGGGCCTCACTGTCCCCACAGCAGCCAGGCCATGGCACTGCCCTGAAGCTGCCCTGCAGAAAGGTCCTCTCCAACCGCATCCTGCGAGGGTGGCACAGGCGAGGCTGACTCCAGCTGACGGGGGTCCTCAAGGGGCGGTCCCTGTGGCGTCCCCAGCTCCATGATGGGTCTGCACGGGGCTCCTGCTGGCCCAGCAGCCCCTTCCCCGATCTTAGCCCGCCCCCACGCCCCAGAACTCGGAGCTGCAGACACAGGCCACCTTCTCCAAGGGCCGAGACAGCCAGGGGCCAGCTCTGTCCCCTCTGTCGGCTGCGGGACTGCCCCTGGTGCTGAGACAGTCGTGCACACTCCTTTCTGCCTCCTGACCAGTCTCCAAGCAGAGCCCTGTGTTCGTGCATTCTGGTTCCATGCCTCTGTTAGACCTGTGGGTCACTGTGGCAAGAGGACATGGAGAGCTCTGTCCAGCCTCCTGCAGTTCGAGTGGCAGCGCCATGGCCAGCTGAGCTGTGAGGCTGCCCAGCAGAGGCGCCAGATGGGTGGGGGTGGTGTGACTCCCTCCCCCATCCCCAGAGAGGTGGCTCCAGGGCAGGTCCCCACCCTTGCCCTGGGGCAGATGCCACCTGGGTTCCCTGAGGCGGGAGCACCATCTTCCTCACAGTTCTCTCTGCTCATCCTGGTGGGTCCAGGAGGTGGATGCATGCATGTTCATGTGTGTGTGCAACATGTATGCATGTGTTTCATGTATGCGTACACACATGTTCCCTTGTGTTTTGAAAACATGCGTTCTCTGCCATGGCTATTTTACAGCAAACTGAGCTGGCAAAAGTGGCCTAATTTTCTTGTCATCCAGATGAAAATATAAAACCAGAGCTCCTCATGCTGCTTGAAGCCCCTCCTGGCCTGACCCCAGCTGGCTCATTTCTGCCCTGAGCCCGCAGTGGGCGGGGTGGCGGGAGAGGGGGTCGATGCCTGGACCGTAACTCCTCCGGCCAGGCCTTCCAGGGGGACCAAGCTGAGCGCTGGAAGGGAACCAAAAGAATAATACAGCCATATTTTTTCTAGGAACGTTATTAAAATATTGGCATCCCACCCACACAAGCGCACCCTGCACACAGGGCTAATTGAATTGCATACCAGCCGACGTGTGCTGTCGGCCAGTCCGACTCTCCAGGACGCGCAGACGCCCACACTCTCGGTTCCAGAGATGCTCCTGACAGATGACTGTCTCAGACCGCGGGCGTGCTCTCTGCAGGTCCCCGCACGAACAGAGGCACTGTCTGTTCCGGGCTCGCGGTGAGCACCTCCTGGGAGGGAAGGCCCGTGGTGTCAGTGCCGCCACAGCCTGTGCGGGGCAGTTGGGTGTATCCTTCTGATTTTAGCCTTTCCCAGGGATCCTCCCGGAGCGACCACTGGGAGCACTGGCCCTCCTGGGGGCCGTGCACGGAGCTGGTGTCTCCCCAGGGGGGCTGCCTGGATGGAGCTGAGACTGTGCTCATGGTCCCGGGATGCCCAGAGCAGCCCCCTGGGGGTCAGGTGAGGGGTTGCCCCACGGGGGGACAGTGTGGGTGGTGCAGGTCAGAGCGCTGATGTGTCTGCACCGATGTGTGCACACGCGTGTGTGAGCACACGCCCCGTATGTTCAACGAAGCACTGTCACTTGAGGGAAACGCAAATGCAGTGCATCTCCACCAGCAGGTGGGAGAGGCAGGTCCTCAGGGCTCCACGTAGAGCTGTGTCCCCGACGGCTCTGCGGTGGCGCTGCTCTCAGGCGTGTGTGGCTGCATCCCTGGTCCCCCCTGGACGCTGTTCTGACCCCCCGTCAGCACAACCAAACCTGCTGTGGCCAAGTGTCCCCTGGGTGGGGCATGGGTGTTGTCCTGGTCGAGAAGCCCTGACTCAGCCTGAAGGCGTTTTGAAGTGGCCCATGCCGTCCGCGAGGAGATGTTCCTTTGCTTTTGTGTGTGGTCAGCACACCGAATTGTTTAGGGGCAGTACACACTAACACTGTGACCCTGTAGAAGATTGTGGCAGTTGGAAAAAATAAAAATCGCCTATGACATAAGACCACTCCAGCACCTGCGGAGCAAACAACGTGGGAGCCACGTCCAGAGTGGTCTTTCCTCCCTCTCTCGTGTCCTGATGGGAGGCCGGGTGGCCAGGGGTCTGTGGGCAGCTGGAGGACCCACGCTGACCAGAAGCCCCCGCTGGAGTCCAGGGCGTCTGTGCTGCCTGACCTATCGAGTGAGGCCTCACTCTGTGCGGACTCTGCCTGCCTTCTGGACCCGATGCCCCCACCTCCTGTGAGGCCCGGTACCGCCCGCCTGCGACCTGGGGGTCCCAGCCGCCACACCACGGCCTCCGCACCAGCTTGTCTGCGCGAGGACGTGCTACCTTCAGCGCTGGGACAGGGACAAGGGAGGCAGAAACAACATTTACACCAACCAAGTTCTGACATATAAGACCCAAAGGAAGCAGGGCCCATTCGTGCATAAGGGAGAGCCTGTCCCCTCAAACTTGTGGCAGGTGGCTGGGCCGGCAGTAACGGGGACAGGAGGGTGACGCAGTGGCCTCTGGAAGTGCACAGACTTGTGGTGCCAAGTCCTCAGGCTGGGAGGCCCTGGACATGCAGGCCGGCTGTCGCTGGACCCTCGGGGGCTGGGTGTCCCCAAGGGGCTGTGAAGGAGGGTGCCGACATCACCGCTTGGTCAGGGAGACAAATGCTGGAAGCATTCCTGGGAGGGAGCCAGCAGTCTGGGTTGTACAGACAGAACCCCTCAGTTCAGCAGATCGATGTGTGCACAGAAGGGGCGGGCCCGCGCCCGGTAGCCATTGACCCCGGCTGATGGAGCGGGAGGCGGCCAGATGGGGGCGAGCCCCGGTGTCTGAGAGGAGGCCGGGAGGTGCCGTCGGCACCGAGGCTCTGCTGGGGCCCCGGCACGCCCACACGGATGCGAAGAGGCCCCACCCACCCAGCCTGCTCTCAGCCGGGTCAATATTTCATCTTGACGCCCCGGCTGGCACCTGTCGGCTGTGCAGCGACAGCTCCACCGACATTCAAGCCCTTTCTCTCTCTCTCTCCTTTGAGCATGAAAATGAACCAGTTTTCAAAAATTTTGGACCGTGACCAGATCCCTGAGCCCTCGGTTCTGCCCACAGAGGATGCAGCCTCCCCCGGGCGACCATGCAAACCGGGGCGGAGCTGCAGCCTCACAGGCTCTCGCCCCTTCAGCGCTGTTTTCTGGCAGCTGAGTGGACAGACCCTCTCTGTGCCGTCAGCCTAGACGGGTCCGGTGGGCTCCACGGGAGACGCAGCAAACAGCTCGAGAGACGTTCAGATACAGCTTCCAAGGCGCTTCCTGTCTTCAACCTCCAGGACCAAGCAATGTCACCTGAGTGAATTTTGATACAAACAGGCTCTGAGGACGGCCTCAGAGTGTGACAGACCTCCTGTACATGTGCAGAGTCACCCGCCTGCACACCAGCCCGGTACACAGCTGCCCTGCTCAGCTCGGCCCGTGGGGCAGGAAGCTCGGGGCGCTGTCGTTGGCAGGTGTGAGCTGGACCTCCCCCTCGGAGCAGCATCACGGCAGGAGAGACACACTCATCCCCTAGTGAGGGTGTGTGACACTGTGGGTGCTGGCTGTTTGTGCACGGGCCGCACACCAGCCACACTGCAGGGGGCAGCCTGCACTGAGCCGCCTGCCCGCTGTGGGCGGCTGCCCCCGGGCCAGCCCTGGAACGGTGTCACACGCAACAGGACTGAGGTCTTCCCCTCCCAATCAGGAATTGTGCAGCTATGTCCCTGTCAGCTTATTTACTGACCAGTCAGAGCGGCTCCGTTCTGACCAGTCAGGACAGTGCCTTTTGGACAAGTCACACTGCGAGGATTTGGAGCCCTCCCTTTGCTTGGGACCGGACTTCTGTGTATGTGAGCCAGCTGCCTCTGGCTCAGAGGGCGCGCTTCCCCTCCCCACCCTAGACGGGAGCTGGAGACCGTGTGTCCCCGGCCAGAGCAGAAACACCGAGGGCGGCTGGTCGGAGTGGAAAGGGGCCGTTTGGCTGGAGAGGGGCCCGGCTGCAGGGCTGCCCTGCAGCTTTGAGGTCGAGCTGCAGCGCTGCTGAGCGGTTCCCTCTGCCCCACGCCCCAAACTGGGGGTTCCTGTGTGCCTTGAACTGATGCCGACCACTGTCGGCTGAAAAACCGAGCTGACTTTAAAACTAAAATTAAATCCTATTATTCTGGGCCTAGGATAGTTTTCAGGGCTACTCAGGGGACTGGAGAATGTGGCAGTTAGCAGGAAGGGACCCTCTCGGTCCCCGCGGAGGTCTGGAGAGTGTACCTGCTTGGGTTTCCGAGGCTGGTGCCGTGGTCAGCGGCCAGCTGGCCAAGGCCTGGGCGGTGCGGGAAGCAGGGGCTCATGTGCACGTCCCGAGTTGTGCGGACGCCGTGCTGGCTCAGCGCAAAGCTTTTCTTGAAGACCAAGTACAGCGTTTAGGAAAGGACGGCTCTCATCTCAAACGCTGCTTCCCGCGGCCCTTCGCCCGGAACCCTTTCTCACTGTCACGTTTGTCAGCAAGCACCAGGCTCGGCGAGGATGGAGCGCGGGCCCAGCTCAGGTGCCGCTCTGACCCCCGTCGGGGGTTTCTCTGCCAAGTGTGCGCCTGCTGGATCTCAAAGATAATCTAACACGTGACGTGAAGGAGCTAAGGCGTACATTTCATTTGTGTTTTTCTCTGGCCATAACCTTCAAGCTGTGTGAGGAAGGAGAGCCGTGGGCAGAGCAGAGAGGGGCCGGGGACAGGGACAGGCTGTCCGTCTTCTGCAGCTCGGCCTTGTCCCCCACCAACATGGAGCACAGAGCAAGCGCTCAGCGCAGGGGCCGGGGAAGCATGCGAATTGGATGGATGATGCCGGGATCCTGTTAGACGGCCGCTTTACGAGGGGCTCGAGCTTCCAAAGGGACAGCATGTGATTGCTGATGAGGTGTGAAGGGAAGGGAAGAAGAGAGGCAGGGAGCTGACTGACAAGGGTGGCTTCTGAGTGACGACGCTGTGCTGGGGGAGCGGCTGTGACAGAGTGTGTGTGATTGCCGTGTGTGCACATGTGCACGCTTGTGGTGCAGGTCAGGGCTGAGGCCCCTGTACTCTTGTGTCCCTTCTTCTTCCTCACTGTGTGCGGGCCGTTCGGGGCCTGGGTCCCAGGCTCCTGGGTGGCGGGTGCAGCCGCCTACCCCTCCTCCCACCATCCCCTGCCCCCGTGGCTGTGGGGGACCTTGGGTCATCAGTGACTTGGGAGGGAAGCTCCTGAATCCTTTGAGGGAGTGGCAGGCACCCCCTTGGGGGGCTACAATGAGGCCACCTGCCCAGAGCTCCTTTGCCTGGGGACACCCGGCCTCTCTCCATTCAGTGTGTCTGTGGCTTGGGTTTCCATGGAAACCCTTGTAGCAGGAAGCACAGGCCCATGAAAGTTTTCCAACTGTCATTATTTTAAAGAGTCTCATTCCCCCTTCTTGACCCACTCGGCTGTTTCCATGGAAACTGGGACAGACACTGTGGAAGGTGGGTGTGGCCATTCCCCAGGTATCTGAGGGGTTGGGCAGTGGCAGGGCCAGGGCTTCCCTTGCTCTCAGGTGTCTCCACGCCTCTGGAAGGAAAGCTCTAGAACAGTGGGCGCCAGCGGTATGGCATGGGGGAGGGGTGAGGATGGCGGGGGAGGGGGTGGTGGTGCAGGGAAGGTGCCAGTGGCTCAGGGTGATGAGGGGACCCGCCACATCCGGGGTGACTGCTGGGGACCCTCGCTCTGTGAGCACGGTCTCACCGTGGTGTCCATGGTCTGGACTCCTTCTTGGTGAACATTAAAATACAAAAGCAACAACTGAATTTTGAAAAGTACCTAAACGGCTTTGTTTCTGCCCAAAGACTTGAGGGAGGAAGGGCAGTGGCACCCTCTTCCTCCCAGAGACACCTCCGATGTCCCCGTGCATCCCCGTGCCCCTTGAGCCCTAGGCTTTGGCTGGTTGTCCCGTCACAAGTCCACTCCCCAGTGGGGAATCCCCACCCTGTACCCGGCCCTGCACGTGCTGGGACACCTGCAGGCTGTTCCACGCCCTGGACCCCCCAGGGCCGGGTGGACACTGCATGCCCAGACCCTCAGGGGGGTTGCCAGAGCCCTCCCCGCCTCCTTACTGCCGCCCCCACCAGCCCCGCCCACCGGGTCTCTGCTCCCACCCTCCCCTGCACCCCAGGCCCAGACACTCAGGGGCCGACTCTGGATGGCAGCAAATGACACTTTGTTCTAACAAATACCACGTGACGTTCACGACAATGACACCAATGGCCTTTCTGCTGTGCTGTCACTGGAGGGGACACCCCCGCTCCCTGCCCCACAGGGCAGCGCAGCTCGTGCCCAGGACCCTGCCCACCCCGTGGCATGTGGATGGGTCCGCTGTCATGCACAGCCCACGTGCTGGGGCCCCTCAGGTGGGACAGACCGACACCCGGTCCCAGAGAGAGCTTGGAGTCTCACGTGGCTTCCCCTTCTTTCCCTTCAAACCACACGCATTTCCCTGCCGCTGCTGCTGCCAGTGACCACAGAGCTGCTGCTCTCGGGCCGGGACGTCGAAGTCTGAGCTGGGTGGGCTGGGCCGGCTCCTCTGGGGCAGAACCGCTCACAGACTGTGCTGGAAGCCGCCACCTTCCTAGGCTCGCGGCACCCCCTCCGCCTTCAGAGCCCGCAGTGTGTCGGGCCGTGTCTCTGTGACCTCTGCGGTCACTTGTTTCGCCCCTCTGACCCCAGCCCTCCCTCGAGGTCCACCCAGGGGACCCGGGGTGATTGCTCGATGTGGACCTGCACGTCCCCACCTCTGCTTTGCCAGGGAGGGTGACACGTTCACAAGTCCCGGGACTGGGGTGTGCGCTTCTGGGGCTGCTGCCTTGTCTGCCGCCCCAGGCGAGCCGGCGCTGCTTTCCTTCCTGTGTCTTAGAACGGTTTTCTTTTGCTCACCGAAATCTCTCCCGTGGAGCAGCGGTGGTCCTGTCTAAAATGCATATTTTCTGCTGCCGTGATGCAGGGTGTCAGGATGTTCCCCCCACTGATTATTGCTGCTGCATAAGAACTATCGATTGATTTGCGTGGCCGTATTTTCAGCAACTTGACAGAACTCTTATGAAATCTCATAGGTTTTCGTCCTATTTTCTTGAACCTTCTCGGCACACAGTCATTGTGCTGACGAACCACGACACTTGTAACCCTGCTGTCCTGGCACCAGAGCCTCCAGGGGTTCGAGGGGCTCTCAGGCTGCTCGGAGCCCTACTCTCGGGTGGGCCGGGGACTCCGCCTAGTGCCGTGAGAGTGTTTTTCTTCTGGGAATCAATAAATTTTCACTAATTTTCCCAAACATTGCCAGAATCTGTTTTCTTAAAGTACAAACATATACAGTATGTTCATCATTTAAAATGCCATTTTCTTAATGGCTGAAAACGTTCTCTTGCTGTTCCTTCTGAGCTGTGAACAATTAGAGAACAGCGCATTTCATTTCCGAAACAAGCAGTGGCGGCAATCTCCGTGAGGCCTAGAAGGCGGGTTAGTTGAAGTCTGGGCATGCCACTCACTCTCTGCTGGTCGCCGACAGCTGCAGTGGAGCTCACGGCCTTGATTTGCCGCGTCGGCCCCAGGGGCAGCCACAGCAGTCAGACGGGCCTGGCTGGCAAGCCGGCACTGCCCCTCCCCGGGCAGCGGCTGACTTCGTGCAGCTCGGCAGGTGCACTGCTGCCCCCCACGCACTGGGTGCCCGAAGGCTGCACCCTGAGGAGGAAGGGCCTGGGCGGGGCCGGTGGGGTGCAGGGGCCCCGGAAGTCAGCTGGTGGGTGAGCTGGTGGCCATCCTCCGTCCTGCCCCTCCAGAGCCCAAGGCCAGGACCCAGGCCTCCGTCTCGCACCTGTGGTCACGAGCCCAGGGGCTCAGGTGCGTGGGCTGCGTCTCGGCCCCTCACACCGGGTCTCTTCTGTGAGCTTCAGTACAGAGGCTTCTGGCATAAAAGTGTCAGCTGGAAATGGGTCACCGGGAGACAGCGGGACAGTCTCTGACCTGGGAAATCAGCGCACTTCCGAACACAGCACCGGGCAGAGGGGGTTTCATAGGACAATGGCCAGACGGAAACGAATAGAAACAAACACAGCCACACACGTGGGTGCTCCTCAGTGCTGAGAGCACAGTGCACAGCATCCAGCGCTTACGCCAGAACGAGCCAGGCCTCTGGGAACAGCCCGAGTCTCTGACTCAAGAAACTAGAAAAACAAGCAAAACAACCCGAAACAAGCAGGAGGGAGAATAATAAAGGACAGAACCAATGATGCCCCAAACAAGAAACAATAGGAAAAAGCACGAGACAAAGATCTGGTAAGAAGCCAGTGTCTCTCTCTCTCCCTCCCTCTCTTCCCCTAAAAGCAGAGAAAAAATGTCTGCAGGGTTGGGTTGAAACAGGAGATGATGAAGGAATATTACAAACAGCTTTACGGCCATGGGTTCAACAACACGGGAGCAACGGGCCAATTCCTTGAACATCACACACTATCGAAATTCAGCCAAGGTGAACCAGGCGCCTGAGCACCCCTGTAATCATCCAAGAAGTTGAATTTGTAGTTACTACGCCCCCCAAAATAAAAACTCCAGGCTCTGATTGGTTCACTGGATCATTCTAACAGACGTCTGAGAAGTGACCACGAATCTCACATAGGTCCTTGCAGAACATGGAAGAGCAGGGACACTTGTCACCTCGTCACGTGAGGCCACTAGCACCTTGACTTCAAAGCCAGACAAAGCGGGAAAGAGGAAACCGTGGACCCCACTCTCTCTCATCGACTTAGATGGGAAATCGCCTTCAAACACTGGCCAGTCGAGTCGGATAATGTGTGACGAGAGTTCGCTGAGATCCGAGGCCATTGACGGGCAGGTGCCCACCACACCCGCGTGGTCGCCGTTGGCCCCAGTGACCGCCACTCAAATGGAGGACTTTGCAAAAGGAAGACAGTCGTGGCCACTTGCATTGATTAGCACCTGTGTGCCTGCACGACCTGTTTAAACCTCACCCTACAGGACAGAGCCTGTGGACCGTTGTCCCCACGGGGGCGCACACGGCCTCGCCCCTGCCCCTCCCCACCAGGTGCAGCCCCTCAGTCTGTCCCAGGCAGGTGGCTGCTCTCCCTCCGTCTGTCGGACTCGATTGTCCTTCAGCACAACTGTCTCCTGTCGCCTCTCCTTCAGGGGCGATGATGCCACGCTGCTGAGTCCACAGGGCTCTCTTCCTCGCCCCCTCAGCGTCCCCAGCACATTGCTGTCCTGCTCTGCGTCCTTGGCCCTGCCGTTTGCTGGCTGGCTTGGCCTGGGGGTCCTGTCTTCCCCAGACAAGCAAGAGGCCGTGTGTCCTTCCTAGCGCAGGAGCACGTGCCTGGGACCCAGCACACCGAAGCTCCCCCGCTGCGTCTGCACAGAGAGAAATGCACCTTCCTGTCCTCCCACGTGGGAGATAACGAAGGATGGGTGGTCCTGGCTGGCCCCCCATCCACTCCTCCTGCAGCCGCCTGGGGCAGAAGCTGCGGCTGGAACTGCAGCAGCACCAGTGGCAGGGGAGGGGGCACAGATCCTTGGCCAGACGTGTTTTCTACTGTTTCCTCTTCATTTCTGCAAGATGCCCCGCTCGGGGGCCACTCCTTCGAGATGCAGGGATGCTGAGCATGCACGCTGGGCCGGGCTCCCAGGCAGCTCCAGCACCTTTAACTTGTGCATTTTTTTTGGCCAATAGTTTCTCATTTTATTATTTTTCCCTCATGAAATAACACAATCTGTACCCTTGACCTTCAGGAAAAATAAAGTATCATCCTTTGAAACAATGTACATGCATTTCATCTGTCTGATTACTTGTTCAACTTACATTTAAAACTCATCAGCCCACATTAGCATAATCACACGCCTGCCTCTCCCTGTCTCTGCCTCATCAACAACCTCGAGGGCTGGTCGGTCTCACTTCCCCGGCACCTTGGGGAGGGCGAGTCCTTCAGACTCCGGGATGAGACAGCTCGGGGCATGCCAAGGCTCTGTGCGGGCACACCCTCTGGGGCAGGCCCTGCGGCGAGGTGTCTGTGCTGCTGGCAGGTGCCCCTCCGAGTCACCCCGGAGGGACTTCCTCCTGTCACCCCATCAACTGAGTCTCCATCGTCCTGGGACGTTGGGAGACCGCCCAGAATGCGGTGCAAAGTTGTCCCTGTGGCAGCGACGGGGCTGAGGACTCATCACCGGCTCCTCCTCCTTGGTCTTAGGGCAGCTCCTGGGTGTGACTCCCTGTGTACCCGTGGGATTTATAGAGGTGACTGAGTGTGATGGGGAGGGGTTAGTTCCACCAAGAGGAGTGCTGCCGTCTCTCGAGGTTGTCCCGGGAGGAGAGAAGCACGGCCTGGCAGGGCCGCTGGGACTGGTGGGGCAGCAGGGGCAGGGCCGGCCTGGGCGGTGCAGGCTCCAGGCCATCTTTGCGTGTCTGGGACCCGGTGATGCAGGACAGGGGGTCTCTGCCTGCCTGGTCCCAGGGTGACAGGGTGACACAGGATGGGGGTTGGCTGGGTGTGAGCGTCGTATAAAGGGGGTCGGTGGGGGGGACTTGGGACCTGTCTCTTTGCACGTGAAAGGCAAGCTCAAAGGTGAGTCGTTTTATTACCTTAGGGACTTCCCAGCCCTGGGGTCCAGGCTCCCCCGAGAGTTGAAGGGTTGAAGGGTGGAGGGCATGGGGGTGATGGGCGGAGGGGATAGGGCGGCACCCTCCAGTGTTGGCTGCAGAGGGGTTCGCTCCCCCAGGGTCTGGACACAGACAGCACAACTGCCTCCCCTTCCTCTCTGCTGGAGTGGGGGCGGCACCCAGCTGTCCAGGAGTGGGCCCCTGTTTCAGGTCCTTCTGCTTACAAAGTCAGGGACAAAGAGCACAGGTCAAGATTGAGGCCTGCACGGGCCATCTGCCCTTCCCTGAGCAGACATGCCAAGGGCGGGGAAGCCTGTCTGGGGTAAAGCGTCCCCTCCCCCCGACATGTCACTCAAAACAGCGACTGGAATCAAGAGCTCCTCTGTGGACTTCCTGGCCCTGCCAGTGCCCGCAAACTCCTGATCTGAGTGAGGGCTGCAAGGAGACGCTGGCTTCAGGGGGCCGTTGTCACGGTCACAGCTGGCCTCACAGGATGCAGCGCCCCCCGGCGTTCCGGAAGGTGAATGTCAGCCAATGACGCAGATTAAAGAAGTCACCAGGATACCTCCTGAACAGTCCCCCTCACAAGGCTCTGCAAAGCGATGGAGTCAGGCATGTGGGAAGGGGGCCCCTCCCAGCTCAGCTGCCCAGGGTGTGGACAGGCATCGCTGGGCCCTGGGGCAGTTCTCTGTGTCTCTGGGCCCTGCTGGGTGGACAGCTGCAGAGCTCAGAGCCCTGACCCACCGCTCCTGGCTGACCCACAGAGCCCTCTCGTCGCCGGGGAGACGCTCAGCTGTGTCATCCCCACAGGGGGCATGGCTGTCCACCCTGCCTAGGTGAGCACAGGGCGAGTCCTCTGGCCAGCGAGGTGGGGGAGGGTGTTCCCAACAGACCCCGTCACAAATGTGAAGACAGGATGCTTGGAGCCAGTGCTCAGCCACTCATCACGCCCTGGACTGAGGTGTGGAAGGGACAGGAGGAGGGACGGAAGTGGGACAGCATCAGGAGCCCCTCCCTGTCACTGCCTGGAGCAGTCTCCCACACTGTGACAAGCATACCTGGGGACCCCGCTGTCCTGTCCTCCTAACGATGACACCAGGCACCCCACGAGGTTGAACCCAGGCCAGCCCGGGCGCAGTGAGGGAGCCACTAGGACCCACGTCACCTACATAGAAGTAAATGAAATTAAAATCGGGTCCTCTGTGCCTGACTTGGCAGCTGCATGGTAGAGGAGCAGCGTGCGCGTCATTCAGAGCACAGGTCAGGTCGTGGGGTTTCGGTGGCCGTGGCATTGCCTGGCCGCCTGCAGTGCCATCTGTAATTCAGTCACCGTGAGTGCACCCGATGGGCTGATGAAGGGGCAGGTCGTGGCCCTGCAGCAGAGACTACGGCAGCTGATCGTTTCATTTGCGTCCACGTTCTTCGAGAACGGATTGGAAGCGGGGACCACTAACCCACCCCACTCCCTGCTGTGACCCAGCTGTCAGGTGACAATGCCGCTGTCGGTCAGTGCCAGGTCAGGTTCTCTGCCCAGGTGTGGTGCCTGCAGGGCATTTGATGCTCGCCCGTCCATGTCAGGTGGAGCTCCGTCGAAGTCCTGGCTCCCCCGTGTCCCTCGTCGTCATGCCAGGCCCCGCTCCAGGCCCGCTGTCCTGGCCGGCTGCAGGGTGCTGTGGCTGTCAGACCCGTCTCCGGCTTCTTTCCATTCAAACCCATCCTCCTCACAGCTGCTGGAAAATCAACCTGGGTTTCACTGAATCAACCTTAGAGATGCTCATTGCAGCCCACAGGATAGGGCAGAGAGCAGCAAACGGGGCCCTGCCGAGCGGGATGGCGTGAGCGTGTTCGCAGGCAGTGTGATCGGACATCTGGGGAGACGCGTGAGGGATGTGTGAAAGCCTGTGAGAGCCCTCACAAGTTCAGTGCGCTGGCCAGATCGTTTTCAGTAGGTGGCATTTCCCTCGGGCAGCATTGGCCAATCAGGAAATACACAGGACGGGACTGTCACAGTAATGGAGAGAGGCCTTGGCCTCGCAGGGCGCTGCCCAAGCAGGGGTCCTCCGTCCCCGGGGCCTGGGTGGTGACCACTGTCCGACTCAAACGCCCTGTGACCTCAGCATTGAACAGGGGCATCAGCAGGCATACAGCCACTCAGAGCTGGGGACGGTTAGAGACCCAGCTCTGTCACCTCCTCCTACTGATGGACATTTGGGGGCAGTACGGACGAGCAACCAGAGGTGGGGTCCCGGGGCCTGGTTTCAGATGTGCCCCGATTCCCTGGCCTCTCTGGACAGCGCGAGACCAGCCAGTCCTGTGGGCGGGCGTGGACGGGACAGAGCCCGGTCAGCCAGAGGAAGAGGGTGCCCCTTGTGCCACTTGCTCGAGAGGGCAACTGGGGGCATCCTCTGCTCCTCCGAAGTCCCTGCCCTCTGGCCTGGATTAGGCCTTCCCTTGAGGAAACTGCATGCTGAGCTAGGCCTCAGTGAAGAGGGGGGTCGGTGGCCCCGACATGCAGGGAACACGACCCCTTCCCACACTGGACTCTGGAGAATTGGGACAAGATGTGGAAACACACTCATAACCTCGGTCAGCAGAGCCTCTGTGCCCACAAGAACGGTGCAGAGGAGGACCGGCCGGCCTGTGATCCATCGATGAGCGGATGTGGGGGCATGGCCTTCAGACCCAGCGACTGGGCTGGGTCCACAGGCCTCAGGACAGGCCCCAGGAGGAAGGGACATGCCCCACTCACCTGACGGGAGCCTGTCTCGGTGTGTTTGCTGCAGAGGGGGGACGCTGAGCACAGACCCTTCCCCGTGGAGCCCATGGGTGGGTGCACCTGTCCATCCGTCTGTCTGTCCATCCATGGCAGCCCATGCTGCAGCCTGCACACTGCCCGCTGACGTTTGAGCAGCAGCTAGAAAGTGACAGAACGTGGGCGTCTATTGCTTTGCCCTTTCCAAGCTGTCTCTCTGTGGGGCCGTCCCGCCGGCTCCCGACGGCGTCTTTAGTGAGCATCCTGGCACGGTCAGAGCTCCCGTCGTGTGCCCACCCCCGAGCTCACCTGCTGGGAGTGCAGGGGATGCACCGGACACGCAGCTGCAGCCACCCCAGTCCCCGCGGGCACCGCATGCTCATGGGGGGCAGGGCTGTGGCCCGAGGGTCCCTGAATCACAGAATTAGCAAAACGATTCTTGAAACCTGGTCATTGCATTTCAGTGACTTAGTGTCTTTGTTCTGCACCCGAGTCCTACTGACCAGAGCAGCCAACAGAACAGATGCCAGACGCAGGCGGACAGTCTGTCACTGCTGGGACGGGGGTCGCACACGTCTGGGGGCCAGGGTGCCCATGCCTGCTGCTGTCCCCCGAGCGCCAGAGCCCACACCTGCTGCACTGAAGCACTAGCACGTTCCAGAACCACGGGACTCTCCCAAGAGTAGACGTCCAGTTGATCATTGAGCACACGACCCATCTCCCGCCTGCCAGCTTGAAAAACAGAGTTTTTATCCCTCAGTGTGCTGGGGGATCCCTCCCCTAGGATTACAGGCTCAGTGCCCAGGGGCCGTGCGCCCACTCACCCCAGAGGCGTGGTCTCCTAAAGCAGGGAGAGCGTGCCCTCAGAGAGGGGCGGAAAGGGGTCGTCTCGGCACCTTGCATTTCTCAGGATGCCTTTCAAACTGCCACTCCAGCGTGCTCCTGTGACGAGATCTGCAGGGACTGTGTTTTCTGCCTTTAAGAAAAAGAGAAAAACTCTATAAACCACTGTTTTCAGGTGAAAGAATTTTTAAAAATCAGGAATGGCCGCAGCCATTGGTATCAGAAACCGTGAAGAGGAGGGGAGGGGTGGGCTGAGGGGGATGTGCGCCTGAGAAGCCCCCGCCCTGCTCTGGGGGAGCGTGTGGTTTCCACCCACCGTCCTGGCCACTGGGGACCCGCCTCCTGGCGCCCCGACCGCTGCGCCCCGTACCCTTGCCTGGACGGCGACAGAGGCAGCGGCCAGTCCCTCCTGACTCTGTCCTATCACCTGAATTCATTGTGTGAAATAATTACTTTCGGGCCCGTTTTGAAATGTCAAGGTGTGAGTAAAGCCCTGAATACTTATAGATGTGGGGCCGCCTGCAAGGATGTGGAGGGGCCTTGGAGCTGCCCGCACGAGCGCCTTTAATGGGGGTTTGCAGGCAGGAGCTGAAGGGCTGTGGCCCCCCGGGGGCATCCCTCAGGCTGTGGACGCTTGCTGAGCGCTGCTCAGGAGCTGAGCTGGCACCGGGGCGGCAGGTGGGACTGTGCCTCCCTCTTGGGTCCTTCCGCCCCCACTCTCGCCCTCTCTCCCCATTTCTCTGACCTGTGGAAGGTGTGTGGCAGGGGCACCTTATTGGAAAAGCCAGTCTGGTTCCGATCCCCAGTGGGATGGTGGTTGGGTGGAGGTTGGGTCTATGGAGGTCGTAGGGTTAGATGAGGTTGTGGAGGGGTGGAGGGGTCCTCTTGATGGGACCAGTGTCCTTCTAAGAAGAGACACAAGGTAAGTGAGCCCTGGACCTGATGCACAGCTAGAGAGTCCCGCCAACCAGGCCGCCATGGACGCGGACGCTGCCACAAGAGCAGATCGGAAGTGCCATTTCCATGCACACGGAGCAGGTGGCTGTGTGGCGGGAGGAGGTCAGCTGACGCCATTGGTGGGGCCGGCACGCAGCATGTGTCAGAAAAGCGAGAAGAGACGGGAAAGGCACGGCCTCTCGGTCTGCCACGTAGGACAGGCAAGAAGACGCCTCTGCCCCCGAAGAGGCTCCCTGTGGCTCAAACTGCGCTTGTTTCCTGGTGCCAGGCTTCCATTCACCAGGATGGTGGGAATGTGAGCTCTGCCATTCAAAGCCACCCAGTCTGCGGTCTGTTTAGTGACTGAGACACCCCCCACCGGCCCATAGGACAGAGAAGGACTTCCACGTCCCCGAACAGAAGAGAGGGCCGGGCCAGGCAGGCTTTGTTGACGGGGTGAGATGGCGTCTGAGCTTTGAGTCAGGTTTCAAAGAGCATCAGAAGGGTAAGCGCAGCTGCCGCCTCGTTAGCAGGCTGCTTTGAACACACCCGCTCACAGAAGAGCCCGCCACCCCGCGTCCCAGGGTTCGTGTCCCAGTCCTGCTGTGGGCGGTCCTTCTGCACCCTCCATACCCCACCTGCTTCCGCGCATCCTTGATGCAGGGCATGCTCACCTGCCGACTGCGTCGCAGGGCGATTTCTGAACAAGCAGAAAGGGGTCGCGTTCTGACACCGCTTTGGTCAGGGGAGCTCGAGCTGAAAACGAGGACCCCCCAGCATCCATGACACCCTGGGATGGTCTCCAGGACATAACTCAGCAGACCGGACCTCGGGGGCTGGAACAGGCCACTAGCTCACTGGAGCCACAAGGGAAGCAAGATTTGGGATTGGGGACAGCTCCCTGGGGCCTCTGCTGTGCTGGGAACCGCGCCGGTGGGGGCACTGCTCCCGGGGGCTTCGAGAGCCTTGGCTGTGTGTCCGTCCTTGGAGTGGGGGGCCCGTGGTCCTCCCAGGGAGCAGAGGGCCACTGGCGATGCAGTAGCTGCCTTCGTGGTAATCCCCGAGAACCACTTCCAGCGCCTCCCTCCAGCACACCTGGCTGTGCTAGGGAGGCTGCGCCCAGGGTGTCTCGCTGCTGACATGTAAATGTGGGCCGCAGAGCTCTGGGGACAGTGCAGTGGCCAAGGTCGGGCCGTGGGCCCTGCAGACGGGGTGGGGGGGGTGACATATAAGACTCCCTCAGTTGCACTGCACGTCAAGCTCAAAGGGACCCTCTCCCGGACGGCTTCTCGGACGTTCCGTGCTAAAGATGTTGACACAGGAAACGAGTGTGTCTGGCTTCTGCCAACTGGCCCCTCCTCTGGGGCAGAGGCTGCGCCCCAGAGAGCGAAATGCTCAGGGGAGACTGACCGTGTGGGGAGCCGGCGGGAGGCTGGCCTGTGTCCAGCTGGGCCCCATGGCGCACCAGCCGGCGCCTGCTGGGAGTGCGGGCCTCGCTGCCCTGCCTTCTCCTGCCCGCCTCCAGAACCTTCCGTGACTGCCTGGACCCAGGGTGCAGGTTTCTAGCTGCGCTTCGTGGGGGGGCTGGGAGAGAGCAGCTGCTCCGTCTCCCTGGGGGTCGGAGTCGGCTTCTGTCCTGTTGTGGCTCTTTCTCGCCCAGCAGTGCAGGGTTGATGTGTGTGACATGTTTTATTAAGTGATTTTGACTTTATTTGGAACTGGAGAGCAGGCAACATTATGTCTTTGTGAAAAGTGGTATTTTCCGCAAAAGATTTTGTTCTCCACACCAGAAGGGACAATGGCATGCTTAAGTTCAGTGGTCGGCAGGGCTCCGCAGAGAGGCCACGGCCACAGCTCTCGAAGAGCAAAGCCCGGTGAAGAGCACGCTTCTGCAGGCGCAGTCTCCTGGCGCTGCGGTGGGGAGAGCCTGGGCACGGGGTGGGGGGCGCACCTGCACAAAGCACAGGGCCTGTCGGGGGTGGAGAGGTTCCTGGAGTGGGGAGGGCTGAGTGGTGATAGGAGAGCCCCCTCCTGGTTGGTACGGAGGCAGGAGAGCTGAGGCCGTGTCCCTGCCAGACCTGGAGAGGTCGTGACCTCCCCCAACCAGAGAGGACTCTCCTACAAGGCAGGCCTCTTTCAGCCCGGGGCGCCCATCAGCATGTCGAGGCCCGGGCTGCCCTCCCAGACGCATGTGCCTGAGCCAGTGCCCCGTGGGCACGCACACAGCCACTGAAATGCCACCCACCGTGAAGTGTGCCAGTCACAAAGCCAGCCACAATGACGATGTGGGACGTCACACATCACACTTAATGGCTGATGATGGACTGAGCTGACACGGCCCATGACGCTGTGTGAGTTTCGGGTGCGCAGCTTTCTCGTTCGGCACCTGCACACGCTCTTCAGTGACGTCAGCCGCAGCCCGGGCTCCAGCTGTCACCGCGTGTTTGCCCCCTGCGCCCAGTTTGTCCGCGCCTGGAAACCACCGCTCTGCCGTGAGGGTCGCCAGCCTTGTCTCCCCTTTCCTCACTCGTGTCTTTCTGGGTCCCATGTGGGAGCGAGACCCTACGGTTTCGTCTCTTTCCCATCCGACACGTTTCATGGAGCGGCCCGTCCCCACTGCTGCTCGCTCTTGTGGTGCGTCGGGTGCTGTGGTGTGAACGCCTACCTCTTCTTCGTCCACCCACCTGTCTGTGGGCACCTGGGCCACCTTGGCGTCCCGGCGATTGTGAATGGCGCCGCAGGGAACACAGGGGCGCGCGTGTCTTTTTAGTTTCGGGTTTCTTCAGATAAAAACCCAGAAGTGGAATCGCTGGGTCGAAAGGCAGATCCATTGTCAGTGTTTTGAGGACACGCCACCCCGCTCTCCACGGTGGCTGGGGCCGTCTGCGTTCCCAGCAGCAGTGCACGAGGGTCCCCTTCCCCCGCGTCCTCGCCAGCACTTGTCACTGCTTCTCTTTCTGATGACTGCCATTCCAGCAGGTGGGAGGCGGCGCCTCGCTGTGGCTGTGATCTTCGTTCCCGTGACGACTGGCGAAGCTGAGCACCTTCCTCGGAAGACGTGTCTGCGCGGACCCCCTGTGCGCTTTTTAATCGGGTCGTCTGTTTCTCTGCTGCCGCGTGGTCTGCGTCCCTCATGTGTTCTGCCGGAAGTGTCTCTTGCAGATATCTTCCCCCACTTGGCTGGCCGCCTTTCTGCTTGGCGACTGGTTTTCTTGGTGGCCCCGCTGGCCCGTGTCTGTCTCCCCTGCCGTAGGAGGGACCCCCAGGGGACGCCACGTGAGCTGGAGCTGCGGGCGCCTGGGGCCCCAGGCACTGGCCAGTGGGAGCCAAAGCAGCTGCGGTTGGCAGCTCTCACCCACCTCCCCGGGGCTGAGAGCGGCGGCCTGTGGCCCACAGGGCGGGGCGGGCCTAGGCAGGTGTGGACAGGGTGAGGCAGAGAGGAGGAGCCACGAGAAACAGACAGGACACGGTCCAAGGATGCAGCCCAGGAACACCAGGGCCACCAGGGGCGGGGAGAGGTGGGAAGAACGCCCCCTGGAGGCCTCAGAGGGCACAGCTCCGCCGGCTTGTGGGTTTCAGACTCTGGTCTCCAAGACTGGGAGGGGATAGGTTTCCGTTGTCAGAAGCCCCCGTGTGTGGTGGTTTGTTGCAGCTGCCCTGGGACACGGGCACACACACCTGCGCCCCCCTCTCCCACTGGCCGTCCCTCCTGGGTGGTCTCCATGGAGACCGGGAGGCCAAGTGTGGGCATTTGTGCCTTCGGCACCGTCCATGTGCTCACTTGCTTGTTGATGTATTTTGGGGTTTTACGGCCGCCCGACCCGCAGGCAGCTGGCTGCAGGAAGGACGGGGACAAGTCGAGCCAGACATGGCACCTGCTCTCCAAGAGAGGCTGGTCGCTAGGGAAGGAAGGCGGGAGCAGAGGAGGTAGGACAGGACACAGGATCTGATGCCTCCCAGGGTCTCAGACATGGGGACAACCGGCACGTCAGGACATGGCTCCTGGGCTCAGCTCCGAGGACCTCAGAGCGGGGCTGGGCTTCTTCTCTGGGCTGGTCCCTCTGTGTCCTGCTTGGCTGGGCGTCTGCACCCGGCCCCCCATCTTTCTCCAAAGGCCGCTTTCTCTTCATCTTTCTGCGCTCACAGCCACAGCAGTGCCTTGCGTTTCTGAAGAGTCTCCCTCATTTGTGTTTCTCTCCGTCCGGAGGGATTTCGGAGCCTTTCATCTCCCGCGAACACGAACACGCAGGCTCCAGCGGAGCAGCCGCTGACAGCGGTGTCTCGCCTCGTCGGGAGCTGGGGCCTCGGCTGCTGGCGACCTAATTGCGAGCCCCTCCCCCCACCCCTGCAAAACGTCCAGTTGTTGTGGTCTCCCGATTGAAAACCTTAATCCAATAGAAAACACATTGTGCTGTTTCATGGGGAAGCCTTAGCCCGCTAATTCCAGAACCTTCTCTTAGTTCCAGGGTCCCTGGGGTGTTTCTGGCTCCGAGCTCGGTCTCACGCCGTGACTGCACACAGCCCGTCCCCCTCTGGACACACTCTAAGAGCCACTGTGGCTGGCGGGGAGGCCCCCTTTGCTCCAAGAGCCCCTTGATCTCCTGGTTCTGTGAGGCAGGACAGCGCGCGCATTCCTCCCCTCTGCTCCCCAGGCTGTGTCACACTCTGTCCCTGCCCTCCGTCCCCCGGGGAACACCGCCCTGTCCTCGTACAGCCCCTGCCTCAGGGACACCTGCCCCCACAGGGCAGACGGAGCAGCTGCCCAGGAACAGGCTTGCCAGCCTGTGCAGATGCACTGGACATGGAGGCAGTGACCTTGACTGCTGACCCGAAGTCATGGCCATGGGGCAGCCAAGGCTTGGTGGATGGGCGGGAGGGATGCGTTTCCTGAGCACACAGAACAAGGACGTCCGGCGCCCCGTGCAGACCACCCAGGGTTTCCCCACCAACCTGGAGCCCGTCGCCTCTTCCTTTGTTGGAAGTCACGTAAAGAACTGTGAGTGACACCGAAGACAGGAGAGGGTCCCCTGTGGGCCCTGTTGTGTGGGACACTCCTCCAGCCTCAGAGTCCAGGGCACACAGGCATCGGTGAGTGACCTCAGGGACATCCCGGACAGGGGTGGGTGCAGGGCCCCGGTGCCCCTATGGGCCTCCGAGGTGAGAGAAGGGCCCCGCAGCACGGGGAGTGTGGTGAGGAGGGGAGGCCTGGCTGAGGGCCCTGCCACAGTGCTCAGAGGACCAGCGGGGGACCCTCTGCCAGCTCTCTGGGGAGGAAGGAGCAGAGGGGACGGTGTGGTAGGAGGGACAGGGACGTTCGCAGATATGGAGGATGGGGGCCAGGCTGCCCGTGGGTCCTGAGCAGGTGAACTCAGCTGGGTCCCAGGGCACAGGGACGTGACATCAGCTAAGAGCTGGCTTCAGAGCCACGGTCAGCTCCACGGCAGCCCTCAAGGGTGTGGTTGTCCCGCTGATGTGGCTCCTGTGGCCGATCACTTGGTGGCATTTCCTGGCTCACTCAGTCCGAGGGCCTGGATGAGTCTCCTTCATCTCTTGAGGTCCGAGATCTTCTTCAAGGCTCACCCACACTGTGGGCCATGAACCCAAGAAGCTTCTAAGTCAGCCTTGCTTGGGGGCAGCAGGTGGGAGACCCCCGTGCTTCCCGGGGGCATGTGAGCTCCTGGAAAGGGTGTTTGTTTCTGAAGCCAGCGTCTGGTAGACGCAGACACCGCCCACCTGCTCTCACCATTGCTGTGAGTCCTTCTGCTCGGACTCTCGGTCTGCACCCCTCCCCTCTTCTGGGGGGCAGAGGGGCTGTGTGCACTCGGGAGTGTCGCTGGTCATGGGCAGCTTGTCTGGCCTGTGTGGAGGCCCCCGTGGAGGGGAGGCACTGTCACAACCCTGGGAGACGTGGCCAGAACAGTGTCCTTGGTGACAGTAGGTGCCCACCATCGCTGTCACGCATTACCTGGCAGGCCGCCCCTCCCCCGTCCATGGGCTGCTTTGTACAGAGACGTTGCCAGACTCTCACTGGCCCAGTCCACACCCCTGCGCCCGCCCGTCCTCGAGTCTGGTCCCCACAAAGCTGCCTTCATTGGCTTTTCAAAGTCAGTTGCCAAGATCTAAAACCACAAAAGCAAAGAAATTAGTTCAGGAAACATCCAAGAACCGAGGGCCTTGTTCTCAAAGCTGGAGTCCAAATTCGGCTCTGTTTGGCTCCGCGTGGGATGCCGTAGCTGAGCTGCTCGTAGGAGTTGGGCTGCGGGAGTGTGCCGGGAGTGAGCCTTGGCCCTTGGAGAGCTGAGGAGAGCAGTGTTTTATCCGCTCCGTACAGGAAACCGCCTGTTAATGGAGGGCGTTTATTGTCACCTCCTGAGGATTAAAGGCATTAAAGATGTTTGATACTTAAAATTATGTTTATATTCTCTGTGAAAATGTGATAAAAACCGTGGGGAACCTGCCTTCTGGAGAGAGCCCCGAGCTCGGGACACGTTGCCTGGGAGACGGAACGGCGGCTGCCCTGTCACAGGCAAGGGTACAGCCGGCTGGCTTCTGCCCACCCATCCATCCGGAGGTGCGGCCCTGCTGCTCTGCCCTCCCTTCGGGCCGGGCCGGGGCCCTGGGGGTCAGCAGGAGCCTGGCCAGCCCCTGCCCACACCAGCTAGCACTCGCTCACGTCTGATTTGCTCACAGGCCAGCGAACGGTGTCAGCGGGTGCGGCCTCAGAGATTCTGATGAAGCACTGGAGAAAGGACAGGCTGGCGGCTTCAGCGTCTGTGCAGTTTGCTGATGCAAAGGACTCTGGGAGAGCGGGGGGCCCATGGGGGGCCCGGGGTGCCTCCTAGGAGCCTGCAGGGATCCGAGTGCAAACGAGAGCAGCAGCTGTGTTTCTGGCTGGAGCCTGGGCTGGTGACGCTGTTTTCGGGCAGTTGTGTTCACGCCGGCCATCCGCTCGTCCACTGTCCACGCGTGCGAGGGCTGGTGGGGCCGCTGTGGTGAGCATGCCTGTCCCTGACGCTGAGACTCGCCGCTCCCTGCGGGCAGGGCCCCAGAATGTCCCCCGGGAGCAGCCGTGCACGCCAGGAGCGACGCCGTGTGACTGGGCTGTGGGGAGAAGCTGGGGGCTATGGCAGAGTGCCTGGTGCCCGGTTCGTCAAGCGTCTGTGTGCCCACAGCCCCAGAAACACACCCTCTCAGGGAGGACCCGGCCCTTCCGGATGGCGAGGTGCTGGGCTGTGGCCCAGGCTGGAGCAGAAGTGTCCGGGGACCTGGCAAATCTGCAGGGGTTGCAGGGGGTGTGGGGTCACTGAGGCTAGCAGAGGGTGGTGGCCCAGTGCTGGCTGCACAGCTGGTCAGGTGTCAAGTGCCAAAGCCACGGAGGAGGCACTGAGGCAGCCCCTGCACGGCCTGGGTGGGGGGCATGTTGCTGGCAGTGTGGCCAGTGGGGTGGCCTGTCCTGGAGTCCCTCTGCTGCACTTCCCCAGCTCTGCCTCTGTCCCCTCACCTCCAAATGGGACATTGTGGTGCTTCCCGCAGAAGGAGAGGACACTGCTGAAATGCACCAGCTGGTCCAGAACAATTGTCTATCCACACCCTTGTCCTGTCACTGCTGTCCCTGGGGGCTGGGCCAGGCTGTGTCCTGTGTGGCAGGTGCTGGGAAGCTGTGTGCAGGGCAGGGTCCAGCAGGGCTGCCGCCCGGCTGGTCACTCTCACCGTCTGTCTCCCCCTGCGTGTGAACTCAGCGGAGGCATAGCTCTGGGGGAAGGTGCCGCCTGCCCGCAGCCGCTCGCCACGCTGGGCCCATGGGAGGGAGGGAGACGGGTGACGAGAGGGAGGGGCTTGTTTTCTCCTCATTTCTCCCCTCGTGGGGCCACCAGGGCCCTGACCTTTCCGTGAACTCATCCTTGCACGAGACGGGACCTGAATAACATCCCTGAACTTGCAATGATTACTAATGAAGCTAGCTAAGGGCAACCAGAGAGCCCTCGCTTTCCCACGAAGACGGTGGGGTAACTTCTGACACAGGGAACAGCGAAAGGGCAGCGTGCTCAGGGACAGAACGCAGCCTGACTGCGGGGATCAACGGGACATGCTTGGCAGCGGAGCGTTGCCCTCACGGGAGGCGAGTCGATCCCGGTGTCCATAGCGAAGGCCACACAAAGAGGGGAGTGACCCCCGCCCCCGGACATGGAGAGAGCAGGCCGGTGTTTCTGCTTCGGCTCCTCTTTGACAGGGTGTGAGGTGCAGAAGTTCATTTGTGTCTTGGGTTTTGCTTTTGTGAGTCTATGCTCGTAAGCAGAAGATACACCTGTACACGGAAATACATATTTACACACATAACATACATGTGTGCCAAACCAAAGCAGGCCTGGCCACCCGACATGGCAGAGCCAGACCCTGAGCACTGGCCCACGGTGCGGGAATGAGGACCATCCCAGGGAGGGCGCCAGGCCTGGGGCACGGAGAGCTGGGGCTCGAAACCCCAACGCCCGGTAGCTTTCAGTCAGGGATTCTGAAGGGGAAGACTGAGGGTCAGGGATCAGGGGTCAGTGGTTGCTGGCCAGGCAAACCTCAGCACCACAGACAAAGGAAAAACAACTTGTGTTCACCTTCTGAGGCCTCTTTGGTGAGGACGGTGATGCGCCCCCTCCCTCGGTGACTGAGCACCCAGCCCAGGGCGTGCAGGCGGCGTGGGGGCAGGCGTCAGAGGCAGAGCTGAGATTGCGCATTGTGAGGAGGGCGGGTGTGGCGCCCGACTTTCCTTGGAGCAGGGTCCCCCACAGACAGGTGCCAGGGCATCAGTGCCCCCAGCACCTTGTGGCTCAGGTTGGAAGTCAGTTTCCTACAGGTGAGTGGCCCCCAGAGGGAGGGCCTGGGAGCCCTGGTCGCAGACGCAGCCGGTTCTGCTTGACCCCTGAGGGTGGGTGGGGAGGGCAGGGAGCCGCTGGAGAGGGAGGAGAGGAATGTTCTGGAAGAGGGGATGGTGGCAGGAGTAGTGGGTGTTTCCCGGGTGTCAGTGTGTCAAATGCTGCCGAGCAGCCTGTGTGTCCTGTTCCATCTAACCTGAAACCCCAGGACGAGGGGACAATCACCTTGAGTGAAAGGAGTGGCCAGAAAATGCACGGCGCACGGTTCTGTCTGTGGGGGGCGCTGTGCGACGCAGACGGGTCTCTGGGGACGGATGGCAGGTGCACCTGGGCTGGGGTTGGCGCCAGGGCTGGACATGTCCGCTATCTCCACGGGGCAGGCGGTGTTGCCGATACAGAAGTTTTTCAAAACCGACTGCATGGAGCACGGTGGCTCCGGGCATCCATCACCCTCCACACTGCTCTGCGGGCGTCTGTGGGGGCCGCTGGTTAACTAGCATGCGTAAACGCCTCTGACACTCTCCCCTCCCCCACTGCCCCCACCCTGTCCCGTGGGGGTGGGGGACGAGCGGCTGTGTGTGGCTCAGCGCTGGCCGAGGGACAAGTGGAAGGGCGCGAGGCAGGGGACAGCGCAGCCCAGGCCCTGTTGGCCACCGGGCGCCTGGCGGTGGCAGAGATGCTGCCTGGCAATCGATTGAGTGTGAAAGTCACCCTGGGCTTGGCGCCCGCGGGTCACCGTGGAGGCAGAGGAAAGCCGTGGGGCTGCGAGACGCCCGGGAGAAACAGCTGCCTGTGATTTATGGTTTTAATTAAGAGCTTTTAAAGCTCCAATTAAAAAGGTACACGAGCATTTAGTATTTAAGAAAAATGCCTTTGTGTTTGGGTCAATTGGAGAACATAAAATAAAATGAGATACATATTTCTCGTCAGAAGCTTCACGTAGGAAAGCGATGTACATAATTAAAAACCGAGTTTAAACTGATTTGGGTGTAAGGGCCCTATCGTGGGGGTGGTGGCTGAGGGGGCCACGGCTCCCTGTGTTGCAACTTGGCTGGACCTCAGATTCACCCCTGATGAGGCTGCCGCCCAGGGGTGGGGGGTGAGCCCGCAGCAGGGACACCCTGGGCGCACAGGGGGTCCTCCACACAGACAGACCTGCTCCTGGGACGCCGCTGGTCTGCTTGGCGTTGTCCCTGGCATGTCTCTGTGGGGACTTCTGTGAACTGCACCAGGTCCCCGTTCTGTACTGACACCCGGGTCTGCCATGCTCACGAGCTCCGGGACGTGGCGTCCTGAGGACGGTCACTCACTACGCCTGAGGAGGTGCTGCTGCTTTGCTCCCTGGCGGGGCCAGGAGGGCCTGCATGTTGGCAGTGCAGGCCTGCAGGAGGGCGGGTGCATGTGGCCAGGAAGGGTGCCAGACCCCCGGACACAGGCTTGCTGAGCCCAGGGCTCCAGACCCGGGCTGGTGGCCAAGGAGGGGAATGGACGTTGGGACCAGGAGCAGTGCTCCCGGCTCAGGAGAGTGACCCAAGGCACAAGGACTGCGGAGCCGGGAGGCGCCAGTGGCCCGAGAGCTGAGGGGGACAAAGCAGCCCTGGGTGGGACGTCCTTCTGAGAAGAGAGCAGGCAGTGCTCGGAGAATGACGACCAGTCACCGGGATGGAAGACGGAGCTCAGAGGGGCTCCAGCTGCCCCGACGGCGGCGGTTTGAGCGCCAAAACGAAGAATGACAGTAATGGAGGGCAGCGAGCGGGAAAGATAAGCAAGCATCCATGCAGTTCTCCAGAACATGTGCGCACGGACAAGAGGAAGCTCTCCCTTTCCCTTCCCTAGGCGGGGGAGGGGTGGGGGCGGAAGCTGCCCTGCGCCCTCCCAGCGAGAGGCTGCTGTGGACAGGTCACTGGTGGAGGCTGCGCAGTTGGGTGAGAGCAGGAAACGGGGAATTCGCATCATCTCGAAGTGTCTCCCCAGGAGCGCCAGTCGGCTGCAAAGGAAAAACAAGAACTTCACGGTGGGGTCCTTCTATGGGACCAAACCTGGCGTCGCCAACATCCCCTCCTCAACACAGCCGGCTGTCCTGCTGGGACTGGCCCAGCCACCACCTGCCCCCGAGCCCTGCACACACCTGTCAACTCCATTACGAAGTCCCCCTTCCCCTCCCCCCCCCCGCCCCCAGGTTCCTCGGCGTGGGAGGGCATTTCCTCCCTGCGTCCCACCCAGACATTGGTCTCACCTCCATTCACCTGCGTTCCCAGGTTGTCCATCCACTCCAGCATCTCTGGGCAGGTCTTACCTGAGACACTCTCGGGGTTTCCTGGTCTCGAGACTCCTCCGTGCACAGTGGGGCTGGACGATGGGGAACGTTTCTCGTCTCTCTGCCTGGTCTTCAGCACCTCACCCCAGTGGGCGGAACCCCGGCCCAGTCCCCACCTCCCGACTCTTAGATACTAGATACGGGCCTCACCTGATGGACACACCTTGCTGATGACTCTCACTCCCCAGACAAACAAGCCAAAGGCAGCACAGTGTCCAGGGGCCTGCAGGGGACCAGGCGGGTGGCATCGTGTGCTCCGTCAGAGGTATGGCTCCCTGCCTTTCCGATCAGGGGGGTTGGCTCTGTCTCTACCCTGAGGGTGCCCTGGGCTCCTGGATGTTGCAGGTCCTCGGACCTGTGGGGAGACCTCTGCTCGTGGTCTGGAGGGCCATTTCCACAGGGCGTGTGTGCTACAGGCGAGGGGTCCCGCCCACTCAGTGCTGGGCGTGGAGAGTGCAGCAGTTTCCCGGAAACCTGTCACTGATGTGGGGTAACTGTGTCTGTTCTGGGTGTTCCATTTGTCTGAGAGCAGCTTCTCGTCTGTGACCCGGGGAGCCTGCATTTCCGTTTCACCAGGTTTAAGCGGCTGTGAACAAGAATAACAAATCTTACACCACATGAAATTGCTAGAAGTGAGACGAACAGGTGCGTGGCTGGCATCTGAACGACTTTGAACTGTGAACTTCTGTGCACAGCAAGGAAACCGGGCCATTTCTCTGTGGGGTGAGCCGCGGGTAACGCAGCTGGATCTGCTTGGAAGACACCCCTTACCGGTGTCATGTCCATAATTAGGAGGAGCAGCCAGAAGCGCATCTTCACATAATGACGTTCCAGGGCGCGAATGCATTGCATCGGTGCACCTGTGGCTTCTTAACGTTCAGCCTGAGAAAGGCCTGTCGGAGACAAGAGGCTGCAGTTTTGAAGTGGAATCACAGAAAGCGGCTTTAAGGGCTTAAACTTTGTTTTGCAAAGTCGTGATTTTGACAGGCAGGGGCTGGTAATCTTATATAAATACATGTATAAACATGCAGTCACCTGCTGTCACAACCCTATTCAAATGAGCTGGGCTTCCAGCTTGGTAGACATTCACTCTAATGGGACTGGGAACTCAGGAAGGAGCCGGATTCTCAGTGGGTGTGGGTGTCCCCTGCTGGGTCCCTGAGTCTCACAGCCGATCTGTCCACTCTGATCTGACTCAGGCCCCCCCCTCCCCACCCCAACCCCACCCTCGGACCTCTCAGGCTGCCCCTCTCCTGTGAATGCCCCCTTTAGGAGCCTGCTCTCTGACCCCAGGCTGCCCTCAGGACACATGTCCTTCCTCACACCCCGCAGACTGAGAGAGGCCCCTAACCTCCTAGCCGTTTGGTGGCCCTTCCATACCCTCTGTCCTCCCGATAGAACCTTTGCTCCTTCAAGTCCTCTGCCACCCACGAACGCACCTGTCACACGGCTGCCCTGCACCCACCTGTGGCTCCTGTTCATTGAACAGGTCGGCACCTGCCCACATACGTGTCCACCATCTCAGCCACCTCAACATAGAACCTTCCATGCCTCGGTGGTCGCCAGGTTCTCCAGACCAACAATAGGACTGTGTGCACATGTAGGTACGCATGTGCACATGCATGTGTGTGTGTAAGGAGACCTATTATAATGAAGTGGCTCACGTGATTTTGGAGGCCGACACGCCCCGCGCTCTGAAGTGGGAGCCAGCAGCCTGGAGACTCAGGATGGTGCGAATGCCAGCAGGCTCCAGGCCCAGGGAGAGCTGACGTTTCCGTTCAAGTCTGAAGGCGGGAGAACCTGGATGTCTCGGTGGCAGGAGGCAGCGCCCCCTTTTCCGGGGGGACATCTGTTCCACTCAGGCTGTCAGGTGACTGGGCAAAGCCCGCCGCACTCAGCCCCGATCTGGACTCCCTCTCGTCCAGGAACACCCCCACGGATGCCCCAGGAGGGTGAGAGTGATGTCCGGTGCCCTCTGCAGTCCAGTCCTCCTGTCTGTTATGGACTGAGCCCCCCAGACCACGGACTGTCACCACCACCTCTGGGCCCTACCCTGGTCCCTGGGCCACCGCCCTCTCTGTCTGCACTTCCCACTTGTGTACACGGTCCCCCCCAGACTCCGTCTCTCCCTCAGAAGCTCCGCTTGCCTGCCCCTACCACCCTCACCTGGGAAGGCCTCTGCCCAGGCGCCTCCACGCCAGCCTCCCCACCACCTGTGCCCAGTGGTGTGCATCTCAGCTCGTCACCTCCAGCCTCCGGGGCCAGATACACTCACCTTCAGTCTCCTCTGTCGTTTTTGTGACTTCTGCTCAGAACCACTTTCCTGGTTCTCCGGGAAAATAGATGGTCAGGAGGACACACTCCATTTCCCCGCCCAGCCTGCCGGTCTCCGTGCCCTCCGCCCGGGCCAGTCGGCTTGTCTGCGACTGAACCCACGCACGATGCTGCGTCACCTGAGGAAACTCCAGCCATTCTGCTTATGCAAGATTTCTTGTCCCTTCACTCTTACAAAATCATTAAAAGAGATTTTTCAAAGGCAAAACAAAAATTGAAAAACATCAGTAAAGTGGAAGGACAGGTACAAAAGAAGAAAACGTAGGGAACGTGTTTGGAGCGGGGACGCACCCGTGACACACACGAAGGATGCGCCCCCCCCACCCCCCATGCCCAGGAGACAGCGGCTGCTGGGTCACAACTAAACTCACCCAGACGAGTTTGCAAGAGGAAACAAACAGAGTGAGGGTCTGAAAAGAAAGCTGTTTTCTTTTTAAGTCTTTGTTCTCAAAAGGGAAGTGTGGGCTGTGTTATTAGCATCAGACAAAGGCGATTTGAAGGTCATTGAGGGAAATAAGGAGGCACATCTCAGTTCAGCAAATGGAGGACAGCTGCTTCGGGGTCGTCCTAGTCCTGGGTCCTCAAAGCCGGAGCCTGGAGGCAAGGGCTTGGCTGCAGGCGGTTTGTCGGAGACACAGCCGGGAGATGCGAGTGTGTGAGGAAGGGAGTCGGATCGGGAGAGGCCGCTGCGGGAGTGAGTAGCCGGGTCTCCGGAGAAACAGCCAACAGGGTCGCTATCTCTCTCTGTGTCCACCCACCTGCCTACCTACCTGTCTACATCTATTATCTCTATCTATCTACCTACCTACCTATCTATCTATCATGTATCCGCCATCCAAAGAGACATTGTAAGGCATCAGCTCACACAATTATGGAGACTGAGTGGCTTCATTATATCCTGTCTGGATCATATCATATGCAAAAATTAACTCAAAATGGATCCTAGGCCTCACTGCAAACCTAAAACTATAGAACTCTAGAAGAAAAAGATAAAAGAAAACCTTTATGATCTCGGGTGATGCCAAAACTGTCGAGGATTTGACACCCAAAAGACAATCCACAGAAGAATAAAATGGTACTCGGGACCGTGTCAGCTGAATAACCCTGCTCTCTGAGATGCACTATTGCAAGAATGAAGGGCCAAGCAACAGACTTGGATAAAATATTTTCAAAATCGCATATTTGAAAAAAATACCTGTACACAGAAAATATGAAACTCAAAATGGAACAAAAGAAACAATCCAGTTTGGAGAGGGCAGAAGATCTGACCATCCACTTCAGAGAGATGACGCTCAGATGACAGAGGAGCCCGAGGAGAGGCTCTCGGCGTCAGCGGTCATTAGAGACGTGGGCTTCGAGCCAGGTGAGCGACCTTCAGGTGGTGGCCGGAGTGCAAGGCACTGAGACGGCTGGACGCCCCCGTGCGGGACGGAATTCGGGGCGGACGCGTCTCATCACAAGTGGACACGCCCCTGCTCTGTGCCCCAGCCCTGCCCCGCCCCGTGTGTTTACCCGAGAGGAATGGAGGCCACGTGCGCACGAATTCTCCAACCAGCTGCGGCACATTCATCATGCCACGGAGAACACTCAGCAGTACAAAGGAATGAGCTTGTAATAAATTACAATGTCATGGTCAAATCTCAAAATGATTGTGCTGAACGGAAGAAGGCAAGACTTGCCCCCTCCCCCCGGAAAATGGCCTTCAGTGCGGCTGATCCCTCTGTAAGATCCGCAGGTGGCACGTCTTACACCTTGCATGCATCCAGAGAGTGGGGGGACTGGGGCGGGAGGGCAGGTGAGCAGCAGAAGCTGCGGACTCCTCGCCCAGGCAGAGGCCCTTTCTCCTCGTGTCCTCTGACTGTTGGGGGCTCTCTCTCGGGCCTTCCTAGATTGAGGTCCCCACCCCCGGCACCCTGCGCTGGCAGTGCCTCAGGCCAGGTGTGTCTGGTGCACGAGGAAGGAAGGGCAGTCACAACCCGGCTGCTCCTGGTGGGTTTGCTCCTGGGGGCTACGCAGCTTCAGCACTGTGCACCCTACACCTGAGCTTTCGGGGGCACTGTCTCACGCAGGTGCAGGCGTCAGGAGCCCCAGGGCAGAATCACAGCAGCCTCGGCCTAAGCAGCAGCCCTGTCACACCCAGGCCCCAGACCACCACGGCCACTCTGCAGAGGACAGGGCCCAGTGGGGCAGGGACCAGGTGGCAGTGTCCTGTCAGACGCAAGGCGGGAAGGGAGCCAGACCCCGCAAACGCAGGCAGCTCTGCCGGAGCTCTGGACTCACACCCCAGCGCTGCTGTCTGCCCAGGTGGCCTCAGTGGCCATTCTAGGGTCTGAGGACAATGAGTGTGACTCTCTCACGAGGTCCTGGCGGTCCTGGCTGCGTCTGCATTGGCACCTTTGACGGCTGAGGCGCCAGTGGAGGGGACTCCGTGAGGGGTCTGCACTAGTGAGCCCGGTGGCTCCACAGGAGGTGCTGTTCCCGAGTCTTCCTGTGCGCTACCGAGGGTTCCTGCGGCCAGGACTGCAGAAGCCAGCCCCAAGTGCTGACCGGGCCCGCTCTGCCCTCTGTCCGTCCTTGCCCTTGTCCTCTTTCTTCTCTGCTCTGCACCTGCAAGGACACGCCATGTCCTGTGACCAGGCACAGCCCGGGCTTCTCTCCCTGCACCCCAGTGGCTCCCTGTCCTTTGGGCCCAAAAGAATCCGGTGCCTGGAGAAACTCTGACTCGGAAAAACCTAATAACCAGCTATTTTTTAATAAATGACGAGGCTTGACGGGAAACAAGATTGAACGTCCTTGTTGACAAATCCCCGTTTTGAGTGGTGTGAATGTTTCCCTTCGGGACTCTGCATAGGAACGAGGCTCAGGAAAATGAAACCGCTATTTCTTTGTGCAAAGCTGCTCCTGGTTTCAAAGGAGGCGGGAAGCCTCTCGGCCGCTTCCACATCCGAGCAGGTTCAAGCCTGCCACCTGCTCTGTGACCTGCTCCCTGTGGCTGTCCTTCTGGGGGCCCAAATGACCCGTGCCCCCTGAGCCCTGCTGCAGGTCTGATGCTGACCCCGCAGACCGTGGGGCCTGGTGCCGAACTGAGTAACAAGACCCCCCCAAACATTGTACAGACCCCTGAGGACCCCGTACGTTTAAACAGCAGCCGGCCTGCAGACTCGGAGTGGGGTGTTCCTGGCGTGGTTCTTCCCAAGCCCTGGAATCAGCATTTCTCCAAAGGCCTCTGTCCCTTCAGTGGAGATAATCTTTAGGGGCCCCAACTTGGGTGTTTATTGTACTAGATTTCATTGTTTTGGGCCCTTCCAGATAAACAAGCTGGAAGATACGTTTTACAGGGAAAAACCCCACAAGGCTGTAAATGCAGATCGCTGCCTTGGGGTATCCTCTCTGCCTGTCCCTCCCGGCTGTTCTCTCTGTGTGGCCATTACATGGACAGGTGGCGGGTGCCTAGAGTGCCCCTCACTTACAACATACGATATACTGTTCACACTCACACACGTATGAGTGTGATCCCCTCCAGCCTTCGGTCTGCATTCCTTTGTTAAGGAAATGGGGCCGAGGCCACCCACCCGCCGTGCCTGCAATGGGGTGGCACCAAATGACAGGGTGGACGGCCACCTAGGAGACGTGACGGCCACAGGCAATGTCCAGCGTGTCTGGTACAGACTCGAACCACGGCCTGTGCGAGGGCCTCCGTCAGACAGCAGGGGACACGTCCGCACGGGCTGGCGCCAGCTGGTGGTGAGCAGTTGCTCAGGCTCATCGTCAGTTTTGGTGATGGCCCCGCTGTGAGCAGGGATGACGTCTGTCTCCCCCTCGGTCCAGGGGTGCACTGAGACCAGGCAGCTCTGGGTGTCTTTCATTCCCCTCTGTATGCACCGCTGCCCCGCCCAGTTCTGGACCCTGGGGTGCCCACCCACACAGCATCGGGGGCACCCACGAGTGTGGCTCTCCCTGGTTTGGCCAACAGAACGCACTTTTGGGGTCCGAAGGCAGGACGAGGCTGAGTCCGGTGCTGGCCTCTCAGCCACTGCCCCAGCACACGGTCCGGTGTGGAGCCGTTCACACAGTTTCACTGGAAGAAACAAACCAAGAGGAGCAAATGGAGGGGTCACGAACTCAAGATTCTAAAGATGCCATTTCTCTCTCAATTAATCTGAAAGGGAAGCCCAGTCACCGTCCCCAGGCACCTCTCGAGGCTGTCCAGAGAGAGCAGGCAGTGCAGGCAGGGATCTCTGTGGCCTCAGGGACTACCCGCTTGGGAGATTGGACAGTGTTTCCTGGAGCCGAAGGAGAGAATGACTTGATCGGGAGGGTGAGCGGGGGTGTGTGTGGAAAACCCCAGGAAGGACACCTGCTCCAGGTGGCAGATGGGAATGCTGTAGGTGCTGGGTGTCTCTTCAATGGGAGAGAGAGAGGCCAGGTTGTTCGGGAGCAGGCAGCGGGACAACCGAGGGCGTCTGTGGAGACACAGGTAGATTCAGTTCTCTAACCGTAGAAACAGAGAGTTCTGGATCGAGTCCACATCTGAAGAGGAGAGGCACACATGCACCACAACTGGAGGAATAGAAACGGGGGCTCCTCCAGACAACCTGGAGCCCGGCCCGGCTAGAAACGGGGGGCTCGAGGACAGGAGTGTCTGGGGCAGCTGAGGCTCGAGGTGCACCCACCTGCTCCACCAGTGGCTGGTCTTGGCAAAGGGGCACGTGGCTCTGCACTCCAATTTTTCCATTTCTGAAGTGGGAATGACAGGCTCCCTGCCGTGCAGGGTCACCTCGGAGAAGACACGTAACTGGCTGAGGTCGCGGAGCATCAGAGCCCTGGTGGCCTCGTATGCACAGCTAAAGGCAGGCGCAGCCAACCCTGACGCTGAGCAGGGAGCAGGGGGACCTGTCATTGCTCAGGACGGGCCTGCATGTCCCACACTGATGCGCTTTCCCTCTGGAAGGCCATTCCTGCTGTCCCTTTGTGCGCGTGCACAGCCACATGGCAGCTGGCCGTCACCGAAGCTGGGGGGACCGCCAGGCTTCCTGGGCAGGAAATGGCCTCTGGCCCCGCCAGCCTTCCCGTCTGTTCATGGGGCTCCGGGTGCTGTGGGTGCAGTGTTGGAACAGAAGGACTGGACATTTAGCACCGAATCCTCTACAAGGACACATCTGCAGCTCCACGGGAGGGGGAACCGAGGACAGGGGGTCCTCCACCCATAGCCACGGTCCTCTCAGGAGAGTGGGGTGTTGGGTCATTTATTGCATTGATCTATTTATTTTCTGCTTTTTTTGGGGAAGGAACAACATCTTTGAGTTGCTTGCACTGTGAAACATTGTTAAACAGCAAGCCCGCATGGGTGAGCGCTAAGTAGGAGGGACAGCTCACCTGCCGCAGGTGAGGAGGGCTCCCTGCAGGAGGCCGCGAGAGAGGCTTGTTCCGCTGGGGCGCGTCTCTCTCTGGAACAATGAATGTATCTACTACTCTGTAAGTTTTGCCCATTGGTCTAATCCGCTGGGCCTCCTAAGACTGTTTCCATAGGTGCCTCTCGGGGTGGGGGCTGCTGTCCTGTCTCCGAGGCTGAGGCCCCTAAGGGGGTCAGCCTCCCCGGGAGGGGCACAGGGACATCCCCCCCAGTGGGGTTTGCTCCTGGGACCCTGCCTGCATCGCTCACAGCCCACGGTGAATTCTAAGGAGGCCACACTCGGGTGCATGAAAATGTCACCCACCGTCCAAAACTTGGCTTTGCAACACCGGGACTTTCCCGAAAACTTCAACAGTAATTCTTTCTCGGATACAAAGTTTTGGGATATTCCTGATGACATAGAATGTGTCCCTTTCTTGTCATTTCTGGCCGATGATCCGGCATCATTGAATTTCACCGTCCAGAGGGGACGTTTTGGGAAACAGGCCTGGAAATCGCATCTCGGGTGAAGTTTAATATGAACGACAGACAGCGAGGGCCACAACTTCGTTACATTAAGGGCTCGTTCGTCCCACACATTTACAGAGAGAAGGTATCTGTGGAGTCAGCTCTGCAACCTCCTGTAATTCAGATGAGCCCCTGGACGAATTGCCGTGCACCACGCCTCAGCGCCTGCTCAGGATAAGACGATGCTCTTTCTTTTTTTGAATGAAGTGCCCCTTCCCACCCTGCTGGGAGTTGCAGGTAACGAATTCTGCACAATATGTATATTGTAACATTGTCTTACTTCAAAAGGAAAAACGAGCCTGGTTTTAAAGCAGCAAACACCAGCTGAAGGAAGGATGGCGTGGCTTCAAGCCTCATTATCAGTAGGCCGAGGTCTCTAAACACGCAGCTGAGTGAGTCAGCGTGTGGCTGGGGCGAGGACCCGTGTTTTCAGGGTGAAGCTCTCCGCACCAGCGAGGTAGAGGCGGCAAGGCTCTCGCTCCATCGTATCGTGCCGTCCTGGGTGGAGACCGCGCCTTAGAAACTCGTCTAAGCTCCTCGACGATGTGCTGCAGGCGGATGGGGGCTGAGGAGGAGGCAAACCACCCCCTGATGTGGGAGCTGGCCCGAGGCCCATGTGACCTCGATGGGTCAGGACAAACAGGGCTGTCCACAGCCCCATCCGAACACAGCTCGTGGCCAGAGTCACCATGTGCGTCTGCGTACGGCGAAGTCTTTCTGCAAACCCTGGGCTCTGTGGGCTTTGCTCTGGCTTCGCGGACCCTACTCTTTGTTGAATAGATCAGCGAGCCAGCACGTCATCACAGGCCCGTGGCCTTAGAGAGGGCGGGTTTTAAAGTGTCTTTGGCAAAGCAGGTAGGCCGGTTCCTTCGGTAGGTCCCTCAGAGGGAGCCGCACCATCCTTGAGGGACGGGGGAGACTCACGCACACCCGAGAGAGGCTGTGCAGCCAGACGCACCGCGTGGTCCCCCAGCAAACGCGAGCAGCAGGCGTGGAGGTGGTCCCAGCCTCTGGTCCCCGGCCTTGGAGGTCTGGAGCGGCCACCACGACCGCAGTGGGATTCCTGACAAACAAACACTGTCCAGCGGTGTCCTCTGGGGACGCGGCGCCCCGGCCTGTCTAACGAGCCGTGACAGAACCTCCCGACAACGCTGTTGGCCGACACGTCCCCGGAGTAGAGCCTCCCGGGGCTGAACCCCATGTCAGTGCCTGCGAGCCCCCACCCGACCCCGCAGCCCTGCTCCTCGCGGCCTTGGGCTCCTGCTGTTCCTCGAACCACAGCATGTCTGGCCTCTCAAGTGCGTTCAGGCCGAGCCTTCGCGGGGGACCCGCCGGCCCGTCTTCCAAGCTCCCGGTTTTCATCAGCTGGACTGTGTCTCTGCAGGCCCCGCTTCCTCGGCCCTTCCCGCGTATGCACTGCAAGTCTGCCCTCTGGTGTTGGGGGGCAGACCTTGGGCCTCTTTTGCTAGGGCTTGTCTCTTCTTGGGTTTGATGTAACAATTAGCTTCCTGGTCACGGAGAGAGTCTGCCTCCCAGCACAGGTGCGCCGGGAGTGGGGGGCGGGGGTGGTTTGTGAGCACCTGGGCCTCCCGTGCAGCGTGGCCACCTGGGGAGCGGCTGGTCCCGTCTCCACGGGGGGTGGGGGGGGTGGACCCAGCAGCAATGGAGGGGCCGGTGGTTTGCGAGGGGCTCTGGATTCATTACAATCTTCCCAAACTCCCCTGTTCAAATTTTTCATCCTCTCTTCTTCCCAGTGACCCACTTTGTACTTAAGAGACCCGCAGCGTGGTGGGTGTAGCAGCCGGCTGATGTTACAATGTAACAACCCCGAGCCAACTAGGAGACCAGGGCCTCTCGTTCGGCAGCCTCAGATTCTCCTCCGTCCTTGATCCTGTCTTACGCCGAACGTTTTTAGCTTTGAACTCGTTTTCTTTTTAAGCTTCTCCTCATAATTAGAAGCCACCCACCAGTTTCCTGTGAACGCTGCTGCTGTGAACCGCACTGAGTCAGGGTTCTCAGCTGCAGACGCTGGAATACGCTCCAGCTAATTCTCACTCATGGATTCCTTATCGGCCGTTCAGAGTGTACTGATTGCTGACAGAATTTATGGGAGGCCGAGGACACGCAGAAGTGATTCACAGGCAGGAGTGTTCAGGGTCGCCCCTGTGCTGGGTACTTCCCACCTTCCTCTGAGCAGCATGAGGGGCCTGGGGTCCCGAGCTCGGTCCCCCTAAGCAGGGAGGGCCTCTCTGGCCAGCTTGCTCCAGACACTGGAATTCTGACGGCAGCTGAAGGTGGGAGTCCAGAGAGCCTTCTCACCCTGCCTGGAGGGGAAGCGCCTGCCTTTCCACCATGCACCATGCATCTATTAAGCACCCACGGTGTGCCTGCTGCAGGGCTTGGGCACAGCTGTGAATGAGGGAGATGACGTCTCAAAAACTCCAGGGGCCTGTGTGTCACCTTGGATGGGCACAGACGCACACGGGCTGCTTTTTCCAGAAGAGGCAGGAGATGTGTGACCCAGAGCGGGAAGAACCTATGGGAACGGCTCGCCGGGGGCGGGGCAGGGGCTGCCTGGGTGGTGTGCCGGTGGGGACGTGGAGATTCGGCCAGAGGGGAGAGGAGTCTGCCTTGTTCCTGTGGGCATCTGTAGGGAGAGTCCCGAAGAGAGGACACGTCCGTGTCCTGGACTGGAGCTCAGCTTTTAATTGTCACAGACTTTCAGAGCAATCGGGCCTGCCGGTGACTTCCACTTCCTTTGATATTTTTTCTCCCACAGGAAAGGGAAAGATTTTATGGCGAGGACTTGTCAGGCACTGGGTCCTGATTGACGTCGGCATTTTTAAGAAAGTATTGCTTTTTATGGGAGCTGTCGGCTCTGGGCTCAGAAGGAGACATCTCATGCTTTGTGGCACATCCGTGTCATCTCTGTCGGCTCCAGGACCACGTTTATTGCAGGCTTATTAGTTCCAAGCGCGTGATTCACGGTATGCATCTGGAATGTGATGTCTGCAAATTTTTAAGTTTTCTACCTTTATTTCTGCTGAGAATTCCTCGCAAGACAGACACTGAAACCGAGCTGCCAGGGGCAGCTTTCCTTTGTCAGCTCCTTCTGAGGCGCGTGTGGCAGTGGGAGGAAAGCAGCCCCTTTTGTCCCCGTCCAGCTGGTCCCCAGCGAGCCCCATGCACCGGGGAGGGGTCCATGGCCGCAGGGGGGACAGACTCCCTCGCTGTCCCTCTCTTATTTACCTGTGACGTCGGATGAGCAGTAAGTGAGATGCTGTTCAGCAGCAAACCACACCCCCTGCAGCAGGGCACTTTTCGGCCCCACCACACTGGCCCACTGGCTGGGTCGGGCTGCCTTGTGGCTCAGGTCCGGGGCCGGAGTCTGTGTGGCTGCCCAGGCAGAACGTGCCGTGTCGCCTGTCTCCCACCACCAGGCAGACTGCCTCCCACACAGAAGGGGCGGCACGGGAAGGCCTACCTTCTGGGTCCTGATACACGAGTGTGCAGCGGGGTCAACAGGCACAACCTCCATGGGATCTGTGTGAGCGCCCTGGAGCCTCCAGCGTGCGCCTCCCCCTCCCCCCTTTCTGGTCCTATCGAGAAGGTGCTCCCCACAGGGATGCGTGTGCGGGCCGAGAGGCAGCTGGGAGCCCTGCCTTTGTCCCCGGAGATGTGCAGGACAGCCGCGGCCAGTGCGGGCACCTACCAAGAACTTCAGATGAAATCTCTCCGTTCCTCTTTCTCCCATACCCCAGGTGGCTCCCATTGGCAGAATTCTTTGGTTTTCAGCATTGTTTCACGGGCTTCCTTCAGCTCTCCTGATCTTCCCCGAGTCTGCCACAGGGAGTGTCAAAATCAATTTTTTCTAAAGCAGTGAAGCCTCTAAAATAATTTCTGTGCTGTCTTAAAAAGTGTGCGTCACAGAAGCCAAGCGCCGTCCCCTGAGGGCACAGCACCGCGTCCCCCGTGGTACGTTGGAGCGCCCACGGGCCCTCGAACACACATACTTCCTGTGCTACCTGCGGACTCCAAGCGCCATCAATGCCGAGGAATTCCGAACCATGGTGTTGCGCTTTCCCTGCACTCGCTGGTCTGCGTGTGAGACCGAAAAGCATCACTCCCCAGGGGAACCTCCAACCGCAGGTCGCTGGTCTCTCACCACATGTCCTGTTTGATGAATGCCCCGCCAGGAAGGCAGAAGCGCTCAGCCTGTGCGCTCAGCAGTGGGGGCTGGCCCGGTATTCCGGGCCGGCAGGTCCTCAAGTGGCGACGTTCGGTCGTGGGGAGGATGAGGCTGCAGAGGCTCCACTCCACTCCGCTCCCTGTCGGCCTGCCTGTGCTGGGTGGTCTCGGCGCCCAGCCCCAGCCCTGGAGCTGACCGATAGCGTGGAGTGAGGGTGTCATCAGCGCCCAGTCCCAGGACCGCATCTGGCTCTGGGTTCCTTGTTCACTGAGTGTGGCCACCAGTGCCTCTCAGCTGCCTCACCGTCCTCTCTTGGGAGTTGAAGCTCTGAAGACACTGCCCCAGGGTGCAGTCTGGCCTCCTCCCCCTTCACCTGCAGAGAGAAGGCGTTGACCGGAAGGCTGTTTTAGGGGCCGGCCGGTGCGATTGCTAAGAACCGTCACACAGCAGTGACAGCGAGCGAGAACGTTTTTGTCCTCGTGAGTGTTGGGGAACTCAGCTCCGCCTGCATCACTGAAGATAACCCTGTGTTCACGCCTGCACATCCAGGCTGAGTGTGTGCGTGCATTTCTGTCTGTTCTAAGACACGACTCATCGCTCGAAGGAGATCAGTTCAGTCGTTTATGGCTCCTCGGGGTGCTGGTCCCCGAGGGAAATAAAAACACACCGGAACGCACTTCGGTGTCACGGTGACCACGTCTGTCGGCGTTTTCCTTTTCACTCTGACCACGACTTGGCGTTTCACCTGGCGCTTTGCCCGAGCGCACAGCCCTTGGGAGTGTGCGGCAACACAGGCAGTTCTGGGGAATTCCCGTTCCCGGTGGTGAGAACGTGTACTGTTTTGATTTCCTGCTCCTGCCGAGCGACTCCCTAGCACCCGCTTCTGACCCTTGACACGTGTCCCCAGGACCAGCAAAGCCCCCCTGAATCTGCCCTCCACGCGTTGACAGTTTGTTTACAGCGATGCTGGGGACCAGGACGGACATCCCTGTGACAAGATGCCAGCACTGTCCTCACTCAGCCTCAAGGCAGAGTGGCAGTGACCCGGTCACGCCGTACATGGGTGTCCGAGCAGCCTGGTCTGTCGAGAGGGGATCTCCCCACAGCTCAACCCGCTCTACTGAGCACCCACCACACTCTTCCTCGGGCTCCCAGGTGTCCCGGGCCCCTTGGAGGGGCCCTTGACCTTGAGGGGTCCGCAGGAGCCCTGGGCCCTGGGCGGGTGAGGTGCGCATGCCGGGCAAGAGGCCCTGACTGGGACACTGGTGCGTCCCGGGCCCCGGGCATTGCGTGTGGTGGCATGGGAGTGCGTGCTGGCATGCGTTCCTCCGCCTCAGGTGGATGGGAAGCCACCTGCCCGGTGGGTGCCGGGTTGTGAGGATTTCTAACAGCGACACCGAGCAGGGGCGATCGCGTGGCAGCTGCTGTTCTCCAAGTGACGTGAATGGGCCAGCACGCCCTTCGTGTTGTGTGCATGCAGGAGCCGCGGGGGCCAGGGCCTGAGCTTGGCGTCCAGCAGTGGTGGCTGCGTGGGTCATGGCCGTGGAACTCGGCGGGGCAGATGCGGCGAGGATGGGGCGTGTTTGCGTTGTGTCCTTTTACTGTGTCTCCCTGTTCAGACACAAATGTCTGCTTGTGGAAAGGATGTCCAGGATGACACTTACAGGCCAATTTCACTTCGCTCCGCAGAGCTGGGGGGCAGTGGGTGCCACGGATGGCTGCGTGCCGATGGGAATTCTGGCCTCGGCCAGGTCCGGACCTCCCAGCTCTCTCCCACGTCCTGTTCTCTGTCAGCTGAGGGGAAAGTGGACATTTTCAAAGGGGTTTGCTCTTCTGACTCTGGTCAGCTCCCATCTCATGCATGCCCTTGACCTTGTGGGACCCATGGAACAAGGGTGCCGACGCGTTTCCTATCTCCCTCCCCCCGGAGCAGTGCAGGGCTCAGAGCCCCAGCCCCTGGGCGGATGAAAACCCCAGTGGAGGCTGTCTCCCTAGAGTCTTAGGTGCCCCCCACCTCCACAGGGGTGATCAGCGTTGAACCATGCGGGGCAGCCCTGGAGCAGGTCTTCTCGGAGAGCGGGGCAGACACAGGAAGCTGCCCCAAAGAAAGCAAGCAGCACTCACCCCAGCTCCTGGGTGTCCAGGTGGGAGCACCTTCTGTCACTGGCATTTCCTGGCAACCTAGAGGTGGGCCAGGTGCTCCTCAGCTCAGAGGGGCAGGTGACAGACCCCGCCCTCTCTTGGCGAAGTGGTGGGAGGTGCCATGAGGCAAATCACTGATGAGCAGGAGAACCGGGACCCGACTGGACAGCTTCCTTGAGCCCAGGGCCCTCCTCTCGTCAGGGCAGGAACGGGGACTTCCTGTGCACCCTCCACCCCTCAGCCCCCTGTGGCCGGCCCTGCCCTATAGGGACTCCTGCTGGACGCCCCAGGACCCTTTCGCTGAACCTCTGCCAGGGAATGGCTCTTGTTCTAAGGGCAAGAAGGGCACAGGGCGCATTTCTGACCCAGGTCCAAGTTGCAAAAGAGCTGGCGGAGGCTGGGGTTCAGGGAGAGTGCCACCGCACCTGGTTTAGGATGAAACGGGGTCCGAGAGGGTCCCATGTGTCTCATTGCAGCCCACGAACACACCACCCATGGGCGTGCCCCTGACCGGTGCTCCCACGTCAGTCAGTAGGCTCTGCCAGATTGTTTAAACAGACAACCGTGTGGGCCATGAGCTTCTCCATGAATCATCTGAATAATGTTTGTGGCGACTGAGATCAAACTCAGCCTTAGAGCATGTTGTGATGTATTTTTGCAATAAAAACATCAAGTTCATTTAAGCAATCACTTTTTAAAGCTCTGTCTCCCCCATTGGGTCCCCACTGATGGGATTACCACAAGTGATGGCTGTCCCGCCAGTCCCCACAGAGTCCCCACGTGGTGTCAGCATGGCAACCTGCTGGCCAGCCTCAACCCCGTGCCCAGGCTGGTCTGGACGGTGACCGACCGAGAGGGAGGTGGCAAAGCCAAGGGACAGAGTGACAAACGCGCAGGCCGTACTCTGACGGGTGTCAAGTCATCGATAGCATCCTCCGACAGTGCGCGCTGGAGCATTTCTGATGTCCTGAGGACACGGCGCCACGGGTGTCCTTGGGGGCCCACCGTGTTTGCCCCGGCGCACTTTCCCCACACGGGGACTGGTGCGGGGGGGTGAGCGCTTTCTTTACCATGGCCGGGAGCTGGGAATGGATGGGCTTTCCCTGATTCTCAGCCATGGCCACTGCAGGATGGCGGTGCTTCCTCTCTGGTCCTTGTGGTGGCAGGACATGGCCCGGCAGTCGCCCCCCCATGGGCGTCCTCTGGCAGGAGCCCCCTGGCTGGGCAGGAGCCTGTCAACCCACGTTTCCTAGCTCAGCCCATTGGAAGGAGTTCAGCTCCCGGGCACGGAAGTGGAGGCTGCATCGCAGACTGCCAGGTGGTCAGTCCCCCATCCAGCCAAGAGCTCGGAGTCAGAGGGCGGAGGTCCTAGTGGAGGTGGGGGCAGTGCCAGGGGAGGGCAGAGGCTGTGAGCTCTGGGGGTGGGCTTCCCGCCACGGGTGGTCAGCAAAGTCCCTTGTCCCAGCAGGATGGGCTGGAGGTGGGTGCAGGCCCCAACAGTGGCCGCCAGAGGGGTCGTGGGGAGAAGGGCCGGGGGCCTCAGCTGTCCCCCTCCCGTGCTTCGCCTCGCTGCCCTCGCCGCTCGCTTTGGGGAGTCTGCGGTTGTCCCTGCCCAGGTCTCCGGCACCAAATGTGTGTTTTGCACTCGGCGCTTCCTAGCCTTGTTTCTTTGTCTGTGTTTCCATCCGTTCGCCCGGAATGTGCCTAGCAGTGGTTTTCCTCCAAGTTATCAGGCTTGGCATTTATTAAACTTCTTGCATTTGTGGATTGTTTTCACCAAGTTTGGGAAATTTGCAGCCAGTCTTTTCCATGTTTCCTCTGTCCCTTCTTCCCTCTTTGCCGGTTTCCAGGAATCTAATTATATGTAATGTGATCTCCTGCTATTTCCCCAAGTGCAGCTCATTCTTTGCTCATGCCCACCCAGCAAGGTTTTGGGTTTTCTGGAAATGAACTCCTAAACCTAGGACGGTTCTAGATTTGCCAGCCCCGAGGTCCCCGTGTACTGCCTCCTGCTCTCTCCACGCAATGGAGGCGCCCGGCGAGGTTAGTGGACAAGGAGCACTGCGTTATCATTGACTAAATTCAGCATTTCATTTTTATTTCCCCAGTTCTCCCCTGACACCCCTTCTCCATGCCAGGGTCCTGTCGGACAAAGCAACCCATTTTCTCTTGCGTCCCCTCTGGCTCCTCTCGGCCGTGACCGTGGGAGAGATGTTCCTTGTTTCTGACCTTGACAGGTTTGAGAAGCTCCCGTCAGGAATTCTGTGGGACCTCCCTGGATGGGGACCTGCTTTTCTGCTGACTAGGCTGGCGGAACGTGCCCTTGGGAGGAGGGCTGTGGGGTGGGGGCGGGCGGGGGGGACAATGTAGCGTGTTTCTTGGCTTGTGCAGGCGCCACACTTGGCCGAGCTAGCCTGGATCCTCTGTCCCAGACACACCTGCCCAGTTTGCCGATAGTTTCGTTTTTTTTTTTGCTGTATTTTCTTTTTTTAAATATATTTTATTG